>JAPDSC010010981.1:469017-518233 GCA_026290005.1 Latrodectus geometricus | reverse complement strand
TATATATATATATATATATATATACCCTGCGTTTTGAATGCAAAAATCAAGTTTGAAATTTATGAATTATTGTATGCCATACACAAAAGTGATCGATTTAAAAGTAAAAAGATTACATCATCGACTGGCTTGACGGACTTAAGCAATTTTCCAAATATTTTTATTTTCTAGTATCCAGTTTCTATTGTTTCAAATTTTTTAAGGATTTATGATTCAAATTTCTAGTGCCTAAAATGTTAATTAGTCTCAAAATCGAGATATGCATATACATAAACGATTTAATTCATCTGGAATAACAGCCATATCTGCCAATCTTTCTTCAGTGGTTTTGGTCATATTTGTCAGTCTTTCATTACATCGAAATCTGAACTTAGTAATTTTTTTAATTTTGTAAGACACTTGGCTGCTTTTGCCGAGCATTTCTATCAACAATTTTATACCTTTTTTCCCTATCCTTTCTTTTTCATGAATATGAATGAAAATAAAAGTTGGAAAATTACATTTATTATTCGATAAGTACTACAATAAAATAAGATTTTTCATAATCTGTTCTTTTTTCATCGATTGTTTTAACTCCTTTCACATCAATTATTTATTTTTTTATCATGTTAAAAATTAAAATTTCAATATTCCATTATCTGAAAGAATTATTTTAACACATACTTTTAGGAACAGCATGTTCTGAAAATCTTACGAAAACGCTTACGAAATGCTTTTTTTTCCCCCTTCTTAGAACTAAATTAATTCATGTTCTAAATCAATCGACTGCTCACTTGAAAATGATTTAAAATATTCACCTCCATTTGTGTACGTTATTGCAGCGTAAAATAAATGAAATTATTCTTTGGGCTTATGGACTTCGTCTAGCCTTCGGTTCAATCATGAATAAGATAACAACAGTACTTTTATTTACTACATTTAATCTATTGTGGTGATTTTCCAGATCTGGGCTTGCAACACTTTTTTTTTCTGTGATTTGCTATTTCCTAACTCTTTTATGCAAAGCATTTGTTGGAATATCATTTTTCTTCCACATGAAGCTTTGATTGATTCCAAATTTCCATTCAGCAACTTGTTGCACATGTTTTGAAACTACCTGTAATTATACTAATATTTTCGACGATACACAAAGATTCTGAAATAACCGTTGACATTTTCGTAAACTTACAAAGGCGAAAACAATAATTCTTATTTATGGCGAAATATGGTAAAAAATTAAACCGCTTTGAAGAAATTTTGAAGAGAGCATCGGTCTTGGTTTATCTTTAACTAAAATGTGAATGTCCTAGATATAAAGGCAATAGTACAATGAAAGAGTCTGTCAAGAATGACTAATAAAAATCTGAGAACCGGAAATTATTATGCTTGAAAGAAATAATCACATGTCATTGCAAATGCTGCAGGAAACTTCCCTCAATGTATTTTTGAGTGAAATCTTGGGCTTCAAGGAGATCATACCACGTTGTCAAAAATCTTAAGTTGTAATAGAAGAAGCAAGTAGCGAGATGTCATTCAGAGTCTTCAGAAAATAATCAAAATATGTTTTTTTTTTTTTTTTTTTTTTTTTTTTTTTACTATTGTAAATGATCGAAACACAGAAATACAGATACCTTTTCGAGAAGTCATGCTTTAGAAACTTGCAATCGAACGGAAGAAGCATTATTAGATTGTTTATAACCTACTGTCACCATTTTAAAAATATCCAATAACTATTAAAATGGTGATTTAAACAGTCATTAATTAAAAAATAATAACGTAAATAATAATATACGGAAATATAAAAATGTGCTGCGAAAGAGACAAACTGGATAGCCAACATCCAGCGAAGTCACTCAAAGCATTACATATAGAGAAGAAAATCTGAACAGTCTAGTCGAAAAGAAAGGTCTGACTTGTGCAGCAATAGCCGCACAAGGCAGACTTGTGTTACACCAAGTACTTCCCCTATTTCTGGAGGTATGAAAGAAGTTTAAAGCTATCTCTTATTGAAAATCAAATGCCCTGCATTTGTAAGAACTGCTGTGGAAATACTGTTTTCATTGGTAAATCGGCCGGTTTATTTTAAAAGTCACTTGATTAAGCTAGTGATGTTGTGTTAATGTCTTGAAAAATGGAAGTTTTAATTCATAGAATCTATATATTTTTTTTTTTTTTTTTTTTTTTTTTTTTTTTTTGCCACAATGCATAATAAAACATTATCTGTGTTTTGACCATACATTAAATCATCCATCACTGGGGAGTGAGTGAAGAATTTACTATATTTCAGGTAAACATTCATATGCTAAAAGGAACAAAGTGAGATCCATTTCTATGTTTTGATGCTGCTAGGTGAAGCAAAGATCTAAGAAGGACAGGATGAGAGTCTACGGAGATTGGCTTGATTGTGAATTTAAAATCTCCTAATTTGTGGAGATTGAGGATTTAATAATTATTTGGATAAGCAGACATCGGCAAGCATAAATATGTTTTTTCTTATTTTTTCATTTAACTTTAACGTAATTGATAAAATGCATCCAATTTAAAAATTATCATAATTGCAGAGAATAAATTAAATTTGTGAAGAAAGCGAAACAAAAGTGTTAGCGCGTTTTGTCATTGTCCGAAGTTCGAGGAGGAGGGATTATGATAAAGAGTCAGTAGCTGGCCTCTCCGACATCCACTATGCCCCTCAAATTCTGCTGCCCCTTTCTGAAGGCCTAAGGGTGTGAAGTTGTAATAGTGGTTACCACAAACTATTGCTCTTACCGGTGCATTGGAAACTATTTTAGATCTGACTCTTATGGCATTTTCATTTGCAGCACTGCTAGAATGACTGCCTATGGAATGTTGTAGGAGCAATGGTTTGACAAGCTCACTGCTGAAAATCATTCTAGTATTACTAGAAAAACTCATGAACCTACTTTAATGATACGTTCGAACATTATTGGAAGGACTTAAGTGTATTACAACATTTGAGGTAATTTTCCCTACTTAGGAAGAACAACATGTTTAGTTATAATATCGGTTATCTTACCAAGTTTACATAATCAAAGAAAGGCACTTTCTATAGACTTTTTTACATAGTATACGAGGGTTACTCTGAAATTTTTGAGATGATACGTGGTGACAAGAATTTATAAAGTAAAAATACGGTTTAATTTTAAAATAAAAAGTATTTTAACACAGAAGATGATTTTTTACTGACTTACTTCAACTTGTTCAGCGTAGAATTAATTTTAAACAGAAGAGAAAATGGAATTGACGCGAAAACATTTTCGCGCAATGATTTTCTACGATTTTAGAGCAGGATTAAATCAAGAAGAATGCGTTCAACAATTGCAGTTAGCATTTGGTGATGAATCTCCAGCTCGTGCTTCTGTATTCAGATGCTTTAGAGAATTTAGAAGAGGTCGCAATTTTCTTCAGGATGAAGAATACACAGGAAAGCCCTAGTTGGCAGTAATCCCAGATAATGTGTCTGCCATACGTAAAATGTTAATGCATAATAAGCGCTGTACCTATCAAATGATACAGAAGTAACTTAACATTGGATCCACAGCCATACACAAAATCATTCATGGAGAATTACATATGAAAAAAGTAGTTTGCTATTGGGTTCCCCATAATCTAACTGAGCACCAAAAAGAGGAGCGTGTCAGAATCAGTAAAGAAACTCTTAAATTGCTGAATGATGGTGGCCAGCGCATCATTTCAAAAATTGTAACAGATGATGAAACGTACATACCGTTTTTTGACGTTCCAACATGTCAAGAAAGCAAAGTATGGGTCTTTGAAGATGATCCCATGCCAACAATGGTGAAAAAACAATACGCACTGAAAATAGTGATGTATGGCGTTTTCTTCAGAAGTACTGGATTGGTCAAAGCCATCAAGTTGCAAGGGCAAAAAACAGTAACAGCAAACTGGTGTACCATTAAATATCTTCCAGAAATTCTACAAGAATTGAATGTTAGGGGACTAATGCTTCACCATGACAAGGCATCTTCACATACAACCGGATTAACAGTTGAGTTTCTTACACAAAAACAAATTAAAGTGATCGAACATCCGCCGTATTTACCGCCGTACTAGCTATGTGCGACTTTTGGTTATTCTTTAATCTAGAAAAGAACTTTCGTGGAAGTCGTTTTCATTCAGAAGAAGAGATTGATGTGGCTATAAATGTATTTTTTTCATCTATTCCAAGAAATGAATGGCTTGAGGCATTTAATCTGGGGAAAATTCGTCTACAAAAGTATATTGATGCTGGAGGAGACTACTTTGAACACACCTTAAATTTTGTAAGTATAACTTTAAAAACCTATTTGTATCCCAAAAACTTCAGAGTGGCCCTCGTATCACCAAGAATCGTTTATCAAAAGGACTCAGGAAGTATGCCACTATTTGTCAGAGTTATGTGACCATTGTTTCACATGTGGAGTACGTATGTATGATATTTCTCTTTATATATACAGATTGAAATTTTGAATAATAGCAATTCCAACAGTACAATTGAGTTTCGTAGTGTATGAAAATCCGATCAAAACAAAATATTTTCGTAATGTCACTGAGTTGGGCGATTGGAAGTTTTTATCTTTAATTTATTTCAAATAAATCAATAATTGCATAAAATGGGAAACGCAATAAAGCCGCATATTAAAACTGCGGAGAAAACTGGTGTTTTACAAGTTGGAAATACTGGTTTGACTGAAGTATAATTATATTTTTATAGTATTTTTGTTTATAAAATTGATGACTATAAAATTTTTCGTATTTTTAAGTAATTTCTTGTGACATTTCCTTCTATTACTTTTTATAGCATGCCATTGTATCATTTATTTTGTACTATTACTGCTTTAATTATGTTATATAAGAGTAATTAATTTCTTCGTAAAATTGATATAAGAACTTAGGTTGTTTAGTTACAAACATGTTATTTAATTTTACCTATGTCATAAGCGTTTATGTGGTAAAACTATACTTTAGGGTGCCCCTTTGGCAAACATGGTGATTTTTGTTTGGCTATCGTTTTTATTGGTGATTTTCGTTGGCACAGAACAATCAATAGCTCTGTTGCAATCAGAATATGATTGGGTTTTGCCCAGCTTGACGTTCAATCGCGATTACAACTTAGCGAGAATCAAAGGGGCACCTTAAAGTATAGTCTAACCCCTATTATTCCAACTGTCATTTATGAATAAAATTTTTGCCGATATTTATATTTAATGTATTTTGATGAAGTTTTATAATAATTATCATATATTTTGTTTAGCTTTTTAGCATGTCAAATCAGTCTTAGATTATCGATAATTATATCCCATTTTGATTAAATTTAATAGTAAATCATAATGACAATTTTGAAATTATAATTCATATTTTTTTTTAAATTATTTAATATTAAAATTTGAACAATTCTTTTATTTATTAATTAATATATGTGTGTTTCTGTGTATAATGTTAAATAATTGTATTATGTCTGTTTAAAATATTTGAAATAAAAAATAATAATATTTTGTAATAGTATTTTATAGCTGTAAAATTAATTAATAGCATAATATGTTTTATATTATGATAAATTAATTGTTCAATTATTGATTTAAATTGAAAAATACATTGTAACCTTATAAGTTATTATTGAGTAATTTTTGCCTAAATAAAATATTTTAGTGTTAGATAATAGAAAATAACTTTTATTAGAATAGATAATTAAAATCAGTGATCATGCTATATGCATGTTATTAAATTTAGATGAATATGATTAAATAAATTTTTCTTTAAATTTAACCAATTTATTACAGCGCTAAATTTACACTCATTCCCTCATTTTATCCATACATTGAAGTCAATTGCTGGCCTAAAAACATAAGCATTAGCAAATTCCTGGGACCTTTTCTATAGTTTGAACAACTCCAAAGTATCTTCTTTGTTAAGTAATTTGACAGAAAATATAGCAGAAGACCTTCTAACCATGAGGAGGTTTACATCTATGCTAATGATGGGCAGTTTCAATATTTATGAAATGAAATAGTTATTGAAAATTACCTGTCCTTCCTGTTGCTTAACCATTCAACTATTGATTGCTTCTCTATCAAATTATTGAATTTTAAAAATTATCTAATATATGTATATATGTGTGCGTTTACTGATAATTGATTTGCTAAGGAATATATATATTTTAAATTTAATTACATGTTATGTCATATTTGTAAATACACAAAAATGAGGAGCATCCGCTAGTTGTAAAATTCTCTATAATTAAACTATGCTTTCTAGATGTCTCGTTTGATTGAACAGTCCTGATTCTCAGAAAATGTCTCCGTTGGTTTACTTCATGTCTGGGTAAAAACTAAATTTGATTTTATAGATGAGCAAAGCAGCATAAAAATTATTAACTGTGAAGGATTATTTAAACAATATGTCATTTTTTTTTTTTTTTTTGTTCTGTATGAAAATCATTAAAGAGTAATGGTCATCTTGTCTCGTCAGTTGTGGCCATGGACGAAGATATGTTTCCTAAAAACAATTTTCAGTCAAATTAGGAATTGTGGAATCAATACACTGCCAAAGATATAATTATTTCAAGTCAAGAAAATGGTTCAGGCTGTTTGGTCAGTTAAAGGATAATCATATAGCAGCTCCCAATATCCTCAAGACTGTTGAGTATGCCTTCTGCTTTTCCTGGGACAACAGCACCAGAAGAGAGTATTTTATTTGATAAACCATGCATAGACTGATCATAAAGGTTTGTTGTTTTTTCTAAGTTTGAGGGATTAACTTATGAAGATTTTATAACAAGATTAAAACCAAAGAAGATTCTAAGAAATCCTGGCCAATAATAAATAATGCGTTTAAATAATGTTCAATTTTTTATTCCACATTCAAAGAGATTCTTCTTACTTATGTAACTCAAAAGTATTAAGATGCTGGAAATAAAATGTTTAAATTTGTACACTTGTTAGTTTTATTATTTATACCTGCGACACTGGTGGGGAGAAAATATTATGGTATCGGAATTGAGCATTTCAGAAATTTGGCTATCTTATCTATAACAAACTTACTTCTATTGTAATAATAGTATGAAAAAATAAGTGTACATTCCTAAACTATTTCTGTTATTTTTATAAAAGGCCCTGTATTAATGTTTATTTCACACATATTTAATAGGCTGTGCATGAAAATTTATTTCATGTAACTTTATGTTGATGTTTTAAATATAAACTACAAAATCATACCGATTATTATACTTTAATTTTTATATTAACTGCTGTATTTTATTTCTATTCTTTTGTAGTTTCCTAGAGAATTATTTCAGCTTGTCAATGTATTAAGGACCCTAGATATATCGAATAATAAAATAGGAAATTTACCACCTTCAATAGGTAATTTTACAAACCTCAAGAATTTAACAGCTAATCAAATAAGATTAAGTAAGTATGAACTGGGTAATTAGTAAAAAATTTTCATGTTTTTTTTAATGTGAATATTTTGAAAACTCGTTTAAATTAAAATGTCCATTTAATAAAAATGTTTTCACTTTGTTCACATTATCAAAAATTTTTCCTTATTATAATGTATCAATTTTGTTATAGTATTACTGTGAATGTATAATAAGATTTTTATTTATTATTATTATTTTTTTGTGTTGATATTCTGCCCTATAATTTAATTCAATTTTATGATTTAAAACCTTAAGAGTAGAATCAAATTATAGAAGAAACATTTTTTTTGCTTCCTTAGTATAAACCAAATTCAGAATAAGTAATATTATAATAGCAATTATATCAATGCTATTTTTACTGTTTTATATGTTTTATTATTTGCATTCTTAATAAAAAGTGAATAATTTTCACTATATATTTTAAATAAATTTTTTGTGTATTTAATCAAATGAAATTAATTAAAAATTTCTTGCTAGTTATATTCAGTATTAAGGATAAATGATTTTATTTATGTTTTTAGGTGCTTTGCCTGAGGAAATTGGATTATTGAAAAAACTTGAAAGTATACATTTGAGCACAAATGAGCTGACTTCTCTTCCACAGTCATTTAAAGATCTAGTAAACTTGAGAACGATAAATTTAAGCAATAATAAATTTAGAGAGTTTCCTGCAGCATTTTCCAAAATGAAACGACTTGAAATGTTAGATATGTCTCATAACAAACTTGTTGAAATACCGGATCATGTCAAAGATGTTTCAGCTATTGAAATTAATTTTAATCAGAATCAGGTAATACAATTTGTAATTTTTATAAAATGTTAAAATTTCAATTCTCAAGTTATTTTTACAAACAAATAAGTGCTTTTATCTTTTTACAAAAAAAGTTAAACCAAACATTTACATAAGTTATGGTTCTTTCATTTGCTATAATACTGTCAAATATTATATTGCATGGTTTAATTTTTATTTATCAATTAAATGCGTTATAAAAAATAAATCAAGAGTTTGTAATTATGAATATTTGGAGCTAGTTTAAAAGTTACTTTTATTTTTTCTTCTTTTTTTTTTTTAAATACAGAAACAATAATTATTAAGATTATATATTTTATATTTATTTAGAAACATTGAAATTGAAAGACTTTTTATAAAATTTCTTTCTTTAGTTATAAACTTTTTAATAAACTGCAAGTATAGTATAACTTTGCAAATGATTTTATTATTCCAGGTATATTTGTTATTATAATTAATCATATTAAATTCTGATAGCTAGAGTACTCTTTTTCCTATTTTTTTTATAAAATTAAAATATGAAATTGACCATAAATTCATTTGATCAATTTTATTTTTGCATTTGATTAATTATATTTAATACAACTTTAAGATATAACATAGTCTAGTAATTTATTATACTATTCAGTTTAAAATAATCTATAGATTGAAATAATGTGAAGATTTTTCTTTATTGCTAGTAAAACTAGAGGTTCGAAATAAAATTTTGTTCTGAAATGGTTTCTAAAAAAATACTTAATAAATAATTATATTATTACCTTAGATTTTTTTCATGCATTATTTGAATGGCTTGCTAATTCTTTTGCTATTGTTCTAAGTTGTGACAATAAGAATAAGTTTTTATAAATATGTTACAAAAAGCTAATTCTCTATTATGTTTCATAAAAAAAAAAAAATAAATAAAACAATATTTGTTTTTTTCTGTTGAAAAGAACAAACTCTACAAAATATAAATATTTATTTATACTCTTTGCTAATAGATGGCTCACACTTCTTCTTCTGTTCTTCTTTGCTAATAGATGGCAGCACCACACAAGACGACAAATAATTTTCAATTATTTTATGTTTAAATCCCTCTATTTTTAAGAAATTTTCCCCAACTTTTTTTGTGATATAAAAATAAATGTTTGGAAAAAAATTTCTGTGTTATTTTGTTGCCTGTCCATTGAACTATATATTCTATATTACTTTAAATTTTTACGCATATAGTAAATGTAGAATCATTGAATAAAACAAGGTGTTCCATCCGCTGGAACACTGTGCCGCAACGGACATAAATGAATTACGCCGTCAGTGCGGGATTAGCCTTGAACGCAATGATGAGGGAAACATCTGTGTTTATGTTTACTGTTTTTCTTTCTTTCGGGGAGAAATGAACTTTTGCTTAGGAATTTACCGGGAAGGATTTCTTGTATGGGAAATATTTCTATAACCTTCTCGGTCTCTTGAATTGGAAAGCTTCAATGGGATCTAAGATTATATCAGTTATTTCATGTCATCTCTAGATAGAAGGTGCATGATTTTTATGTTCTCGATTTTCCTTTTTGCTACTACTTATTTTATATTACTGTATAGATATTTTTTTGAATTTATATATTTTAGTTTATGCTTTTTTATGCAAATAAAATTTAATTTGTGGTTTATTTTTTAAATTTGTTAATTGCTAATAAATGACATGGAGAGGTCTTAGTCTTTCTGAAGCAATAGAAATGCTTCAAGAATTCCCCTCTGGTAGTGAATCTGAGAATGCAGATAGTGATACAGAGGAATATGTTTCTATACCACTTGAACACTCTCAATCTGATAGCGATGATGTATCGCATGCAAGGGAAGATGACGATTTATTCCAACCAGGCCCCTCTGTGCAGCCCCAAAACCTTACTTGGGTAACTAAACAGACTGTGCAGAAGTCGCTGCCTGATTTTACACCGATAAGTTTTCAAAGTAAAGATATTTGGGACTTGTGCGAAAAAAGCCCCCTTTTAATTTGTCTAGAGCTTTTTCCTTACCAAGTTATTCTTTTGCAAACCAATCTTTACGTATGTTTTTATGTATAGCATAAAAATCACTTTTTCACCCCCCCTTTATTTCGGGTGTTCGTAGAGTAGCAGTCCTCCTTACGTTGCATCCTGGGGTACGCTAAGTCTGCTACACATTGTTTAAAACATTATACATTGTTTTTTCATTAATATACAAAAGATTTGCTAGTTAGCGTGTTTCACTGCAATGCTCGCTTTTCATAGCTCTTTGCGGCGCAGTGTTTGATGGAACACCCAGAAAATCGAAACGGTCTGTGCAATCTTTACCAAATTTTTACTGTACACTATTTAAGACCTAAATAGACAGCCTATAAAATTTTTCCTTAATATCTCAGCTTTAAAGGGTATTGCGCCAGAAAGGGTTATTGCTCGTTATTTAGTAACACTGCATTTCTTAAAAAAAATTTCTTAAAACTTTTGCTTGTATTTTGTTAAACATAAGGTTTTGTAATAATTCCATGTGTCATTTAATGATGTTTGGATCTAGTATCAGTTTCGCATAATTGTTTTTATATTTTTAATTAAATTAAAGAACTTAATTTAACTTGATTTTGTAATTTGTATTAAAATAAATTAGGATTTCTCTTTAATTTCATATTTGATTGTACAAAAAATTTAATATCTTCACATATTTAATTTTATGTTACATTAAATCTTTTTTTGTACCCATAAATTAAAATAGAAATTTTTTTTTATTTTTTATAGGTGTAAACTTATAAAAAAATTGGTGATGAACACTGATTCAAAGATAATTAAATGATCTTTTTTCATCATATTTATTCCCTATTAATGCTTAATTCATGGTTATTTTTACAACTGAAACTGTATGTCTAAATTTTTGTTTCAGGAAAAAATTTTCTTGTTATTAAATATAAATCAAGATTTTTCAATATTTTTATTAATAAATAAAGAATATTTCTACATTATTATTTTTATGTGGAATTGTATTATTTGTATGTTATCAATGTGTTGTATGTCAATATGTTTAAAATTGACATTGCAGATGAGATCTTTTATGATTCTGATTACATTTCACTTAATTTCAAGTCAGGCCACATTTTGAAACAAAAACTCTTATTGTAGAAATGTACCATCCAATAATCAAACCATCTCAAGAACTATAAGTTTTTTCATATTGCACTTCTCATCTTCTAGCTTGTAGAAACAGAGATGTTTTGAAGAGTTAAAAACAAAATCATATTTTTAAATAAAAATATTTGAAAATAGAAAAAAATAATTGAAGCACAAAAATTTTAATACATTTTCTTAGTAAACAAACAGCATTATTGTCATATATTAAGGATTGTATTAACTGTAATGATTAATCAAATACTCCTATGTGTATTCTCACATTAGGTATTTTTTTAAAATATCAAGTATCCAAACTGATTTGATCATGATGCCCATTTGTCAAGTGGAAAAAAATGATTACAGGATGAGAAAAGAAAAAGAATCTACCTTTTTTAAAATGAAGAGAATCTACCTTTTTTTCAAGTTTTTATAGATTAGAGTGGATATGGGAAATATTATTAGATTTTTTTTCTATTATTATTTCTGTTATTATTTCAAACATAATTCTGGATATAGCAATAAGAGATGAGATTTATTTAATGTTGGTTAAAGGTCACTATTGAAAGCTGAACATTTAGATGTTAGAAAATTTGCCCTGTATCTCACTGGAATTGATAAAATTAATAAAATATTTTATATCTTTCTGCTTTAATTATGTGTTAAGGATTTTATTCCTTAAATTTTGCGATTTTAAATAAAATTTTATTTTTTGCAAAGTATGTTACAGTAATTTTTTTTAATCCAATTAAATCGCAAAAAAATATAACTTACTCATATTTAGAAATTGAAAATAGTTATTGTAAATTAGCAAAAAATATTTAAAATCGAATATTTTTTTTTTAATTTATGCATTCTAAAAGGGTACTTATGTATATTACTATTTTGCATTTTATATTATGCAGGGATAAGATTTCACTGAAAGCTTATCCCTGCATAGTATAAAATAATGTAGTCTATACATTTACTTATCTCAAATAAATTTTTTTTTTTTTAATTTTATTTTGCAGATTGCAATTATATCGGAAAATATAGCTGATTGTAGCAAATTGAAAGTATTGCGTTTGCAAGAAAATTGCCTGCAGCTTACAGGCATTCCAGAAAGAATTCTTGCTGATTCTCAAATATCGCTTCTTTCTATTGATGGAAATCTGTTCGAACCAAAAGATCTCCATGGTCGAGAAGGATGGGAAAAAGTATTTTATGTTTCATGAAATTTAAGTGTTTATTTATCAATTGCATTTAATTCAACTCATAAATGATCACATTCATTTGTATTTCTGAAAGTTCATAGAAATAATAAAAGGCATTTAATGCAAAAATTGGAATTCTTTTGCTATTATCAGTTTTCCCAAATTAATTATTTATTAAATTATTAATTAAACCATAATAATTAAAATATTATTCCATGTATAATACTTTAGTTTTAAATCAGTACTAAACTTCAATTTCAGAAGCCTGAGCGTTTAATGCTCTAAATGCATAGATTTAAGATTTTATACTCAAGTTTGCTCACCAGTGGATTGATAAAACTGAGTAGCAGGCATGCTTGGAAACTAAACACTGGGCATTTCAGGTTAGTGTTTAGTTCCCAAGCATACTTAGTTTCAGGTTAGGCTGACTATCTAACTGGGGCAAGCTCCACACTCCAAAGCTCTTGGTCAAGAAAACATGTGGGTACTGTAGGCTTTGGCCACTGATTGGTTGTCATACTACAGAGCTTTTTTTTTTTTAGTTTAAATTTCAATTTCTGTTATGTATCCCTAAAATGTAAGATTAGAAAACAATAAAAAAGTTATGGAAATTACAAGTCATTAACTAAAAAACTTTGTTTTTTTAAAATTTTTTTGGTTTAGTCTCATATATTTTTATGTCATTTTATTTTAATTTCTATTATGTCCCAATTTGCTTTAATTTCTTATTTATCTAATTTCTGTTTTCCATGTCTTGATAATTATGTCATCCATTCATTTTTAAAGAGAAAACTTTTTCTTGAAATTGAGGAGATTGGCTGCCTTGGATTGGCTCTTGGTTTGTGGGTCTGATTCCTAAGGCGTTTCAGAATCTGTTTTGAGCTGTATATCCCAGTCTAATTAGCTTTCACATGCAATAAATTACCACTAAGCAACAAACAAATCAAACAAAACTGAGGAGATAGATTAGTAATAAAATTAAACTCTTCTTTTTTTCACATGTACACTTATAAAATTTTATTCTTCGATGATCGCTTGAAAGTCATTTAATTAGTCTCAGCTGTTATGTATTATATTTTAAATTTTATAATACTCTTAAAGTACTATATTTCCTGTATATAATCAGAGCAGATTATATGTCATGAAGGTTTTGAATTCCATTGTGCATATGATACACCATCGCAAGTAATCTTTCTCCATCAGAAAAGCTTATAATAAAGTTTTGAAAGAAATGACTTATGGTTTATAAAATAAATAATAGATAGCACTATGACGCAACTGACTTATTTCAGATGTAATCATTTTTATCCAATTACTTTTAAGAATGAATTCAGTTCCTCAGATTAAGTTGTTATTGTTATTTCACATTTTGTCTTGACCTGAGCTGTTTCATTCTGAAAATATGCAAGTTTGTATATTGTCATGTGAAAGCAAATGTGTGTAAGTTACACAACATATTCTAAGCTAAAAGATATAGAGATGACAAATAAAAAAATAATGACAAATATGTTAATGTACGGTGAAAACCAATGGCTGTACAGTACAAAAGAAAAAAATGTATCTTATGTGCAGTTCAAAAATAATTCATATCTTTTATTTAATTATTAACAAAACAAATATATATTTTTAAATATGTCTAACCTTGTTTTAAAAGTTATTAAAACTAAAGATTGATACATTTTACTAGAATCTCTCCTCATGATAATTGATCTTGATGATCGATTTGGTACTTTCACCTCAGTTTGTTTCACTTTGTGTTTAGGTTGCTCCAATTATTGTGTATTTTTTATTTTATGTGACACCACATTATCAGTTATATATATTTTAGGCTATTAACCAAAAGAATTGCTGTGCATTATGTTATGCTTTTTCCTTTTTTTATTGAATAGAAGGTCTTGCAGATAATATGCAGTTGCAGATTATATACAAAAAAATATGATGTATGGGATTCAGCTGCAAAATAAATAAAAAAAATTATGGATGAAATTCTGAAGTGTTCAAAAATTTATGAAAGATCAGAATTTATGAGAAATAAATGACAAAAATGAACTCCTATAATTTTTTACAAAAACTATTTTGATGGTACTTTATTAGTTAACATTAATAATTTTTTAAAAATTATTAAATTTTAAGTTTCTCTGTCAAAATATAAGTACTTAAAACCTAAAATCTTTGGGAAAATTTGATTTTTATAAACAAAATTATAAAAATCATTTTCTTATACATACATAAATTAGTTCCATATATAATTTTGCTTAAAAATTAGTTTTATGTTTGCCGAATTTTTAAGTAAACTTACATTTAAAGGAACTCTGGCTATTTGAAGTTACTGGATTTGAAATGATTTAGTTATTAAAATTTTACAGCAATAATTTGTGCATTTTAAGGATAGGTTGTATTAAGTAATTCAATCTGTATTAAGTTTTCTATTAAGAAAAATTACATTGAATAATTATTAACAAATTGATTGTCATCAAATAAAATGTAAAGTAAATATATTTTGTAGATAAAAAAATTTATAAATTATTTTGAGATCAATATTTAGTCAATGAAAACCTAAAGATTTATCACTTTGTTTTTTGTTTTGTTTACAGTACTTTTGTTACAGTACTTTTGTTTTTTTTAGACTGTATAACAAAGATACAATTTGATTTAAAGTAAATAAAATGTTCTAAGTAAATCTTGTACTGAGGACTATACAAATATGTTCAGTTATTTGCTGATGAATTGATTTTAAGAATAATAATACTGCTGTTTCTAAGAAAAACTGCTTAGCATCTACATATTTAAAAATTAGATCATTAGAACACAGTATCAATAGAAATAAGTGTCATTTCTATTGATACAGCATTTATATGCCATTAAAAATGAAATTTGTTTGTGCTTTACAACTGGACATAAATGCTGTGAAAATGTTGAAACTAAAAACTAAGCTCACTGGCATGACAGCCCATAGGGGACCAAAGCCTACAGTGCCTATATCTGTTTTCATGACCAAGGACCCTGGGAAGCATATGTCCTGGTTAGGTGCTCAATATAATGTGAAACTCTCCATGTTTGATTCCCAGGCATGCTTGGTACTCAGTTTTATCGACCCACTGAAGGGATGAAAAGCTGAGTCCCAAGGATTGAACCTTGATGTGTTTCTTTGGAGAATGAAGCACTATCACTATGCCACTGGATTTCAAAACAGTCATCTATATTATCAGGATGTAGAAGTATTGAAATTACTTACTCTTCAGTTTATAGGATAATGTATATGACTATGTAGCAGACTTAGACTCAACATACTGTTACTTAGATCAAAATTTGTTGAATCTTTTTAATTCACATTGGAAAAAATTAGATTTTGAAGTCTTCATATGCTAAATGCATACTATTTGCTGTAATTATTTAGTATTTGCAAAATTTAATTTTTTTCCATTCATTTTAATACCTCATTGCAATATTCTTTATAAGATAATATTATTTTGGATATGAACTTCTTTTAATGAATAAATATGAGAATGTTTGCAAAAAATATATTTATATTATTTTTAATAATATTTATTTAATATTTCTTAATATATATAATTTTCATATAATATTTCTTAACTTGTGTTTCCATTTTATATATTTTTTTAACTGATATAATTTATATCATTTGCCATATCAGTTAAAAAAAATATGCTATATATTATAACTGGTAAAATTTAGTGATTCTAACAGCTATGCAATGTGTGTGTTGATCAATCAAGTGTGGCACTTAATTTGTTGTCTTTATTCTAAATATGATGATATACCCACATATATCTGCTTTGAAAAATAAAGTACTGATTTGTAAATACTTTTCAGTGTATTATTTCAACATGCTTCATATTTTATTTTGCAAAGATTTGCTAATATATAGTTAATGAAATAAATGTGTCTTAAAAGTTCATCAAATTTCTTGTCTAACTAATTGTTATACATTTAAGTCTTTGTGAGATAGATTCCCATCTTTGATTTAAATGTTTGTAAAAGTTTAGAATCCACTTTAAATGTAGATTTTAGTCTAGTTAGTCCTCGTGTCCAAAAAGTGCATATTGAGTTACAAGCAAACCAAACATTTGGGGTATATATATTGGAAATATATATATATGCATACATGCTTTTTCCTGTATTTACTTTTTTATATGTATGTCTTTATATTATACTTTTATTAATTCCTGAAAAATGTTAAAAGCATACAATTTAACTTTTTATTTATTTATTCAACAACTTTTATGAAACAAATTAATATTTTCCTAATTATCAAAATCTATTTTTTTCAGTATATGGAACGTTTTACAGCTACAAAGAAAAAGATGTATTGAAACAACTTTTATTGCCTCTGCAGATATTTTCGTTGAACATCGAAATATTGCATTTTGCATTGTTCTCAACAAATAACTGGAAGAAGGGAAACACATTTAGAAAACTTATATGCATATTTTATCATTCACTTTATGATGGGCTCTCACTTTTATGTAAAATACTTCATTCGTCACTCATATTGATTGATTTGTGTAAATTAAATATATCAGAACTCTATGCTGATGTATTTTATTTATTTAATAAATTAACAATATTTTGCCTTATTCTATGTTTTAGTATATTCACTTTCTTGTATGACAAAAATTATTAAAATACCATCATTTAAATATAACCACTATAATATGTTTAATTACTACATAAATTTTAACTTAAAAAAATAATTTTTTAATAACTTAAAAATTATTCAAGTAATTAAAGTATTAAAATGATATTTCATATTTTTATATCTTTATTCTGTAAACTATATGCTATATTTTAACAAAGATACATATACTCTCATTTCAGCATACATAAAGTTAGTCTTATTAAGTTATTCAAGTAAGTATGTTTAATTCATTGCAAAATTTTCTTCCTTTTAAACTATTATAAATAATTTTAATATTTCCTTAAAATTATACATTCTAAAAATATTGCATGATTAAATAGAAGGTACAAAAAAATTTAAAAAATACTTTAAAACCCTTTTTTTCTAAACTAAAGTGGACATTTCTTTGTATGTTAAAATTTTTGTTTATAATGCATATAATTAAATTTGCTTGAGTTATTTAATTTTGTGCTTTTTAAAATAAGAATATAAATTAATAGATTTTTAAATATGTATGAATCATGGAAAAAATTTACAAATGTAAGAGTAAAAATAAAAACTGGTGAATGTTGTATGTGACAAATATTTCAAATTTTGTTATATTAACTATAGCTATCTAAAGCTATTTGCAGGTTTTTATCCATTAAATTGTTAATGTTTTAGAAAGGGGGTGTTAAATTTAATAGCTATATTTTTCAGTATAAAAAAAAATTCTCTTGCTTGATTTACAGTATAAGTGTTCTTTTAAAAAATTAAAATTTTTAATTTTTTTGCAAATATTTGAAACTAATTTCTATATATATGTATTCAAATAAGAAATGCTTTAAAGGCAATTATATTTATCTTAAATATTTTTATATTATTTTGTGGCATAAATAAACATATCAGAGTACAACTAATATAATTATTTATTTTAATGATTTATATTATGCTATTCATGTTAAATTTTAAATGTATGCAAAATGAAATAATTTTATTTTTATGAATCAAACTGAATTATTGCTTTTATTCAAAATGAAACATTTCATTGTATTAAAATGCATACCATTCTGTTAAACTGCAACACCATTGTGTTAAACTGAGTGTATGTGCATCTGAGATTTCAATTTCGCTTAAACATCCGCCAGTGTTGTTTTAACACCATAATATAAAATAATTGTAATAACTACTTGCTGAGCTACTGTCCAATAGGGTGTGATTTTAAAACTTTACAATACTATTTCATATAATATATATCTTGTTTGCAATGGATACTATGTTGTTCAATTAGAGTAAAACAACCAACCACCCTCTAATTCATTCTCAGTAACCTCTCACAACAAATTATCAATTTCATCAAAGCTTAGACATTTCCTATGTACCATTGTTTCAGTGTGTGTACTTTACACAAGTTCAAGATTGAAAGAAAATATTTTACGAGAGCAGATAAACACATGCTGTGTAACAAACACAATAATTTTAATATGTGATTCATTTCTGCTGTGAACCTAATAACACTGCATTCAAAATTAAACAAATGTGTAATTGTAGCTTGGGAAGTTTGTTTTACTAATGGAATCTACTTAGTGAACAATATCTTATTGAATGACAGCTATTTATAACAATAAATTGCGTTGGTTTTGAAACGACACGAGGGGCAATTTATCATTATAAATCACTAGGTATATTTGGTTGTAAAATCTCTCTTAATTAACTTAGAACTACAAACATTTTTCTATGTAACCACAATAGAAAATAATTGAAAAATCACAAAAAAACTTTTTAAATTCCCTGCAAAAATGCAGAAAGGAGAGCAAACTAAATAGGTTTCTGTGTTCTGTCGACACTGAAGGACGTTCTAGTGTTAAGAAGTAGAGTATAATGAATTAGAAATTGAATTGAGCTTACTATGAACTGAAATGATTGAATTAAGCTTGCTGTATTTTTGAAATTTCAGTTATTTATTAAATATGTCAACAATAAAAATGTTTTTGAAATGCATAAATGTGTGAATCAGTTATGAGTTGAAATATTCACAAGCAATCAAATTATATTTGAATTAAAATTTGGTTAGTAACACCAGAGATATACAAAATACAAATATCTATTAGAAGCAATATTGAAATAAAAGTGATTTCTTATGTAATAATATTTTGTTTTAAAAAATAATTGACAAATACTTTTAAAATTTATATTTTAATTGTAATCTTAACATAATTATAATTAACTTGTATTCATCATATTTTAATAAAACATTTTTCAAAGCTGCAGCAATCTTGTTCTTTGAATCTGGTGTCTCACCTTGTCATCCGGTTTTTAGATGCTATCATTGGAGTTCATAAATAATATTCAGTATGTTAATTGCCAGAACAATAATTGTTTATATGAACATATTGAATACTTATCAACAATTCATTGTACTGCAAGTTCTTTAATTGGATAAGTAATATTCAATTACATACTAAGTTTTATAGAAGTCTGATATTCTTTTTAGTGTGAAAGTTTTACTTCTTAATTGTGAATGATAAAGAAATTGAAATTTCTATATGAAAACAAAAACAATTATAGTTTTAAGGTTGATGTATACATACAGTAGAAACAACAAAGTAGTATTTTCAGTTTTTTTTTTTTTTTTTTTTTTTTTTTTTCAGTAGATGATATGTGATTAGTTTTATTAATGTAGTGCATATTTTTGTGAATTCATTATGTATATACATGTAAATTCTAATTCAAAATAGGATGTTAGTAAAAAAATGAATTAAACAGAAAGTACACAAAATTTATTCTTTAATTTATTATTAGAAATGCTTTAAAATCATAGAAATTGTTCGTATTTAAAAAATTTTCTAATTTTATTTTAAATATTTTTAGAAATTCATTCACATATAAATACTTATTTTAGTTAATTAATATTTCTATATATTATACAAAGTAAAAAACATTTTAATATTTAAACACTTTTAAAGCATAAACACAAAGAATGTACAGTATGCATACATAAGCTCATTTTTAGAAAATTTATGATCTTTGAATCATAAAAATTTTAACACAAAAACCTCTGCTGAAGGTTTAATGCTGTAATTGGTGAGTTAGAGTTGATGCAGCTGTCTTCAAACAACTTTATGTGTATTTTACTTTTATGTGTTTTTTTAAAACTTTTATTTGGGTTATATAGTCATTTATTTTTCCATTTTGTAACTTTAATGTTATTATGTATTGTTTTCCTTTCTTATTTCAATGTTTTACATATTTTTATGTTCCATTCTCAAGCATCTTCAATACGAAGGCAGCTTATAATGTATAATCAAGTCCTTATGCAATAAAAATATCTAAAAATTACTAATAAAAGATATCTAAGAATTACTAATAAAAGATATCTAAGAATTACTAACTTGGGAAACTTAAGAAACAATTATTTGTTGCATCAATGCTGCATGAAAGTTGAAAAGTAGCAAATAATTTAATTTCTTAACTTAAGATTTATAACAAACTTTATTACTTACTAATGTTTTAGGTTTGATGTGTTGCTCAACAAATGTACAATGTGCACTTTTTAAAGTTATTTACTTTTTATTTTAGTCCTTACTGATACATTTGGAAGATAAAATTAGTGTAAATTGAATTTAACACTCCTGCTTTAAATAGTCACAAAATTATAATAAACTTTGCATTTGTTGACAAGTTATATTCCATTTTTTCCTTGTACTTTTGTTGTTAAAAAAATATTTGTGCTAAATTTATCAAAAAATAACAATTTCACTTTACAATTTAGTATTCAAATAAAATGGGATAATACTTACATTTACGAAAGTTTAATAAATTATATAGCCACTAAAGTGCAATATATATGTGTTGTAACCATACAGTCATTATTTATTATATAGAACAATGTAAATTTTATTTGAAAATGAAATGTATCAAATACATAATTTTTTTAAATAATAAATATATTTAGAAAAAGCAAGTGATGAAAGATAAACATTTTTAAATGTGTTTATTATTAATTTAACTAAACACACCTTTTTAATTTTTATCAAGATATATTACAAGTACATATAATATCTTAAAATATTGCATTTTTATTAATGTAATTATTATTAAGTTGAGTGAGATCAGTTAATAAAATATTCATTTTTTGTTTGATTATTTTGAATTTATCTTTTGCAAATAACCTTGATAAAAGGTGTTTCCAGTATAGAATAAAGTTCTCTCATTATAGAGAGAAAAGAAATAAAAACTTATAAGACACATCTATATCAAAATTTTGGGAAGATAGGTTAAAAACTGAAAACTTTAACAAAAAGATTTCACTTTATACCATTTTATAATAAAAAAAAAAAAATATTGGTTACAAACACATTTTGGTAATGTAATTAAATTAGAGTTTGCTTAAAACTTGTATTTGCTTTTAAATGAATTAAACTGTTTTGAAAACTAAGAATTGTTTCTCTTGTAAATTATATTAATATTTATTTCTACAGATTAAAAATACAACACTATTTTTAATTTGCTATAATAATAAAATCCAATAACATTATCTTTTTTAAACTTTAAAATAAAATACATTTATAACATGAAAATTTAATTGCACATTAAATAATTTTCAGTTGAATTTTGAAACGAATAATCTAGTTTGAAGTTTACAAACTTTTTTGCAGTGATTCTGTTGAACATAAATCTAACCTACATTTTAAGAGTAATTACTTTTTACCAACCAATCTACATAAAAATTATTTAAATAAAGAATGTTATAAATTATATTAAATACTATTTGTGTGTGTCATTAAAAGTGGAATATATTTATTGCAATAGGATAGTTTTTGGTTACTGCATGCTATCACTTCTTTCATTTTGAGAAAAATTTATATATATACAAATATATATATATAATTATTCCAATTGTAAAAGCATCTTACACTTTCTAAATGTTTGTTTCTCCATAAAATCAAAATGAATAAAGTGGAAAAAAGAGTTTGAAGACATACTTATTTTCTAAAAATTGCCTGACACATTTTTTCTGATCTGAAATAAATTTATGCATTATTTTATTGAATTATAATTTTCTGTGTACTATGTAATTCTAATTTAATAGAAAAGTATTAAATTTCTTGAATTGATGCCAATTGTTAAATTAAAACTTTTATTTATTTTACATTTGGTACAGAATTTCATGAACAAAATGTATAATTCATTTACACATTGACTGCTTCAGAATTTTTAGTTATAATGATTCATGTTTTATTATAAAGCATTTTGTTCACAATTGAAAGTACACTGAAGTACGTATAGTAAGGGCTTTACAAATAGGTGAATCGGTGTGCATCATTTATTCACAAGTGAGGGCTGCATGTATAATGAGTACTGTGGTTGTTCTGAATTAGTTGTTGGAATTGCCAGTATGGGTAAACTGCCTGATTTAAATGCCTTCGATCACAGACAAATTGTAAGTGCATAAGATATGGGCCATTCAATTTCTAAACTCGCCAAACACATAGAATTTTGAAGGTAGATAGTGTCAAGAGTATATCCAGAATACATGGATGGTGAACAACAAACTAGCGATCAGGCAAATTAACCTTGACAGTGTGTGGTGAGAGGCATCTCGGATGTATTGTACATAGCCAGCGAAGCCAAACATTAGCTAAAATTACTACCGAGTTGAATGATGGTGTCAATTGTACAGTCAGTAAACAGACTGTGCAATGCTCCCTTCACCCTATAGCTTCGGGAGTCGTCGATTTACAAGAGTACCATTGCTCAGTTGTTGACGATGGACTTCACGTCTTGTCTGGGCAAGCGGGCACACAGACTCTAGTTTTGAGAATGGAAACAAACAGCATGGAATGTTGAGTCTCAATTCCGACTGTTTAACGTTGACGGGAAACTTAGAGAATGGTATCAAACTGATGAAACCATGGATCCTGCATGGTAGGTTGGAACTGTACAAGGGCATGGTGGCTCAATTGTAGTCTATGGTGTTTTTTCGTTTGGGGCTCCTTGGAGCTTGTACAAACCTCCCTCAACACAATCGATATATTGAGTTGCTGGATGATCACTTCCTTCTGTTTATGCTATTCTGTTAGCCACAGGATAATGGGAGTTTTTCAATAAGACAACTGTACATCTCACAAATCATAGTTGGCTACTGGCTGATTGGATGCACATTCCTCTGATTATTCTGTCATAAATTCGCCATTTAGAATCCTAGACTTATATCTTATTTAGCATCTTTGGGATGTTTTAGAACATGGCATGAAAGGCTATCACAGAGCACCAACAAACCTTACTGAATTATGGATAGCTGTAGCCAATATTTGACAAGCCATTCCTGCAGAACATTTCCAAAAACTTGTTGAATCTATGCCTTGTTGTGAGACAGCTGTTATCAACGAAAGAAGCTTGTTATTATGTAAGTAGAACTAATTTAGTGGCACTTTAGTGTATTATTTGAATGATGAACAAATAAAAAATTTAGAACATTTAAAATTATGATTTAGACAATTTATAAGATAAAAGCTTTGAAAACATGCCCACTATAAATTCTGAATATTGTTCATTTTGTTAATGCAATAAAAAATGATTTGTTCAAAAGGTTTCTCTAAAAATTTTAAAGTCTTCACTTCTCTGCATAGGGTGTTTTTGTTTTTTTTTTTTTGAATGCATGAAATAAAACAAAAAATCTTTAATTTTGCATAAATAATTTTTAAACTTATTTTTAAATATGGAATTAGATCTTGCATAATGATTAGCTTAACAGTTGAAAGCAGATTTGTAATGATAAACCAAATTCATGTGTCACAAAGGAAGAAGCCAGGAAAAGTCCTTGTAAGTCAGCAACCTTAACAGATATGCATGCTAAGTGTAGAAATGCTATATCTGCAATTATCTTCTGTTCAACAATTTCTGAAATGAAACCCAGGATCGAGCCTTGCCATATCACTTGGCTATGGTAAGCTAAAATATATATTTTGAAGCTCTTTGCAAACAATCTGTTAAAAAACATTTGATAAAAAAATGCATATTTTTTTATGCTCGTTGCAATTTGAATAAAACCTAACTTGTTGACAAAATGAACAAACAAGTACGGTATATAAGAAGAATAAAAAATTATGAGAATATAAAATTCAAAATAGCTGATGATGGTATGTATGAAATACATTTATAATATGCAATATGAGAATAACAGTCTAAAGAGAGTAATTTATTTTATTATACTTGCTTATATGAGCAGTATTTAAGCATGTGAAATCAAAATTGTTGATATTTATCGTGGACATTAGAAAAGGTCATTTTTATTTCACACAAAATATATTATTGTCTCAATGATTAATTTTGCTACTTCTTGCAAATGCATCAAATTTTCAATAAATCTTATAATGGAATTGCATTTCTGTATAAATTCATCTTTTATGCATTAAAAATTGCTTTATTTTTCCCCAATTGGTAAAATGTTAAAAAAGCAGGATAAATTTTTAAATGCATTGAAAATTTCATTCAAATAAAAACATATTCATCAATAATAATGAATGGGATATTGTGTCATGTGAATAAATAATTAATTATAAAAGCAAAACTTCTAAGTATTTTTAATAATAGAAAATTATTAACTATAATGAGAAATGTTGGATAATTTCATCATATTTTCTTGTTTTGTAAAAATTAGCAATTATTTCTGATCATGTGTCATATATAACAAGGTGTAATCAATTTATTTTCTTTATAAAATATATTTAGTTACATCTTATAAAAATTTAATAATAGTCTTATAGTAATTTTGTATCAGTAAAATATTTTTTTTATAATAGTTTTAAAATTGATAAATTTTCTTGTGTTTAAATCTATGTAAAATTAAAATTTTTTATTCAGCCATTTAGTTGAAATTCTAATAATTGCAAGCTGGTGATATTAAAATTTATAACATTAATATTTTCAAAGTACTTTATAAATTGAGTTGATTTTTAAACCACTTTATCACAAATTGGAAAAATTTAATATGAGGGCAATATGAAAAACAAAAGGCTATAAAATAAAGAGAAGAAAAGGTGATGACTGAAGAAAGTTACATATTTTTTATAAATATATATATGCAATAGCATTAATCTATTGTAAAAATTACTTTCAAAGAAGTATAATTGATGAGAAACAAGCTCAGATATTTTTATAAACAAGCAGTATCTAAATAAATGAAATTGTTGTATTTGTTCACAAAATTGTCAATTAAATATACTTTTCAAAAAAAAAAAAATAATAATAATAAT
The DNA here is from genome assembly GCA_026290005.1 of Latrodectus geometricus. NCBI lineage: Eukaryota > Metazoa > Arthropoda > Arachnida > Araneae > Theridiidae > Latrodectus > Latrodectus geometricus. The sequence goes on along the minus strand of JAPDSC010010981.1, from coordinate 492,850 downwards.
AAATAAATTAAGACAAGCTATATATTTAAAATAGATTTGGTTAGATTTGTATTGTTTGAATCCTGATATACAGTTTGTGAGATTTCTAAACCATTACAAAAATTCGTGCCCAAAGTAAAAATCAAAGTATGAATGAACAACTGAACTGAATGCCAGAAAGCATTACTAAAATCTGCAGGTGTATTTATAATGAAATATAGCTCAGTACAGACATTTTAAATTTTAGAGTTATTAGTTTAAAAATGTTATAGCAGTTGTCAAGAATGTTACATTAATTCAAATATTTTGCAAAATTCACTATTTATTTCTTTTGAAAAAAAAATATATTATAATGATTTAGGGCTTAGGGCTTAATATTAAACAACCTTGACTAAAATAGTGAACTCATTTCCAGATAATAAAAATTTTTCTATAAAGATAATTTTTTTTTTTATCAAGAACTAATTCCAATATAAAAACATTGTGATAGAGCCCTATTATGGGCTGAGTACAGAGAAGTATACTGATGCAACAACTATAAAAACATTTAAAAAAAAATTGAACTGACGTACAATGGAGTTGCATTAATTAGATTTAGAAATAAAATATTACATGTTGAGATACTATGACTACTCTTTAAAATACAATAGGCAAACATATATATATATATATAATGATAATGATATATATAATGAGCAGAACTAATTCTGATTTTTTGAGATTGAAAATTAAATGGAAACTGGACAACCTCAAAAGAATTTTGCAATGAGAATCGTATCTTGTCAGCTATATGCATGCTTTGTTTATACACTTGAATCAGAAAGTTATTACCATCTCTTAATTAAAACATCTATTATTTTCAAGCACATAGTTACTTTTGACCTAAGCATTACATTGTTGCTTCTATCAAACTGGTGGAGCCCAACTCAGGGCAGGCAACTATGATGATCATACACTTCTTCACTTCAGATGAATATGGTATGAACCAATAATGCACCAATAAGAAGAGTTTTTAATTTTGAAAATTTTATTTCCACTGGTATAACTTATTCTAATAAAAAATTATTTTATATAGTCAGTGCTAATAATATATGAATAAATATTTTTTTCAAGATTTTATGCTTCAATAATGATTAATTTTATAGAATTACATGAAAAAATTTATTTTTAAAACATTTTTGCATAATGATTTTGAACTGTAATATATAACACTAAGTACCAAATTGCTATCTTAGTTTTAAGAAATTTTTAAAATTAAGTATTATTAAAATCTTTTTATAGTTTTGATATACTATTGATGAGAAAATTTTGACAGCCAAGTGGCTCTGTTAAATTAAAATTTTAGTTTCATTTTTCTTCAATTCACTACAAATATTTTAATTTCACAATAGAATTAGTGAAAACAAAACATCATTTGTAGTTGATCAATCAACATGCTGAAGAATTTCTGTTGACAGCTTTAAATAATTTTATCGTAAATTGGTTCACGAGTACATATAACTATATTTTAATAAATATGAATTTTCCATGAATTTTATTTTTTATTTCCAACAAACTTGAATTTTATCACTAAAATTTTGGAATAATTACTTCGTTTTTCAGAATTACATTTACTGTACGTGCTCTTATAGATATAATTTTACAAATTATATCAAATATAAAGTTTTGTGTATTGACATGTTATTCTTTATAAAACATAAAATGCATTATGACTTTCATTAGTTTCTTATGTGTCATTGCTATTACATACAAAAAGAATATATTGAAATAAAAAAAATGCTTGATTTATAATTTGCATGTGTTCTTGCTTTTATTATTATAATGAATCTGTTAAATTCAAAATGCTATTAAAGCCTTTAGATTCAATAAAACTTATACATTTAATCGTGACTTTAAATGAACACAATCTAGAATTTTGTTTAAAAATATGAAAATATTATATATAAATAGCTTAAAAATGGGGAATTCAATGTACTTACCAATTATAACATTTTATGACTTACAATGATTTCAACTTATTACACCCTTTGGAAACTTTGAATTGTGTCTCCCTTTTTTAAATAACATTATATTTAAATGTTAGTTATATACTTTAAAATTGCATTTTACTAAAACTTTTAACAAAATTGGTATTACACCGAGATTTTTTTTTTTTTTTTTTTTTTTAAATAAAAATTCAGATGTTTCTACAATGAAGATTTTCATTAATATATCATTCAAGGATTCATCCTTAAAAATAAAATCCATTTCAACTTACTAAGGATATAAATTTATAATGAACTGAAACTTTTTCCTTTTAAATTTGATACTTCAATTTAGTTAAATTAGTAAACTGAGAAATAAAAGACATTTTTTTCTCAGTTTATAATAGTTGCAATATAATGAAATAATTTACAGATAACACATAAATGAATCCATCCAAAATTAAAGGAAGTATACGTGTAAAAAGTTTAATAAAAAGAAATGAACAAACAATATTCCATTGTTCTAGCTTAATTGCTTTAGTATATAAATAGGAAATAGTTAGCTACATCAACACTACTTAAAATCAAAACAGATATCTCTTATTGGAATCAACCTTGTAGAGTGTTTTGCTAAGACAGCCATTTTTTCTTTTGAGCTAACTTTATATGCAGTTATTTTCATTAGAATTCATAACATGAAAATCATCTAAATATTTTTGTGGTTAAAATTTTTCACGAAGTATGATAATATTTGAGACGAGATTAATTAATAATTAATTAATATTTGAGAGATAATATTAGAGGTCTTGATGACGGAGAAGTAACCAAAAAATATTGAAACTTGAAATATTTTGAACAGGATATCTTTGAAAAAAGAAAAGTTTATTTTTAAAATAATGCCTAGATTAATAATAGTTAGATTTAATTGTGCTTTATAACTTTTTTAAACAAATTTTCAAGGAGAGAGTGAATCTGTATTAATACAAATTTTCTTTAATCAAAATTTGCATACATAAGAAATTAATTCATTCACACTTTTAGTTAATATTAAAGATTATAAGTTGAATTTTAAAACAAACTCAAATGATATCAGAATATTTTACAAAATTATTCTAGTTATTCTTCAAAACACTGATTTAAAAATGGAATATGAGTGAAAAAAGTTTAAAAAAATATTTTTGAGAATCTTTGGTGAGATAATCATTAATGTTAAAAGCCTTTAATATTAAAATTTTATGATAAAAAATTCTTTAAAAACACCATTTTATGATTAAATCATCTTGAATTATTGAAAAAAGGGCTTTTTTAACAATACTTTCTATTTAAAACAAGTCAAATTTGTAAACAATCATTTATATTTTTCCAAAAATTATCAAGGTTAGTATTTGATTTATTGTAAGATCAATTTAAATTCCAATATTTTGCTATATTTTTAATAATCTAGTAAACTGAATTTTATAAAAAAAGTATACTTTTATTAAAAATGTGAATAAAAGAATAGTTAAAAACTTTTGCCTTCATAGTTTTGAGTCTTACTTTTCTTCAAAGTTTGAAAACCCTCCTATGATAAAAGAAATAATTTTAATCAGATAATATCACAAACTGTTATGTATGCTTTTGGCTGAATATAATTCTGTCTATGCATAATTTTTTTAGCTGAATCATTAACACTATAGCTTTGATTTCAATAGCTTAAAGGTTTGAATCATACTCCCGGTACAAATTTTTTTATTGGCTTATAATTAATTTTAAGCAGTTTACATTTTGGTCAGTTGGATATACAAAAAATGACCATAAAGAAATAAACTTTATCATTTTTGGTTTGGTAATAGTTTTGATGTGTGTGTATACAATATAAATATATCTGCAATTTATTAAAAAGGCTGAATGCATGTAGTTTTTTAAAAACATAATATCGAACAAATACATGTAGTGTAATAATTAAGTATTTGTGATTACTTAAAAAAACTAAATTATGAGAGCTGGAAATTTTAATTCATGAACAATGACTGCAATTGATAATTTTTCAATAAGTATATAAAATACTCAAAAAGTATTTTGGAATAAATATGTTAAATGTGAGGGTTTCAAACAAGGTTTGTCAGTTCTTTTATTCCTTTATTTAAAGAGTTACATACTAATGTATTTAAATTGAGAGCTATTTAATTTTTATGAATAACATTTTAAAAATTTTATTATAAAATCAATAATAATGCATTTTCTGCAACAAATATAAATGCAAAATCATTTCAGTTTTTTATTGATGAGAATAAAATTTTTTTTATTATAATTAAACTTTGATTTAAATATATTTTACAAAATGCTCTAAAGTTTAACTTTTTAAATTATAATGAATTAGAAAGATTTATTATAAATACATGAATTTATTGTTTATAAAAATTACATAGCATTACAACCTTAAAATTTTCCTAGTTCTTAATTCCTTCTTTTATTTACAATATTAAAAAAATAAAAGTTTTATTTTTTATAATTCATTGACATAAAAAGAATGACCATATCAATTGTTAGAGGTATATAATGTAAATACATGCAATAAATCATAAATACTTTGTAAATCCCACATTTGAAATAAATGTGTCGCTGTAAGATATCACAATAAAGCTATGACTTTTTATAAGTGCTTTTCCAATATTGGATGATTAATGCACAGATGATTTTATAAAAGTATTTAAGAAAGTACTGGACATACAGTAAAAGATATAAAATTATGGATAGCACTTTAAAAGTAATATAAACGCAGCATTAAATTGATACATCTATAAAAAATTGGTGGTTAAGAGCACGTCTAGCAGACAATCTGCTCTCTGGCTCATATGTCAGCAGCTTCAGCAAAAGATCTTGACCTTCAAGATTCAACATTGGTAATATTGCTCCAATGTCTTGAGGTGACCATCGAGGGAATGTGGGTTTGTAGTCTTGCAACTCGGAACATCCAGGCCAGCTATTCTCATCAGGAGTCCCAAGAGTGCGAAACACCCTGAACAGCTGGTCGATTTCTGAATCACCAGGGAACAGAGGTCGCTTCGTGAGCATTTCTGCAAATATGCAGCCGATACTCCAGATGTCAACAGCTGTGCTGTAATGCTTGGCACCCAACAGCACTTCAGGAGCTCTGTACCACAGAGTCACAATTTCATGTGTATAAGGTTTAACAGGCACAGCAAACCCTCTGGCTAGTCCAAAATCAGCCAACTTTATGATACCATTTTTATCAACAAGCAAGTTTTGGGGTTTTAAATCCCGATGTAAGACTCTTCTGGAATGGCAGTATGCTAAGCCCTTCAAAAGTTGATATAAATAACTTTTGGAAACACTTAAAGATAAGCCACCATTAGGATTCTGATCTAGTAATTTTTTTAGATCCAAGTCTAAATATTCAAATACGAGGTAAAGCTTCTGATCACAGTAAACAACATCTTCGAGACGAACTACATTCGGATGTTCTAATTCTTTTAGAAGAGTGATTTCTCGGAGAGCTGTACTAGGGACACCTTCTGTTTCTGCTTTTAAACGTATTTTTTTCAATGCAACAATCTTATTTGTATTTTTATCTTTTGCTTTATACACTACTCCATACGTGCCCTCTCCAACTTTTTCAAGATTAAAAAATGATTTTATATCCGCCATAGCTCAATAAACAACACATGAGATAGAGCGGCAATCATACGGTGCCAATCAGCTTTTTTTGGCTCATATTTCCCACTCAGAGCTGAGTTGAGCAATATAAAGGTATCTTGAAAATAAATATTATTATCAAAATGAAGCATAATAATTGATGTTAACTTTTATACTGATGAAAAATGGAAAGTAATTTTCATTTAGAATTTCTTATTGCAACATTTTTTATAAGAAAATGATATTATTGTGGAAAGAAATAAAAGATGTCTTTTTTATTCCAAAGCGGATTGTTTAACTGCGTCTGCGCAGAAACAGTGTTGTTGTCTGGCTCACATGGTTGTGTTTACATTTTCGGATTGTCTGTTCAACAAATAATCTGAAAAGCTGTGACTAAAAATATAATTTGATTGACGACATCAGTATCAAATTCTCATTTGAAGGATATAAATTAATTATAAAATATATACTTTAGGATGTCAAGAAGACATATTCTTCTAACAGGACCCCCCGGTAGGGAAATTTTATGTAATCATGTAATTACGATTTATCACAACTTTTTAAATTAAAGAGCGGTTATATTTGCATTTAGATAATTTATTACTTTCATTTATAGGAATTGGGAAGACTACTTTAATCAAAAAGGCATGTGCTGCATTAAAAGAAAAAAATATGAAATGTGAAGGTTTTTTTACTGAAGAAATTCGTAATAGTCGCGAGCGCATTGGTTTTGATATTGTTTCACTATCAGAACAACGTGGCATTTTAGCCAGAATCAGGTAGATATGAATTAATATTATTAAATATTAAAAAATAAGAATTATTTTTATTATTTTAAATGCTCTTGCCTTATTAATTATTTCTTATGCAGTTTTAATAAATACATATTACTTGTTATTTACTATGTATTTGTATTTATTATTTTCCCTTTCTAAATATATTATTAGACATCTATGAAAAATTTTGATACAATAATTTTCCTTAACAGTAAAATATTCGTTTTTTATTTATCTGAATTAAATCGAAAATTTTAAAATCATTAATAAATGTGTTCCTGTTCTAAAAAAAATATTTATTGTTATTTTTCCCATGTGTAGACCATCCAGACATCAGCATAAAGTTAATCAATATAGGAACCATAGTTAGGTAGAATAAAAAAATAAAGTCATATGTGTTCTTTTAGTGTTGGCAAACATCCATAAAAGTAGAAGTTATATTAATATGTCATTAAAATAAAGCATTACAGAAAAGATAATGCATGATTAATGACTAGAAAATTCAATCTCTAAAATCAATGAAGTCATACACTGGCCTTTCTAAATAGAAAAATATTTGTTCTTATCAAAAAGCTTAAAGATTTTATTTATCACCATGATTCCATAATAACGTTCCATGTTTATTAAAAATACCATGTGTTTGTACAAATCTTCCTCAGTATTGAAATATTGAAAAAGATTTAGATAACATGTAAAAAAGTCTCAATATTTTAGAAATTTATATAATATTCTTGGCTCATATTTCCCACTCAGAGCTCGGGAATGAAGTTTATACATGCATGAAGTAAATCTGTTTTGAGTTAAAATAAAATCATTTCGATTTTCATTTGACTGTTAAGCATGAGATCACATGAAGATAAAAAATTTATTTTGAGTTCAGATGAAAATAAATTTTATTCCTATTGTGAAATTTTTATTTTAATTGTTATACAATTTATCCACAAATTATTTTCATTTGATGTATTGTAGTAAATTTAATTTATAATGAAGAGTTAAGAAATTCTAAATCTCAATTCTGTCATCTTCTATTACATTTTTATAATGAACAGTTAAAAAATTCTAACTCTTACTTTTGTCATCTCCTTTTATATTATATATACATTTGTATTTTGAAAATGGACATTTATATGGAGGCTAAATTTACATTAGTATTTGATTTTTCCTATAAATTATGAAAAAGTTTTATTTATAATTGAACTATGAGGCAAAAGTGTTTGATGAAGAAAAGGAATTATATGTTTTAGCTTAAATTTCTTCTGAGTTTTTTCATTACAGAATAACCTGTGCATAACAAAAAATTATGTATGGAAAAAATGTTGACAAATTAGGTTCTTATTTGAGTTGTTTTAGGAATTTTTACAATTATATGTCTTGGTTTTGTTTTTTTTAATGGTACTAATAGACATTTATATAAAAGTTCATAAATTTTAAAGAGTTTTTCCTTAAATAAAATGTAATTAATTTATTTTTAATTACTTTTTTATAATTATACAAATACTTTTATAAAAATTAAAATATGAAGTATATTTAACAGAAATAGTTAATAGAAATATTTCTAAAATTGATATAAACATTTTATTTCACAATAATATAAAAAAATTATGTAAAAAAAAAAATGATTTTTACACACAAATATATTTTTGATTCCATCTAAAGAGTTCAAGTAAACATTAAAAACATTTGAATATGTTGAAACTATGTATTGTTTAATATTAATAAGTGATGCATCAAAATAATGCATTATTAACCCCTTGCCTGCTGCGGGCGTATATATACGGCGTGCTAAGCTGATGCATTGACTGCCCCAGCTGTATGTATACGCTTTCGGAAATACGCTTCTCTGCTATCAGAAAAGCTTGACCCATGGCTTTGGAATGCAATAGAATGTCCTTGACATTGTTTAAAAGATCTGTTTTGATGATGTTACATCTATTTCAAAGAAGAGGTGATTTGGAAAGGGGAATATTTCTTAGAACGGGGGAAGCTGTTGCTTATGTTCCATACGTTGCATTTATTATTTGTGTTTGTTTTCAAGTAGTTCGTAACTTTTTATTCTTTCGCTTCCAGTGTTTTTTCTTTTTCGTTTTGTGTAAGTAAACAATTAGAATGGAAAGGGTACCTCTTCTTTTCCACTGAAACACTGCGAAAATCGTGCACCTGTGTGAAAACCAGTGGCACTGGGGAGCGAATCTCATAAGTTTTCCTTGGCAGGTAAGGGGTTAAGTAATGCAGCAATTTTTTTTTTTTGTTTTTGAACAGTCAAATGCTTTATTACTTAATATGTCAAAAACCAATATACCTTTCTGAATTTAAACATTTTTTAGAATAGATGGAAAAGACAGCATTAAATTTTTTTTTTTTTTGCTATTATATGTTAAAGAGTGTGGATAAACTAACTAAACATTCACGTCCATCAATTTTAGTGGTATCAATATATTAATATTTTCAGCATTTTTTTTAATCTATTATTCCAGCAACAAATTTTTCCATCCATTTTGTATTGTTGACTATTTAAGAAAATTTCTACACCTGGAGTTCCACTGGCAAACATTTTTGTAATGTAAAAGGAGTTGGAAATTTATTATCTACTTTGAAAATTACATTTTGAACTAATCTAAAAAAGTTTGATAATACCTAAATCTCGTAATTGTAAGAGCAGAATACAGTTTAGTGGAGAATGTATTTATATGTCTTTTTTAAGATTAGTTTACTATTTTGTGATATTCAACTATTCAGCATGAGAACATTTTGATTCTTCTCCTTATTATCATTAAGTCACCAATTCTTTAAAATATCATCCACAACTTTCTATTCACTTTGCAATTGAACTACAAACTTGATATTTTAAAACATCTTGGCTTAATGTACTTTCCAAAGACTAAAAGCTTTAAATTCCATCTGTACATAAAATAATTATCTGCTTCTAATTTAATTTCTTTCGGTCTTTGCTTTTTTCTCTTTTAAATCTTATTGTTTTGTGCTGTATAAGTTCTTAAAATAAATCATTTTTGTTTGCATTATGCTTGTTGTCAGAAGATTGCTTAATCCAAGTTTTATTTTTCTCTCTATGTCTATACAATATAACATCTATTGGAGATTTTTCTTTTCCTTAAATTGTCTGGAAAACAATGCTGTAATGTTTGCATAAAGATGGAAGCAATTTATCTCTAACTTTGAAATCATTGCTGTTAATCAAAAAGGACATTTCCTTGCATTTTTGAAAACTATTGTTTATTGCTTGACAATTCTTATGCTCTCCTCCGTAGAATCATTTTAAGATAGCTATTATCGTTGTTCATTGCACTTTAAAATCGCTTTCATAGTTTGTCCATTTTACATTTTGTTGCAGATCTTCAATATTCTCCCTTTATTTTAAAAACGTATCTATTTATTCAAAATTGTATGAAAGTTCTCTTTCAAGATAATGCTTTATGTGAGCCTTCCCAATTCAAAGTAGTTAAACATTTTACAGATTTACTGCAAGAAACAAATGATCAAAATAAAAATGCTAATAGACGACATTAGTTGTGACATCATATTGTTTCCAAACATTTGCTGTTAAGCGTCATTTATCATTGAAACTGCCATAGACTTAGGTGATTGATTTTTAAATTGTTATTTTTGAAATTGATATTCATTATTTAAGGATAACGTGTTTGTTAAAACTTTTAACCTTTTGTTTGCTTAACCTTTGATTCTCGCCAAATTGTAGTCACAGTTCATCACCAAGCTGTGTTTATTTCCAATCGTATTCTGGTTGCAACAGAACAATTTATTGTTCAGTGCCAACAAAAATCACCAATAAAATCGATAGCCAAACAAAAATCTCCAAGTTTGTCAAGAAGGCACTTTTAAATACAATATTAAACAAATGTTTACATTGTATTTGTTTGAAAACATGATGTCACACTAATGTCGTCAATTGTTTATCTAAAGATAGCAAACACATGGCTATCTTTTCTCCATTGAAATGCATTTCAATCACTACTCAGATTGTCCCATGTATGGTCCAGATGTTCATTGTATGTCAAACAATGACCATCTGGAATTCTAGAATTTAATTAATAGCCCTTGGTCTTGATTTTGGTGCAATATTTTTTATTACTCATTACAACTGAATATCTTGAGTAGGGAGCATACAATTGAATATGAGTTGTCCTTCCTTCTAATTGGTATCCTTCCTTAGCTGAAGAAAAAAGGATAAATATGTAACACAAACTTTGTAAATAATTACATGTAGAATTATAGACAGATATTTCATAAAAGAGATTATTATTTTATGTAATTTCAAAATATATTAAGAAACTAGGAATTTTTTTGGAACCAATGTGATATCTTGTTAAACAGATTTATAATTATGGATATTATCATTATACAAGCTTCATTGCATTTGAAGGGAAAAAATTTGAGTAAAGTTTTTAGATTCATGTAAGTAATTGAAAATAACTGTAAAATTATAGTTCCTAATAAAGGAAATTTAAAATGGAAACATTAAGGTTTTGAAATTTCACCAATCCTAAAGTTAATTTTTACTATAACAATAAGTAATTATAAAAAAGGAATATATTATGGATTTTTGGAAAAACCCTTGTTTAATTATGTACGCTACATTATTAATTTATTTGTAATTTGTCAAGCTGTAAATGAGGGATTGTTGCATTCAGAAGTCTATGAGCCCTAAATCTATATGAGTTTCAGTGGTAAAGTGGAATCCACTTTAAAATACAGATTTCAGTTTAATCATTTCTTATGTGCAAAAAGTGACAAATCAACTAAGGCATTTTTATGCCCTTTCAATTTATGCTTTTACATTAAGCAATAGTAATTATTTGGGTAGCTCTTCAGGAAAAATAATTTTTTTTAAGTACGTTAATGATATACAAAAATTAATTAAAATATTCTGGTAGTATAATTATTAATGACTGTAAATTATCACGTAAAAAAAAATATTTTAATAAGTAATATTTGAAAAAAAAAACTTATTCTTCCATATAAAGTATTGTAAACATATCATTTAGATATGTTTGTTCACTTAAGTATATTTTTAATGCATTTATCTATTTAATTTTTATTTTTTACTTAAATATCATATGAAAAAGCATTCAATTAAAATCTTTTTACTGTTTTTGTTTTAAAATATTTATTACAATATAACGATGGAGATTGTGATATATTTTTACAAATGGTAAGTAAAATTGCTTAAGATGAATTGATAAACGAAATGTGATTACAATGACCTTTTTTCTTCTTTACTTATATCCTCTTACTATAATTCATATAGGACCATTGCTTTAATGATTTGATTTGAGAGTAGTATGTTTCAGCTTTTTCGGTTTTCCAATTTCTAATTTTTAAACTCTTAAAGGAATTTATTTCATTCCATATTGAAAATGAGCTGTAATGTTAAGTCTATGGAGAGTTTTAAATATATATTTCACAAGTTCTATGACTAGATCCTTACTTTTTGTAAGTTTTGAGTACTCTTAAAAATAAACATATATTTGTGTTAGAAATTTATTTTTAAAATTGTTCTAACTATTTTTATGCGTCAATATTTATTAAGTTATGCTTAAAACATTAATAACTTAGATAAAAAAAGTTAGAAATTCTATCAACAAATGGCTATTATAAATATATTTATAAATAACTAAAAATCATTTATTAATAACATTATTATATAAATAACAGGAAAAAAAATTGAAGGGGAAAGAAATTCAATTGTTAAACTTTTTAGAAATTTTTATTCCTAAGAGTAGGCTAAGAATAAAGTTAAATAGATTAAAAAAATTTTTTTTACTTCATATATGATAAATTTTCTTAAATTTTGATCAGTCTTATAATTTTTCTCAAAACTTAGCAATGCCCACATGACTGATGAATACTTGGTTGTTTGAGAAATCTATCCAATCACTTTCCTACTTCAATCAACAAGCTCCCCCTCTGTCAAAAAAGGTTTGAATTTGGGTTTTCTGCAGTTCCTGAAGTTAATTTGTATGATCTCTTCCCTCTTTCTCAATAAACGATGCAGGTGCTCTCAGTTTTTGCAATTTAATTTTTTGATCCTGCGTTTTCCTATTAAGAAAAGAGGCTTATAAGACAAGAAAGTATATTTTTTCTCCCTTTACAAAAAAAACGAATGTTACTTACTATTGAGAAGTTCACCATGGCAAATTCAGGAAAAATTCTGAAATTAATTAGAAGAAATTATTTTGAAAAATTATAAGAAAAGTAAATAATTATATATGTGTAATAAATTACATTTTTCTGATAAGGCTTAGTTACTTGGTAAGTTAAAGTCTTTCTTTTTTAATTGAAATTAGTGACAGTTTTGATAATGTTTGGAATAGTAGTAAATATGTTCATTAGCCTTACACAATTTAAAATTTTAGAAGGAATGTTCCTCTTATTGGTTGTTATTAATCTTAGAAAATAGGAAATTGTTGAACACTTGAACAAATGCATTGTAGAAAATTCTCAGACTATCGCAAATATCACTTTTATAAATTCAAGTATGATGTCAGTGCACTAAAATTAAATCCTTATTTATAAGTGCAAAATATATTCTAATATATATAGAAATGCGTGCGGGGTGAGTCATTGCATTCAGTTTTAGTGAATTAAAAATTTTGTATGCATTATATACAATACATTTGTAAAATTTTATCCTCTCTTGTTTCTTCTTTATAAGAATATATTGTTTAAGTATCACACTTGCAGTGAATTTTATGATAATGGCATGGATAGCTGTTTGAGAGGACTCCTTTTTTAAAAATGACTTCTGATAAGTCAAGTATTTTTTGCAACTTTCATATTCTATTATAATTTTCCTCAAGGTTTATCCTTTTTTTATTAGTAAAATTTTATCAAAATATTCTTGTAATTTTTAATAAGTTTATTTTCCAAATATTTTATAAAATTTGTAACTTTATCATCTTTCACAAAAAGAGTTTCAATTAATTAATTGTTTAAATGATCATTAACCTTGTATATTGTTTTTATGAATCAGTCGAATTAGAATTCTAAAAAATTATAATTCTAATCTATCAACAGCAGTTCATATTGTGATTTAAATTTATTTAAATTCCCATGATAAATTAAATATTTATATAGCATATCTGCTTTTAAAAAATGAGCTTGTAACTAAGACAATTAAATGCCTTTTCTGAATCAATATTATAGTTATCAAGGAAAAAATCATTTAATTCAGATTCCTCATAGGAATCAACATTATTAGTAAATTTTTCAGAACCAGCCAAATGTGCTCTGATCCATGTATAAAAAAAATCTTTTAGTTTGAAAAAAGTTCCTCTAAATATGAAAAATATTCTGCTGAAATGATGGAAAATTTCTATTTTTTCTCCCCAAAGAAAAGAACTAACACACTCATTTTTCATCAAAATTTTCCTCACTAATTACTTTCATATTTTAAGACTTTTGGACACAAAAAGCTAATATTTCTCACAACTGCCTAAAAGGAAATGTGATCGGAAGGAAGAGGAGCAATTGAAAAGAGGGGGAAAAAATCCCTGGTATCACACCTGTCCCAGAGCTGCATTCTGAGAAATTCATCAGACAGGTTTACTTTCTTATTGCATTGTACATTTTACTTACAGTTATTGTAAATAATCTAGGAAGAACATATCCATGTTTCTTTTGCTCAAGACAGTTGAATGTGCTCTATCTTGACATAGTTGCTAACAATGAGCCACTGACACCGAAGAAATAAGTTCTCCAATCATTTACATACTTAAATACAAATAGTTTTTGATTACTTTGAAGATAATATCATTCTGAAGAATTTCTGAGTAATAACTGTTTCTTACAGCTATGTTTATGATAGTAATATTAACTTTTGTTTTATTTATAGCAAATTGTGTAATTTGTTAAGAAGGACTATTAGAATCACATAAAAAAAAAGTGTTGGAAGATTAATAAACTATCATAAATGTTTGTTTTCAGTGCTTAAAATTTACTGTTGGGTGTTAGTTCAACACAAAAAGGTTTTCATAATCAAATACAGCATTTTAAAATTTCTCAACAAATGAAATAAGGAATAAAAAATTGGGTATGCTGAGAAGTTATTACTATGGAGGAGTATAATTGTATTAATCTCTCACATGCAAATTCTATGACATTAATGTGATAAGAGTACACATAATCATGTGTATTCTTATCATGTTAGTTGAATTAATACAATAAATTTTGCAATAAATGTACATCTTTGAAAAAAAAATTTTTTCATATTTTATCTTTAGAGCATAAATTAATTTTTATTCAATATGTTTTGTATTGAATAAAACTTGCATTTAAAAATGCTTTGTATTTTTTATATAGTAATGTACTAACAAAAAGAAGATATGGTTACAATTTATATATATATATATCTTTTTTTAGAAATTTATATCAACAAATTATTTATTTTTCAATAATTTTGTTATTCATTTTAGTCTAAAACATAATGATGTAATCTAAAAATTGTCCCTTTAAAATCATTTTTCTGCATTTGTTATCATGTATTCAACCCATGTGACCCTACTATCGGATTATTTTTACATGGTTTACTGTAGCTTTCTCTTTAAGCAATTTTTGATCTTCCTGATTGTATACTTTCTTCTAAAAGTCAACTCTGATTAATCTGAAAATAGCCTTTAAGATCATCTTCTCCTGGTTTTATTGATATGTGTTCATGTTTTTTAGATCTCTTACACATTCAATTCATATTCAAAGTCTCAGACCTATAAAAAAAATCATTGATCTTATCACAGCTATATCAGAAGTTTTTTTTTTTTTTGTTATTGATTTAAATCTTGTATAGTCAGAAATAGTGCAGTAAAGCAGCATTTACCTCAGTATGTATTTGCATGTATTTTTGTCATATCATTATTTTCTGTTCCAACTGAATCCAAATGTTTTAATTCTGTAATTTTTTTAGTTTTTTCTTCACATGTAATTTTAGTTTGGTATCTATATAAACTTTTATACTATTTATAATTTAATTTTATTTTATATATATTATACTATATATATATATATATATATATATATATATATATATATATATATATATATATTTAAGTTTTTTATAAATTGATTTCCATCTAAAAGTATTTTCTTTTCTGGTCTAACTATTAAACAGTTCAATTAAGGCAATCTTGTATCTAGTTTTAAACATTATGGCATTGACAAAATTGTTGCATTGAAAATAGATGCCTTTATTTGATGATATATTGTACTACAGTTTTTTATACATATATTAAACTCAAAAGTTAGTGATGACTGACTGTGTCATTTAGTGGTATGATTTCTTTAAGCATAAGATCCTATATTCTATTCTAATCGCTGATGAACGATGGGAAATGGATCTTGCACTTTTGTTTTCTGCATGCACATCTGTCTAGGTGGGTGCTTGGAAGTTTTCTGGATTTTATTCCTTGCGACATGTGAATTCAGACCACTATATATGAAAAGTCTTACCAGAAGATAATTTACTGGTGGATACTAAAATTAGTTGCACTAAAATATTAAAGGAAACTTTAAAAATATTTTAAAATTCAATTTAGAATGTATAAATAATTTCTTTTTAGAATGTTTAAATCTGATTGAATTTAAAAAGTATAAATATTGTTATTAAAATGACTTTACTTTCTTATTCCATATTTATTTATTAGTATGTTATAGCCTTTTGCTTACAGTAATTTCCTTAATTGTGATATTTATTAGAGCTATTATTTCTGTAATTTTAGTGATCCTAGTTGCAGAAATTTACCAAAAGTTGGTAAATATGCTGTAAATGTACTCTCTTTTGAAGCTTTAGCACTACCTGTATTTGATTCAAATGTAAGAAAATTTTAGTGGTCTTTCCAGTTTGTATTTTCTTTTTAACAGCAAATTAAATAATAAAATAAATTATATTTTTATAGTACTTTTATGTTTTTATGTATGCTTCTTATGTTTTTTTAATGGTCTCTATTCATAAATCATTGATTCAAATCAAACAGTGTAGAAGTATTATACTGTTTTATGTAATTTTCTGCCAATTTTTTACTGGGAAAAAATTTCATTTGTAGTTCCTTTTTTTAAAAAAACTTTACTGCCAGAAAATTGTATTTTCATGTATGTTAGAGAAATTTTTAAAAATTACTCATTATTTTGAAGTAAAGATCCATCAGAAATTTTATAGTAATATTTTAACAACTTTAATTTTGTTCCTATTTTTTCTTTAATTTAAATTGAGAATATTTAAATTTATTTTATATAAGTGTTTGTGAGATCAAATTTACTTTCTTAAAATAAAGAGTTTCATTACACAAGTATATTAAGTAATAATATTTTATGCATAAACATTAATCTCTATATCCCAACATTTATTAATTTTATTTTAATCACATTTCCTAGTGTTGTTTCTTTATTATATTTTGTTGATTACTTATAGTATTTTAAATTTATGATAAATGGATAAAATACACATTTAAAACCAAACATTTTAAAAATGTTTACTTTGTTCACTGTATTATTTAAAATTATTTCTTCTAAATCTTAATTTAAAATATTCATTTTATTCATTATACTTAATTAGGGAAAATAAAACTTTTTTTTTATGTTTATATATTTTTGTGATAAATAAAATTGTGGATTCAATTTTATTTATCACAAGGTATTAAATAGAATCACACAGTTAATTCTATTTTAATATTTTAAAAAGTTTAATTATTAACTGGTAAATTTTTTTTCTTATTTTTATTTAACATTTCATTTACTGTCATACTTATTTACAATAAAATTTCTATTAATTTGGATAGCTATTTCCTCTTTAATTTATTTTTATTGCTTATAAAAGACAATAAAAAATTCATTCTGATTTATTTATATATATACTGTTCCATTGACGTGAACTTTAATTCAAAGAAATATAAGTTTGCTATTTGTGTTTCCCATCATGAAAAGCAATCAATTGCAACTATATCTATGTAAGAAAAAATTATTTTCATTTAGATGCAAATTGAATTAATATTTAAAAAGGCTTAAAGAAAACTTTTATATATAGTAACCTTAAGCGTACAAATAAGTGCTGCTTTGTACTTTATAGAATTTTGAAATCTTAAATGAGAAAACCATAAGGTTTAGAAATAGGGAGTAACAGTGCTGTGTTATTCAGTTATTCATACAGTTATTATGATGAACGAAAAAATGATTGAATATATATATATATTAGGAGACAGTTCTAGATGGATCAACAAATTTATACAGTTACATTGTCAAGCTAGCAGCTGAGTAGATAGCATTGTAGCCTTTTGTTGAAAAGTTTATGTTGGTTTGACTTTCATCTTTGTCAATCTTGAGTTTGGTTGTTTGCAGTGATTTGAAATCTATTTTGAAGCCCCAATTCAATTAGCTCATGTGTACAAAAAAAAAAAATGAAAGATTAAAAGTTACACTAGTGCACTTGAATATGAATTTATTGCATGTATATGTAAAGATAACTATAAAATGATTCTTTGACTATAAAGTGAAATAATTTCAGCTGTTAATTTTTGTGTACATTTCTTTTTAATGAACATTCTACTTTAAGATGCTTTTTCATGAAATAATTAATTTTATATATAGTGCTAAAAATTTCTGTATGATATATAATTTTAAAATCTTTATCTTTAGGAATTTGAAAATATTTTTAATTCTAAAATTTTGTTTGAATATTTCTGAATGTAACTACATATTCTAGTATTTATATAAAAATTTAATCAATGGTTGAAAAGTTCAAATACAAATTTCAAAAATATATTAATATAAGTTGTTTATTTTTCTATATGTTTATGATTTATATGTAGGCATCAATTTTAGTACTTGATGAAATAGGAAAAATGGAATCATTTAGTAAATGCTTTTTAGAAAAAGTTAGAACTTCATTTTTGAGAACAGACATAAAGATATTGGCAACTATACCTGTGGCAAGGAATTCAATTGCTTTAGTTGATGAGCTTAGAAATCGAAAAGATTGTATTTTATTTGAGGTAAATGTTATGTTAATTAAAGATTGTTTTTTTTTTTTTTTTTTTTTTTTTTTTTTTTTGGATTCTAAAAAATTGTTGATAATGATAAAATTCTTATAATTTTTTTTCCAGAAATATAGTTTCCATTTAATTAGTTCTGAAATAAAAATGTTTTTATATGTTTTATGTGTTGCTTAATGACTTAAATTTTAAAGATTACTAAATTTAAATTTTATATTTGTAAGTTAAATTTATAAAATAATGCAATATATTTAAGTTTTTACAAAAATTGAATAATTTTTTTACACACCTATGATAAATTTTTGATAAATTAGTTGAACAAACTCCTTGTAAACAAATTTATAAACTTTAAGGTGTCTCCTATGAATTAAAATATATAAGTAATTAATGCAAAGAATTTTGAATATTTAAAAAAAAATCATTTATATTGTAGTTACAAAATCATTTATTGATTTATTAATAATCATCAGTTTTAAATCTAATTTTAATTAAAATTTTATATATTTATTGTGGTGATCATTGAAAACATGATTGAAGAATATTTTGCATTTCTTACTCTTGAAAAATTTGTTAAAAAAAAAAATAATAATAATTTTTATTCAATTTGTGTATATCAGCACCAGTTGAAAAAATTTAATGTGATTCCTGGAATTTTTTTTTTCTTGAAAATCTATAAATCCTAATAAAAGAAAATATTGAAACTGAAATGTTTATAAATTAGTAAAATGGAAAATATATAAAAGACATTTATATGAAAAGTAAAAAAAAAAAAAAAAAAAAAAAAAAAAAAAAAAAAAAAAAATGATGTTCTTCAAACAGAAATACCATTGCTTTTGTATGCATTACAAAATAGTGTTCAAATTTAGCTGTTTTTTGAGGAATTTCAAGTAGCTTTGTAAGTATCAAATTTAGTGTAGTTTAAAAACTCATCAAATGTATTTTTTAATTTATAATACATCATAATTATTTGCATTGCAGGTGACGAGAGAGAACAGAAATAATTTACTGAAGGACATTGTGGAGCATTTACTTTGTTAAAAATATCTATTAAATATTTTCCCACCTTCAAACCATTTATTTAGTACCTGCAAAATAAAATTCATAAAGCTTTGATTTCTTGTAATTAATTTTCTTTATAAATTTATTGCTTGTATTTTTGTAAAAACAAGAAACGGAAGTTTGTTAGGTTAAATTTAAAAATACAAGTATTTTAATATTGTAGAAAGTATTACTGAACATGTTCCCATTTTATGTACTTTCTTCAATAACCTCTTCCTCTATTTAATTTTAATTATAACTTAAATTACATTTATAATGAAACATTTTGAACATGGTTAATGAACTGTTAAAGTTATCTCTGAGGTGATATATTTTTCTCCTTACAATATTTGGATCTGAATTATCACCCTTAAGAAAATTTTGTTGCTTCATAAAAAACATTGAATTACTTATATAAGTTCACGCACCATTATATATAATTATGAACAAATTTAAAATATTAACAATTTGTTTGATTACTTATATATATAATAAGTAATCAAACAAATAGTTAGCATAAATATCAAAAAATAAAAATCTAATATTATATATATATATATATATATATATTATTTTTTTTCTTATCTGTAGTATCTACCATGTGCTTTGTACAAATCTTGAATGTTTTTAATTTATTCTTGAAAAACACTTAAAAATTCTTTGTTTCCTTTTGAAATGTTTACTTTTTTAGAAAAGAATTTCTTGAAAAAAGTAATCGAGGAAATTATCCTCTTGATTATCCTGATCCATATTAATTATCGATTTTGTGAATTATTCATTTTATTTCAAAATTTTCAATAAAATGAAAAAAAATATTTACATATATAATGTTACATATATAACATTATATAGTGTTTGTTGCTCCTCCCACTAGATGGCAGCACGATAAGTGTTGGAACGTTAAGATCCTCATCTTTAATAAATTGTTGAGTAATTATAATATACAATTTATTTAGCAGAGAGAGAGATTTTAATTATGAAATGTCTAATTATTTGAAAAAATTCTTTTATGCTAGTTAAGCCGAAAAATGTTCATTCAAGAGTTCTGAAAAGTAAGGTTTGTTTTGTTTCATATGAGATTTTAACGAGTTTGAAGTCTTATATGGGTCTTTAAGCTGTTAGGAGTGGATTTATTATCAGCTTTTTAAAGAATTCAGTTCACTTTTTCAAATTATACAATCCTTCAATGTTATTGTTAATCAATTTAGTTACACTGTGATCTCCCGATTAACCGCGCAACTGAAATGGCGCGGTTGTCGTAGATAATAAAATAATGAAAAAAAAGTGAGACAAAAAATATGCATCCAATCAATTGAAACACTCAATGTAGCTAACAGAAACACGCTTTTGCTACTTGGGAAATTGTAAAATTAGTCACTCTTTATGCAAATGTATAAATATATGTTTTTTTAGAAAATCATTCAAAAAGTTTGCTTTCTTTGCATTGATATTCTTAAGGGATTAAGTTTTTTTTTTTTTTTTTTTTTTTTTTTTTTTTTTTTTTTTTTTTTTTGTTGAATTTAGGCAACGCGGAATTTACTGTTGTCACTCAAAAAAAGAGAAAAAAAATCTTATTGAACAGCTTTTTGAAACTGCACTTAATTATTCTAACTCTGAAAGGAAAGAATACTGAAAATTATATGATATTCAGTATTCTTTCCACGTTGATACGAAGTTAAGAGATTATTTGTAGTTTAAAGAGTTGGATTGCTGTGTTGAGTTGAAGTTACTCATCATATTTCCTGAATCATACATCTCCTAATTCAACAGGATTTTTTTTTTTAGAAATGAGAAGTGCATAGAATATTAAGAAAATGCAAATTGCTTCAGCCATCTATAAGTGATTAAAAACTGGCGTATTTTCTCAAAAGTATTATTTTTTTAATGAACATTTTAAATGTAAGCAAGTACAACTTATCTATTGACCATGCATAGGGCCAATATTATGTTTCATTTTCTAAATTTGAATATACAGCAAATTCTGTTCACCGACTGTTTGAAAAATTCTTTAACTTTTATGAAGGGTTTTGAAAATCTGAGGACAGATGTAAAGTTCTCTTTAAAGTATTTTTGTATCCATGGTTATGGATTTTTTTTTTTTAAAAAAAAAAGAATTGAAAACTGTTTTTGATATTAATGACAAAAAAGTTTAAGAAAAAATAACCATTGCAGTATTGTATGAAAAGAAACATTTCATGTTTGGATCTCTAACTTTGATAAATAACGTAACGAATATTTCAAGCATAGCAGGGAAGCAATGTTATACAATTTTAGAATCATCTGCACAGTTGTGTGAAATAGAATTGAAGATCATATTAGAGACATGATTCTTTTTATTTTAATTAACGATCCTATAAATAAATTTCTTCGCACTTAAGGAAACTGGATAATTTTTTTATTATTTTCTGTGAAAAACAATTTGATTACAAGAAAATTAAAAATTTAATCATGTCTCATAATGCTTTAATCGTACTACGTAATAAATGGTGTGCTTTATAAACGAAAGTGCTGCGTGATCACTATTTTCCACGGTTTTCCTCTCAAATCGACGCCAAAATTATCGACATGTAAAAACTACTGCGCACATAGTTTGTGATTTCCATATATCCATATAGTATCAAAATGTTTATATTAGGTTGGGGGAAAAATCCGTTTTCAAGACTTAATTTAATATATTTCAGATTCACTTTATGAAAATGATATAAACCGCCCGTGGGCGATGCTAAAGTTGTTAACATATATGTCTACTTAAATCATTTCTGTGATCGTATCGACATTTTTGATGACAGGCCTACTTGTGCGGAGTGCATATTTAACGTCAAAAACAGCTATGCGTAAACACCGAAATGTTGGCTATTACGGTGTCGGAACCATTTTCAGTTTGCATATTTGCCTTTATTATAGAAAAACTGTAAAATATATCGAATTTTCTCTTTCCAATTATTACACCCTGTAATTTAAAACTAAATGGAACAAATAAGAAACTGCAAAATATCACTGTCCAACTAGCATAAATCTGAAATGGTTCGATAGATACTTTACGAAATATAGATCTCTCTAGCCATCTACCAAAAATAATGCATTTCTTTTTCCCCAACCTGAGATTTGCTTCACATGAATGATGATTTGCTCACGTTGCACCTCCAGATGCTTTTCGCTTTCATATAATTTCATTTCATTTACACATATTATCATTTACACATAGCAGTCATTTTTCTGGAAAACGAAATCCCATCTTCATCACTCCTCGATAGGTTAGAAATTGTCATGATTCTTTTACAATGTTTGCCATTTGCTTTTGGCTTTTATTGGATGAGGCGATTTCTCGCGGAGGACATAAAAAATCAAGTAGAATTTTTTCTTCAAAGCTAGCTATGCTAGAATTCATTAAAAAAAGTTTTGCTAAGCATTGTAAAATAAAATTGAGTTAAAACCAAAGCTGTTTTGACACTTCTTATAAACAATTACACAATCCAATTTCTGTTACATAACCAAATTATCACATTTAGTGTTTAATCTTATGAAAAATAAATATTTCGTGAGAAGAATACAGTGAATGAGGAACTTGAGAATGTCATTCAAATACCTCCAGGGGATGACGCATGCAAATGTTTTTGCACGTCATTAGAATGCTGGCTTAAGTAAGGTGTAAACATTCCACGTTGAATGAAGGAAAATAGGAAAGGTCTTTCACCACTGAATTCGAAATCTATATCTTACGACGCCCAGGCCTCCCTTCAGAAGTATGTAAGTTCGATGCCGAATTGAATAAAAGCTGTTATCCGTGCACAAAAGATACTCTAATAAAATATTAATTTTAAATTTCTTATTTTTTAGCCGATATGTTTATTTTCTAGAATGGCTAACAAATCAAGCATTTTTGTACGAAATTATATGAGGAGGAGTCGAAAACTATGGCTAACTGATGAAAGATTTTTGTGCGAGAAGGAATCAAAAACTACGAAGTCTTGGTAATAAATTTGTTAGTAATGTGTCCAGGGAATTCGTTCCTCGTCTTTCTTTTCAGGCCTGATTTTCATCTTATAGATCGTAGCTTCTCCATTAGAAAGTTCGCAGACATTGGGCCGGGGGTTTCGTTAGCCTGTTGGGGAAAGGCATTTCTGGGCCGTTAGCTGCAGTTTTTTAATAGTGAGAGAAGATCCATTCATGATAAAAGTTCACGAGCTTCAGATATAGGGTGTGGCTTAGTAAGGAGGCGGCGTTTTCGGTTGATGTCACCTGACCAGGATTGAAATTATTATGCGAAATGTCATCTTCAACCGTTATTTTAATTGGATAATTAATATCTTTCATTATCTAATAAAAGAATAAAAAAAAGAAAGAAATGAATATTGAATGTCAATTAAAAGAAGTGAAATGATACATTTATTTCAATTTCTTTTATATATATATATATATATATATATATATA
>JAPDSC010010981.1:357261-467951 GCA_026290005.1 Latrodectus geometricus | reverse complement strand
ATTTCCTTTCTAAACAATTTCTTTTTCAGTGCCATTTTTGTCATTCCTGGTATAAAAGAGCTTAGTTATAAAATTATTTAATTTTCTTTATTTTCGTTATTTCTTATATTTTCATGTTCAAAGGAGTGTGAAGCTGTTGTGGCTAATTTTTATTTTAAACAAATGATTTTAAATTTTTATTACAAATTTGAAATCTTTTGTTCATTAAAATTATTAGTTTAAGTGGGTTTTTTCATTTATTTGCGAATGTAATCGTGTTATTTTATTTTTGACAGTTAATACATACGGTTTGGTCTTGCAATGTATGCCTTTATAATGAATTGCAAGATTCCTCCATTTAAATTGTTCTGTTATCAACCTGCTTTCTCCTCTCTGATTTGTTAATGGTACATGCTGCATACGTATAAAAAGAATTGAAAGCAATTTATATTACCTAATATATTTTATTTGAAAAAAAAAATGCAATTAAACCCTTTATGGTCTTGACTTATGTGAAGCCTATTTTTTTCATTTTCATCCACTTTGTGTGTGTGATTCAGGTTAATTAAGGTCTATTTTAATGACTGTGCAAGTGTCAATGAGTGTTATCAATCAGCTTCTGTTGTAGTTAGTTTTCTTTAAAATATCATAAAATAAATGTTATTAAAAATTCCAGCTTTATTTTCCAAATTTCTTATATATAACAAAATTTAAAAAAGCTGTCTGTAGTGTCCTAAACATAACCTTTACTATAAATAATTACTTCGTGTGCATGGGACAATTGAATACTTTTAAAATTTTAATTGTTCGCTGGAATGCTTTCTTTTATAAGGTGGCTTGTTTGTCGGAAAGTGCTGAGTTCGAATCCGAAGATAAGCTGTGCTCGCAAATGGGTTTCCATGTGAAATGACGGATCACTTCTGCCCCTTGTAGTGCTGAAAGGCTGGGCATTAGAAAAAAAATTTTTTTTTATTTACTTAATTTAAAAAATCCTTTTTTCCTCATACCGTTCTTATTTTGCAATTGAATGAATGGTTCAACAGTCATGTTCATAGTTGCCTCCATGTTTTTACCTTTGGATTGAATTCAGTTATTGCCTTTATCTTGCGAAGAGCATAACTTTAGAGCGTTTTGTTTCGACAGTTCTTTAAATTACCTAACAATAAAAGATGAGGATTTGCATTTAACTTATATAATGATAGCTTCAAAGAATGGGACTTGAGAGTTTGCTCTTAAAATCTTCATGTTTAAAAACAAATTTCGTAAGAAAATTAAAAGAACATTTTAAAATCTAGTGCATAAATGTTGTATACGCCCTATAATAAAACTTACAGATTGTTTTTTTATTAGATCTATATAATAAACAGCAAAGGTCATTTTGTTTCTGTTTGCAGGGTTTACTCTTTCTTGTCTTATACTAGCCGAACTGTCAATCGAATTGTTAGCGCTCTTGCTTTCAGTTCAACAGTCCACGGGTTCGAATACCATCATTTTGTCTCTGACTCCTGAGTTTAACTTTTGTCTAATGCCGCCAGACTATTAGACAGACAGGCCGCCAGATTAGCTCTCTTGTCTTCGGTTTAACGGTTCGTGGGCTCGAATTCCATCTTGGGTTTGGGTGTTTATAGTGGTTCGGAATCCACTTTAAAATGTAGGTCCCGGATTTATGAGCTCTCGTGTGCAAAAGTGACAAGCAGACTAAACCTTGCATCGTACCAATACTTCATATTTTGCCGTCAGCTTTGAAGGACAGCAACGCCTTATTCATAAAACTGGTTGGACTATTGTGATATGTTTTACAGTGTCAATCGTAGCTGTTGAACAAAAAAATTCGTAACCACGGCAAATTTACTCTTTACCTTGGGTTAATGGTAGTGAATTTACTCTTTCCTTTGGAGACACCATCACGTGACCTCGACATTGTTCGAGTGATTAAATCCGTACCTGACTCTTTCTCTCCACACCTCATCACATCCACAGAAGGTCATTGGACCTTTCGCAATTCTTAACGTGCATAGGCCTTTTTAACACAACAGTTTACGACTTCGTCTGGTATCGAACTCGCTACCTTTCCGAAAAGAGACCTAAGGCTTTCCTTATCACGGAATTATGTTATGCCAGGTTATCAATCCCTGGCTAATTTAAATTTAAAAAAATGTTTCATTTCGAAATTTTGTAATTAAAGGAAAAAATAATTAGAGCTGATTTCAATTCTTCTATTATTTCCTTTCCGGAATTCTTCTCGCTTCAAGAAAGAAGCATATTTTTTTTCCTCCCCTCCTTTTAAAGCTTTTGCTTTTGCATAACCACTGGAAATAATTTACGGTGTCCATTCGCCCCTTCCTTCTACGTTCCCAATGAGTAATTTTTTTCTTAAAAATAACAATTTTGAATTTCCGATGAAAGTATTGCTTTTGCCCGTTGCAGTGTGTACATGTTTGCATTTTCCTTTTACGCTGCCGATCGGATCATGGATAAGAGGAGTCCCAACATCAATACTTAATAATTTCATAACTAAAAAGAATTTTCAAGCTTTAAATGCCACATTCGATTGATCTATACGACAAACCACGTTCGGTAATAGAAAACAGCATTTGAACCAATCGTAAGTAAGAAAATAGCTATAATTATTTTCTAAAGTTGTTGCAATAGCAGGGTTACCTGCACCTAGCCCTGAGTAAGACTCTACCGGTTGGCAGCCGGGTGGGTGCTTCGTAATTTAAAAGCAGAAAACTTCCCAAAAATATCATTTCATAGGGAGGATATTGCGACCCAGTTTTAGTTTTTTTCCCTAAAGTTAAACTCATCTTTCACTTGAAATTATGATTTGCGGAAGAAGTTGGCCTTGGTCAGTCAAGAGATGCTGTTATAGCGTGAAAACCAAAATGGCAAGTGCAATTCTTCTTTTCTGCTTCAATTCACTAAAAAGTTTGCAGCGATCAAATGATATGAGATAATAATGTAAAGCGAAAAATTATTAAAATATTTGATACAATACACAAAGTGCATCATTTGTGTAAACATGAGCAGATTTTATATTTGTGTGAGCGGCACACATTACCTGTCCAAATTGCAACAATAAATCAAGAAGTACGCAAAAATTGCTTTTGTTTGAGTGTCATAATTCAACAACGCTTCAGTAGCTCCGCTGTTCAGAAGGGGTTAACAGGTGCAGCAATAGTGGCCTCCTTCAGCAGAAGTGCCAATGGGTACGGGGAGAAAATACCTTTATAAACAGTGTATTCCTAAGCAAATGTTGCAGGTGCTAAACGTCGGTGGTAAATGTCACAAAACTTGGTCGATTGATGAGTAAAAGACAGAAATATAGTCTGACGAATCACACTTTTCCTTACACGAGGACGTTTGGAGGACATCTTTACGAGCCTTTCCAACTATCAAATATGAGAGTGGATCTGTCAAGCAGCCGTGTCGTGGTTTTCTGCTGGACTTAAAAGGACGGATCTCTGGGAAGAAGGAGAAATAGATTGTCCATCTTGTGATGCAAACTTATCTTCCTGCGGGACCTGGAATTTTCCACTTATGGTTTGATGAACACGAAGATGGCCTGAAGCACCTTTTTCGGCCCCTATAGTTTTCCAGTTTCAATATAGTAGAATCATTATGGTCTATTCTACAGCTCTCAATCCGGAATCGATGTCCTTCATCGAAATGCCTCACGAGATTTTCGCAATTATCTCTATGAAGAGAGCTGCACTATTCCTCTAAAACCTATTCCAATCTACGTTATATGCCAAAGGCGTTCTTAATCCATATTAGCAAAGCAAAACTAAAAATCCAGGGTGTTTCTATTATTTTGATAATTACCTGTATATAATATTTCATTGAAATTACTTGTGTTATTTGAATGTAACTATTTATTTCATACACTCATATACAATTCAGTTATCTTAGGAAATATATATTTCACCAAATTTATGGTATGCTTGAATATATCATTCCAAATTATTAATTTTCGTTAAGAACAAGTTGAACATTCGCTATTTAATGTTCGTAATAACATAATTTTCTTCAATTTCATCTTTTGATTCTTACAGCTTATGTAAAAAAAGCTCTAAATTCAAAATAAGCTATGATACCATACTAAATTCGCATGATGTTGTCTTTGACTTCTATATTTAGAGTTCCTAATTTTCATTTGTTAGAAATTTTTACATTCTGTCTCTCATTTTTATATTAACACTCTCATTAAATTAATTGGTCCTGTCATAAATTCTATTTAAAATACAATTTTATCACTTCTTTTTTCATGTGACAACTACGTATCAAGCACATAACTTTCTACTTATTCGTGAAATTTATTTGTAATTAATTTAAGCCGTGTTTTATAAAATCAACAATCATTTAATTGTTTCTAAAACTGTCCCTATATTTCTTATTCAATGTTTTTTTTTTTTCCAATGGCGGGTCTCATTAACCCTTCGCCACAACAGACGGGAAATTGCTACTCATTTAGCGTTACCCAGTCGTCACCTGTGAACCAAGTCATGGAGGCGTGTAGCATTATTCGTGTCACACCTCCACAAACCCGTTTATAGTGTGGGCCACATTCATCCATCAGCTTAGAAGAAGAAACACAAAGAAAGGAAATGTCCATGCCCAAACCGCGATTCGAACCTGGAACCAACAGCCTTGGAGTCAGGAACACTAACTATCAGCCATCGACCGGCTTCTTATTGAACGTTAGGAAAAGTTTTTTTCTACACAATATTTAAAGATTCAAGTTCCCCCAACGAAACAATCAATAAATGAATTGAAGGTCAATTAAAAACCATAACACAAAGAATTAAATCGCTTAAAATATTATTACCATTCAGAAAGCTAACAAAATTTTATTTAGTTTTCAATACCTAAAAGTCAAACTAATAGCATCAAATAACCAACAAATTAGTGGACAGTTCAACTTTCTTACAATCAACTTTTGACTTAATATCGAATGATAACTTAAACTTTGATATTCCAATTTGAATCTAATTATTTGCGATTTAAAAAAATTCTGAAAGAAAGAGCATCTTGAGATTTTAATCATTTTCACAATGCAGCAAAATAACCCTAACAGAAAAATGCGGATTGTGCTATGGGGCTCGGGAAAATGTATTCAACGTCTTTTCTTGATATTATTCACACAATATAAGCATTGGTGTTTCTCCATGATTATTATAGTTAGCGATTTCAATAAATTACCATAGCAGTGAGCATTTTAACTATTTTTACGACAGTGTTCGTGATCGAAATATGCAGAGTGATTACAAAAAATGTCTAGAAAAATTCCCAAGCTATCATCAGCTGCTTACATTTATTTACTTTTTCTGATGGCAACAGCATGATAATATTTCCATTTCAAATGCGTTGGGTTCGGGATGCTTAATCACAATCGAAAACCTCGATGACAAACTAAACAGTCCAGTGGATTCTAATTATATTTGCTCAGCAGTTGCTCGTAGATATGTTAATTTACACAAAGCATCAATGATGTAATAATCATTATCTAATAGGAAAAAAAATTAAAATAAAAGGAGCCAGAAAAGAAACATTATTCTTCTCTTTCTTTAACCAAGTAAGAAAAAAGCGCAAGATAGAAAAAATAAACAAAGCAAAACAAATAAATAAGAAAAAAAGCGGTAAAAACACTCCCTGGTTTGACCAGTTGCACAAGTTGTCGAAAGAACGTAATGATAACATGTCATTAACAGCTTTCCCTCCCTTGGTGAAAATAAAATAAAAATTGCAATGGATACCAGACTCCTCGTTAACTGACCCCCTCCCCCTTCTTTTACTCACCCTGGAACTATAACTGGGGGGTTGACAAAGGGTTTGCCCCGCCCTCTAGTCCCACCAGGGCAATTACTTCAACCAAAAGAGGTGTGAGATTAGGGTGTGATTAATTGAAGCGAAATGTTCCGGATAACAAGTATTCGTGATTACAGGCCATGCTGAAGTGGGATTTTTTTTTCTTTATTTTTTCCCTATCAATCCCTGCATTTTTCCCCATTCGGAGGGGAGAGAGTAGACGCGTTAACGCGGGAAAATAGGGGCTAATAATGGTGTCATCGGGAAATTAACTTTTCCTCTTTTATTTTTGTTTCTTAGGTGGTGAGAGTATTATTATTAATTTTTTGCAGTTTTCATTCATTAATTTTTCCATCAAAAGTGAGTGAAAAAAGTTGGTATTTCGCGAGGAAGAAAATATAATAAATTATCTCAGTTTTTGTAAGCTTGATCTTGTCATAATCGTGTAAAAAAGCTGAAACGTTCAGTTAAGTTTCATTCGGCGTTAAATTACATAGAAAAGCAAAAAGATTGATACTCTAAAACATATTTTTTAAATTATTTTTTCGCCACATTTTAAGTATTTGCAATGCACATTATCTAATGTTCTTAATTTCTGTAGAAAAATATCAAGTTGCTCTTATGTAAATGATTGTATTTTTAAAAACAATGTTTTTATGAAGAAAAAAACTATAACTACATCTTACTTTTTGGCTCTTTAATAAATTTCTTTACTTCGTAGTCTTGGAAATTTTTTAAAGACGTATGAAGCTCGGAAACAATTCATGTGGCCCATTCAATCAACTGACTTCCCTAAATACTAAGGAAAAGCAAGAGTTTTCCCTTTGTAGTTGTGCACATTGAGGCTACCGTATTGTTTACGTTCAAAAAAGTGGATTCTATCCTTTAATTGCCGAACTGTAACTTTCTAAAATATCTTCTAAATTCATCATATTTTATTGCAAGATATTCGTATGTATAATATTCAAATTATGTTGCAAAGTATGTCACCATTACAAAGTATTGAAATGAAAGGGGAAAATCTTTCTTTTTTTCAAAAGTCTATTTACAGTAAACAAAATTTCAAATAATCTCTGTAAAATTTACTTTTTCATTATCTGTATTAAAAGGACTAACGGAATGGATCTATATTAGAACTAAATAATTCAAGTAATTATCAAATAATTCTAAACAATTCTTCCAAGTTGATTTCGACATCTTTGAATCTTGACATCATCGGCAATACTTTCTTTCCTCGTCGGTTTCCAACTTCTCGCCCAACTTTATAGGATTTTGTTTGATGCATGTAAGCACTAAAAATGAAGATTTCACGTGTAAAGGCCGCGTAATTGCCTCCAGAAATGACATCACTTCCTTCAGAAACATGGAACCCAGTTACGAAGCTGCGATATTGAAAGACACAGAATTGTGGTTAATCTGTTAAGAATCTTTGAGTACTTGCAAGTAGATCATAAATTTAAACCATGATCCATCAATATCTGAACTGGTGCTCCGAACTTTGATATGGAAGTACCGGATAATTCCCCAGTATGTAAAAAGCACAGAGCACCTTAACATGGCAGATTCTGATTTGTTCACGGATTTTTCTTAAGTGACACCGAAAACCTTTAAAAGTAATCCATATTATTTATAATGATGAAAATAGTGTATTGATTGCAATAGTGTATTAGGTTGGGGAAAAAGTAATCCATTATTTTTTCGGTAGACGTCTGTAGTGATCGATATCTTGTGAGGTATCTATCAAACAATTTTAGATTTATGCTCGTTGGAAAAGTGACATTTGACACTAAAACATCCTCTTGCGGTTTTTTGTTTGATTCATTCAGTTACGAGTACAAGGTTTTAAAAATGGAAGACAACAAACAGAAAATTCGATACATTTTCGTTTTTCTCTTGTAACGGCGAAAAAGATAGCCGGGTGGCTAAAATTGTGAAAGGTGTTTATCGTCCTATATAAGACTGTAACAACCAGTTACGTACAATTTTTGTTTCGTCGATTCCGTTCGGGTATTTTTGATGTTAGAGATGCATCTTGCATGTGGATATAGCATCGTCGAAAATGTCTATAAAATATCAAAAATGATCGAAGTTAACCGCATGTTAGCAGTCGTAACGCGCAAGACCTAAAAATCTACATGAAAGCTGTTTTAAACCTTTTTACAAAGTGAATCCAAAGAAGTTACATAAAGTTCACGTAAAAATTATGGACTTCTTTTTCCCCAACCTAATATTTAAAAAAATTCGAAAAAAATATTTTTTGGTCTCAAAAAAAAAAAATAAATAAATAAATAAATTGGTGGAATTGAAGCCGAGATGTGAACTTTACGTTAATAAAAGCACTAGGGTTACTAGAAATTATATTTTATTGCCAATATTTCCAAATTTTCCCAAAGCAAGGGGTATCTGTTTTTACACTGAAATTGATTCTTAAAGCACTGGTCAATTTATACTTGGGATGGATTTGCAGCAAAAGCAATATCTAAGACATTTCGCACACTGTTACATAGGAGAAAGCCAAGAATATTGACATGACTTCGATAAAGTAACCTACTGTCGTCCGAAATTTTGTTTCAAGGAATGTGAGTTCATATGTAATTTGCATTCAAAAACAATTAACTGATTGAGAACATAATGAATGAGAAAGAAGCTTCCATAGGTATCAAACAAGAAGAAAATGACGTGGTGCAGTGACCGTCTGCAAAACAGGTAGAATCAAACAAAAGTAAAATGTTTTGATGCTTCGATAAGACAAAATGATTCTAAAACTGTGGTCTTGCAACACAAAAAATAAATGATTACAGTTTAGCTGACAAAAATTAGTTTAAGATCGAACACATTTTTTTATTTTACGAACTTTTGATTTTACCAAACTATTTTAGCAGTTATATGAAATCGTAAAAAGAGCGCTTAATATACTTGACTCTGTTTTTACACCGTTTCATTATCATTACACAAAATATGTGAATCAAGGATTCATTACTTTGTTTCAATTAAGAGATACGACATATAGCGGTGTGAAAAGACTGACTAATCATATTCAGGTAGTCTAAACCTACTCACTAAATATGCGTAGAAATCTTAACAGTATCTGAAAAAAAATAAATGAAAAAATAAACAGATTTATTTAGTTATGAATTACAGTGCTTTCTATAGACTATTTTAGTTTCATTTTAATTATTTCCTTTCATGATTCATACTTGTGAGGAGATGACTCAGATATCCTTTGATGCTAGTTCTGGGTCGTAGACCTTCTTGGCACAAATAGCTCGTCGGAATCAACTTAATTCATAAATCGAATCACGTTTTCCACAAAATAATCTGAGTTTATTTTATTTTGATTCTTAGTTTATAATACAGAACATGGTAAATCGTATGGAACATTTGGCTTTGATTAAAGCATCCATTGTCCCAATATGGGGCCAAAAGAAAATCCTTACTAAAAGCTACGACTTAAAAAAAAAAAAAGAAAAGCATATTAAGATATAAAATTTAACGATCGAAGACATGTGAGATCACAGAGGGGGAAAAAATCCCTACGGAGGAGGGATAAAGTGGATGAAAACTCGGTTGGCGTTTAAATTACAGGTTAGGCAATGGAAGACGGATGGTGGACGCCGAATTTTTTCAGCGCTTCTGTAATTAGTCGATGATTACACGCAGTTTAAACATAATTAACCCCCTGGAAGGTGTCTCGATTCACACTTCGACGATCGTGATTGTCTGCAGCGGTCAACGATCCGCTTTACAACACCTACCATTGAATCGCCGAGTCATGCGCGCGCTGGCCAAATATGCGCAAATGAGGGGTGGAATCTTTTTCGCACACTCTGCGGAATATATTTACTTTATCAATACGAATGACTTAATGCGTTGCAACATTGAATCGAAGATATCCTAGATTTCGCTCGTGTGATTGGCTCCCTATGATGGATGACTGTCGTTAACGCCATTAGGAATATGTATATAACTTTCAAAGCATCTTCCGAAGTTCAGTGCGTCTTATGCCAGAGGGAGGTTATTGCTAAGGCATCGAAGCTCTTAATTACTGTTCACATATCTTAAGCGAGCATTGCATTTGGAGTAAATCATTTTTATTTGAAATTAATGGAAACTACGAAGTAATTTATTGAATGCACGTTTTCTGTTCTTTTTTTTTTAACCTACATGAAAGACACATTGAATTAAAATGGCTTCAAATATAATATCACGCACACAATCAGTTTTTCAATGTAGTTTAGAGAATTATTTGTTATATTAGAAAGAAGGCGTTCTTGTGTCTAAGAAATTGCGGGCTCAGTATCCAGTCTACTGAGAATTCAATGCAGGCTAAAAGTTCTGTACGGTCTTTTCCCACTAATGTCTTCAAGAGATCGTGTTGTGCCAACTTCATCCCTTGACTGCGATTCAAAATGACCAAATGCAATGCTTGGCTGCATTTCGTTATCAGAAATAGACAACTGGAAACGTATCTCACTAAACTAGCATTGGCATCCTCATAAATGTTTTTGAAAAATTCCCTTTTAATGTATTGATCATCGTTGATTAACGAGTGAAATAATTTCCTTGAAATGCATATATATTGCAATTTCTTCGACAAATGTTTCGTAGTTTGCAAAGTTTATTACAGCATTTGAAGTCAAATAGTGTTGATGATTTTTCAATTCCTAATATTAGTTCTCTCTCTCTCTCTCTCTCTCTCTCTATATATATATATATATATATATGTGTGTGTGTGTGTGTGTGTGTGTGTGTGTGTAATATATATATCTTGTTCAAAATTTTTATTGTTAATAAAATACTTTTAATTCATCCACACAAGTTCAAATATACATTTTTTTTTAAACTGTAGTGGAAGACGCTTGATGATAAAACAGTTTTTTCAAACATTAATTCATTCATTAAATTTAACTAATTTTAGTTTTATATGGGGAAAAAATTCACTAATTGTGTGGATGTGAAATCTGTACACCTCAACAGTTACTATTCTTACCTTTAAATTTGTTACTTTCTTAAATGTATTGATTTTTATTTTTTTGTAAATGTTTAAAACATATTTAGAAAATTCAACTTTGAGGTTTTAAAATACATTAGTGCGAGAGATGGAAAATGGGCATGTGAGACAGAGAAAGATAGATTTTTTTTTAAATTTAAAAATAATTAATGAAAATTATTTCTAAAGAACTTCCTGTAATACAGTGAAATGAAAAATTGGTCTTGCAATGGCAAAGTTTGTAGAGCGTCGACGTAGAACCTTCCTGTTTTCGGATCGAAGAGCACTAAAATAATCGAAAAAAGCAATGAACTAAACAAACAAACCAGATTAACAGTATTGACTTTTGTTTCACAAATGGATAATGCGAAATTTAATAAAAAGTAACTAAATTAAAATAATCTTTGTCAACCTAAGTAGGGGTTGAATTTAAAAATTTTTCATAAATTATAAGAATCTTTAGCGAATTTGAAGAATTTTACATATATTCAAGAATCTTTAGCGGAAGAACTTGTGGAATGTGCTTTAAAGGGCTCGATACAGTACTTGTGGAACCTATAGTCAAGGAGATAATGTCTTTGGTTATTGTCATGGGATAAGAAGTGGATATCAGAGATATTGAAGATATATATAAGAAATTAAATTGGCATTTCAAGTGCGTTTATTTCTGGGTGAAAGAACAGATGAAGGTGATTCACGCTTCTTATAATATGTAACTCATTTTTCTTTAATAAAATCTGCGCGCATTATCGCACTTTACATGAATTTACATAAAAAAAATTGTTTTGCGTAACGAGTGTTTCTCTTTATGAGAATGGTTCTGTTATGAATTATGTTAAGCGAGGTTCTACTTTATACTGTTCAAATTTAAAAGATTATTTTTGACAAAAATCACATTGGTATATGTAACGTTATTGTCGTTATAAACATCCAATGAAAATTTATATTTTACAATTAATATTTTATTTCACTCTTTAATAATAAAAGAAATCATCAAAACTTTATATTGTACGTTTTCGGATAGCTTTAGCTCTTTAGTTTCATATATACCGGGTGATTATACAAATCATCGCATTACATGAGACCGCAGCTGTTATATAATTAACAGAAACTGTATAAAATTGTAGTATAACATATTTCAAGTCATGCGCTAAAAATATCGTGCGAAAAACGTCATGCTAAACTCTAACAGTTTCGGTAGAAGTGACAAAATTTCCAATTCCAATAATTGCTCTTTTTATTGATATGTGATGCAAATAACCTATTGTAATATATAAAATGGTAATCTATCATAATATAAAAATAGCATTGGATGACACACATAGCACGAAAATTCGTTGTGACAAAAAGATTGAAATCATAGTGTTGAAAAGTTTGTCAAAGCGTATCTACGACTTTCTTTTTAATGGCGTCAGATTTCGTGCTGAGTTCTCGGTTTTCAATAAAGCCTTCTGATTTTACTTCGAAGCAAGAAGAGACTAAGATGTACTTGATTTCGTGCATAAGATGCCATTACGATTGACGTTGTTGCTCATGGTGAAAGAAAATGCATCGTGGGGCCATGTGCCTTGCTTTCTCGCTCAATGAGCAACATGCTCCATACATAATATTGCAGATGGACTTCAGTTTAAGGGGTTTGGAATACTCACCCATCACCAAGCTTCTTCGTAATTTTGAACAACGGTTAAGTATCACACATCATTAATGTCATCCTTAGTGGAAAGCAATGTGGGAAACTTGAGAGCATTTTTATCTGAATGGACAAAGAGTTGCAGAAACTTTACAGCGTAGATTCCAGAAATCACAGTGAAGGCAAGGGCTCCTTTAAAAGTGGTGCGGGACTTGATACGTAAATTTTAAATAATTGATGCGATTGATATCATCTGAATGACCTTCGGTTCCTTACGAGACTGTTGCTGAAATCCATTAGGCGATTAGCGAAGTTTTGCTTAGAAGAGAGCCACGCGTTTTGCAACTGACGAATGGCTCTCAGCAATGATACTTCCATAGTGAGTATTTCCAAAAATCTTCACAACTTGCAAATTATAACTGAAATTTGCGAGCACATTTCTTTTCTGGTAAAACGATGATAACAGACTGTCTTCACGCATTCTTTGAACAATTGATGTTCACTTTTCATTGACTGGTAATGGGAAAACTGTGGGCATTGATCGTGTGGGTGAAATTCGTTACAAGAAAAAAAGTGACTGTTTGGTATTGCATAAATAACACCTTACTTCTCGACCAAAAAATATACAAGTTTATTATAATGGTGTATGATAATGAATCCTAGTTATTTACAAATGTTGATCATTATGTGATACCCGAATTATAACAGCGAAATATTTTATTTGAAGTTGTGTGGATACCCGCCACTTAGGATCTTCTCTTAAGCGATTTTCAACCTAAAGTTTGAACTGTTTTCCTCTATTCGATGTGTTTATCTAATGAATCAGAGTGTGTTTCTGTATCAGCCCCCATTCTCACTCTAATGGATTTATGACTATTGAAATAACTCTCGAAAAAAGTCTTTACATTAAATCTGCAAGGTGTGTCTTATTTAAAACATGACATGAACATACCTTTCTTGTCATGTCTTCCGCATGCAGAGTCGATGTCATTGGAGGAAGGACAATTGGAGAAACGGAGCAAATTCTTTTGCTTTTCGTTGATTGTTTTTTCGCTATTGATTGCTTTCATTTGCTTCTTATTCTATCTAGTATATGCGCCTTTGTACTACAGGTACTATTTCAAAGTTATTTATGGAAATCACACTGTAATAAAAAAGTAGATGTTAATACTCTAAATTTTCTAGCAACAACTGAAACTGTCAGCTCTAATCTCTCAATTCTCATTATTTGGCCTCATGAAATAAGATGCTTTTCTTAATATATATATATATATATATATTTCATTTGGTAACAATATTTCTTTATTTCTTTGCTTTTCATAGAAATTTAAAGATCTTCTACTCAAATACTCCACATAAATATAACTCTTGAGAATTTACCAACTGTTTTAAGATTAAAAGGATAATGTATTTGCATCTTGTATAAAAGTTCTTTTCAAATTAACATAAAATTAAGAAAAGAAGCATTTTATTGATACAAATGAACTTTGCTTTTAAGTGAGAAACGTAATGATGCATTCTGGTTTAGTACTTAAAGTTCTCCGCTTAATGGCGCTGTCTTCACATGGTGACAAAATTTCGCGCCACTGGAATTTGGAAGTAGAACCGTTTTCCCATAGGGAGCGAGAAGTCTTATTGGTTATTGGTTTGCGGTTTAAACTATCGCTTTGATTTTGAATAAGTCTTCATCTATTAAAAGGTTTAAAAATTGATAAACAAACTAAACCCATCTCTGTTCCCTTCCCCGGTACAATTATAATATTTTATTTTTTTTGGAAAACAATATTTTTTTTTTTTTGTTTTTTTTTTTTTTTTTTTTTTTTTTTTTTTTTTTTTTTTTTTTTTTATGGATACTTTTTATTAATAATTTTATCCTTAAATAAATGGTTTTTTTTTTTTTTCGCGTGTATCTCAGTTTTAGAATTTTATTGAAGAATAATGTTTTGCAAATTATCAATTAGTCATTTTTTTCTATTAATCGCAAAATTGGCTTTTGTTTGTTCAATTGATTGTAACTGATTTTCTCTAGATTATCAGTTTTTTTTTTTTTTTTGCGAATAATTTTTATTAAGAATAATAAGATTTTATCCTTAAATAAATGTTTTTTTTTTTCGTGTGTATCTCAGTTTTAGAATTTTATTGAAGAATAATGTTTTGCAAACTATCAATCAGTCAAACTGTTCTACGAATCCCAAAATTGGCGTAAGCATGTGCAATTGATTGTAACTGATTTTCTCTAGAAAATAAGTTTATGCGATCATGACATTGTCTCCAAAACAATAAATTAGCTATAGGGATTACATGTAAGTAATAAATCCTTAAAATTTATGGGTGAAAATGCGCTTTAGGTCCCCTACTCTGCCAACTTGGCGAAAGTGTGCTGTGGGTCCCGTATTTAGCGCGTTTTCAAAAACCCTGTTGCCATGGTGATAATGGAATACGATTTTTAACTAATTAGCAACCTATGAAAATGACCGATTTTTCAAACTGAAACTAATTAACGACCAATGAAAATGCTAAAAGAAAAAACCAATTAATGTGCATGCGCGAAAAAGCGCTTCCGGAGGTTTTCATAAAGAGCTCATTAGGGATAAAACGTCCGGTCTACCACGTTTGGTTTATTTATCGTCAAGTTGGCAGAGTAGGGGACCTAAAGCGCAGATTAACGAATTTATGTAATAAAATGCACTTTTCATAAATAGATTTGGTAGATTTCTAGGAAAACGTTTTACAAATTCCTTTTCTTCCTAACAGATATTATTGGAAAATGAGGTGCACACGTTTACCAAAAGTTTTCATTCAAAACACACAATATCAGAGATTTTTATATTCATGTACTTCATTCGTAATTTCACTAAAACTCAAGATGTCTCCTGAATTTGATTCTTTCTTTGTCCCTTTGCCATTATGCATTTGTTTATGAAATGGGTAAAACTATATTTAAGGGTGCCCCCTTGGCAAACTTTGCGATTTTTGTTTGGTTATCGATTTTATTGGTGATTGTTGTTTGCACAAAACACTCACTTGTTCTGTTGCAATCAGAAAACGATTGGGTTTTGCCCAGCTTGGTGATCAATTGTGACCACAATTTAGCGAGAATCAAGGAGGCACCCTAAAGTATAGGCTAACCTATGAAATGTTTCTATATTGTGTTTTGGTGTTCGGTAAAGAAACAGGTATCGCTTGGTTTGGCGATAACATTTAATTTCTGGTAACTCTGATTAATACCTAATTTTATCTTAGTTTAACTTTTCTGTAGCGACAGCGGCCATTTTGCTATTACATCTTGGCGTCAAAATATCGCCAAAAAAAATCAAGGGGTATTTGTTTGCAAACTTGTACCCCGTGTTTTATTGTTGTTATAATTCTTATAGAGAGTTTATGCTTTTCATTGCTGTTATGTATATTTATCACCATCAAAAAGGAGTTAGTCTGAAAACCTAATGTGGACATAACATAAAAACATTTGTTTCTCCTTATTGTTTCACTGTTGAGTTGTTCAACTGCCACAGCCTCGGCATCAACAATTAAATTCCTAATTTTTTTTCATAATCATTTTTGTTCTAAATAGATTGAGTGAATTGGAGGCTCGAATATGAAATCTAAGTGAATCAATCTTAATTTCAGAAATAGTTTTAAAGATTTTGTTTATTTAATGATATTTCATTTAAGTGGTGCAAGTGATAAAGCTCCAAAATCATGTTACTCCAAACAAATTTTCAACAATTGGGCAAACCTTTACATTTCCAGAATTATACATCAATTCACAGAAGCTATAAATTCCAAATATACTACGAGAAACACAAATTATTTAAAAAAAACTTGAAAAGTTAAAAAACTGACACACTAGAAATATTGATTAACAACGTATAGATAGAAAATAATATAATTAAAAAAAATTTTTTTTTCTAATTGAAATCTTAATAAATACCTTTAAAAGCCATAGTGATATGAGCATGATTACGGTTTTGTAAGTTATCTTTAAAAATTCATTTAAAAATGTATTGGAAAACTATAAATATATAATTCACAATGAAATTTTTGATTGAGGATTTTATAGTCATGTTTTTAGAAATTAAAAATTTATTTTTCAGTAATTTTATAATTGTATCAGCGATTACCATTTTGATGAACTATTTGGAAAACTTTTACATAATTTTTAAAAAAGTACTGCAAAGTTTTGGTGATAAGATTAATTTTAATTACATTAATATTTATAGTAATGAATCATTTATATTATATTGTATTTAGCTGTGATATGCCTCTTTTGTTAAATGTTATATTCTACTATATTATCTTTTACTGTAATATATGATTTATTTATTATTATATGCATTTTGATGATATAATTTACATTAGAAATGAGTAGTCTTGTCTTCTGGATGGAGGCCATAATCAAACTGAAATCTATTATTCAAGAGTATTAAATTGTGGACAACTGTCATTAAATAGTTCATATGTCACAAATTCATTACCAACTCTTTGACGTATAAAAATGAACAAGAAGCTAATTACATTTAAATATTTTCCAGAATTATAATCCAATATACAATATTGTCCTACATCCTAAACTACTACATTAATTGTAATTGGGATGAAGAGTTTTCTGTCATTCCAGATGAATCTGATGTTGTTCTAAATGTATTATAATATTCTAGACGAATTCTAATGTTGTTCTGAGTAACATTAGAATATAGAATTAAGAGCTAGAATATAGAATTCCAGGTATATATTCTGTTCTCGCCATAAATTTTAAAGCGTGTAAATTGACTTTCGGTAACTCACGTCATTGGTTTCTACAGATGTAATTTTAATTTTCCCATTGCTTGGTTCATTCATACTTAATTCATTCACAGAACTTTTTTAAAGTGAGTTAGGTATGTAAGATTTTGTATTAGATGTATCGGCTTTCATTATTTCTATATATTTAAGTAATCTTCTAAATTTTCAATGAAAAATTAGTTGATGAAAATGTAAATCTTTCGTTCATTCGCTTTATTTC
Source organism: Latrodectus geometricus (assembly GCA_026290005.1). Lineage (NCBI taxonomy): Eukaryota > Metazoa > Arthropoda > Arachnida > Araneae > Theridiidae > Latrodectus > Latrodectus geometricus. The sequence goes on along the minus strand of JAPDSC010010981.1, from coordinate 450,542 downwards.
TTGAATTTTTTTAATTGTTTAGATTCAATTTAAATCTTTATCTACTTTTGTGTCACTAATTAATAACTAAGGTCGAAAGCATCTCTAATATGAAATTCTCGTTTTACGGACTGAAATTTCTTACCATTACATAGCTACAGTAACAAATATATTTTTAAACAGTTTTATTAACTTGCATGTAATTATAATTGAAGATAAATCTAATACGATAGTTGTGGTGGATGCTTTTTTAAAACACTTTATAAATCAGTTGTAAAATTAAATATCAATAATCATAAATCAACGTCTTCTGTAATGTTAAATCAATTTCAATTTTTTCTTAACAAATTGTTAATTAGACTACATCCTGTCTCTCTTTCTCGTTCTCAAATAAGTAATACTTGGAAAAGGTCAATATAATGGTTCGATAATATGGGTATATGTTTTTATGATTCCAAAATTTGGGAAAATGATTTGTAATAGCGAATTGAGATCATTTTATCATCTAGTTTCTTTTTAAATGAAATGTTTTGAAAATTGATATTATCTTTTAAATTCTCTTAAATGCAACGGTAGAGCATTCGATATGTATGTTATCGTGAAAGACCGAAATTGGAGAATATCAACTTTCGCTGGTGAATATCAACGCATACCAAACACTTAGTTAAATGATCGAATGTTTCATTATATTTTTGTACATTCGGACCCTCACCCGTGTATGTTGACAATCACAGATATGTTTTGTTGGTGGTCAAAAGAGGTAAGCCGAGGTCAATAAAGAAGCGATTGGCTGTCGTACCAATGAGGTCAATAAAGAAGCCGAAATGAGTAGCATTTGTTGTAGGAATAGAAGACTTCCTTAAACTGGCAAAGAAATAGAGAACTCGCTCCAGTAGCTTTACACACGTAATCAGTTCGTAATTTATAAAGAAAGGGTATTTTCCATTGACGAGATTTAAGTTGTTGCAATAAATAAGATTTGGATCACATGAAACACCTTTTTTATTATCATTATTTTCTTTTCTCATTTAGAATGCACTATTTATTTTAAATTCCTGGTCACTCCTCTCAGAAAGTTACGACGAAAATGTTACGTCACTCTGTGACGTTTTATCCGCGACTAAAATACTGAGAAAAAATATAAATCTCCGACATATTCAACATTCGCCATTAGTGCATGAGGATTATCAACATTTGCTGCTTTAAATCAGAAATAAGAGTATTTAACAAATATTTCGGACATACACCAAGCAACTATGTGAATGTTGACATTCACTGGAGAAAATCGACATTCAGCAAATTTCGGTCTTTCACTGTAACATGTATATCAAACAGCGTCATGACATTTGACTTACATGCATGGATATAAATATGTCTTTATTAAGTCAGAGATTATTACCTAACTATTATACTTCTAAAATGTTATAGACTGTTTTAAAGCAGGAGCATTTATCATTTTCCTAAATAGATCACTAGAATACTCTCTTTAAATTTCCATCGATTCCCATGGGGTCCCCATAGACGTTTTCGAAATCAAATACAGAGATGTTTTAAGGTCGTGTAGAGATCCGTTAATTAAAAATATGTAAACAATGATGGCAGGAAAAACTATCGATGACAAAATATTAAATTATTTTCGGCTAGTCACACTCGTCTATTTTAAAAATACTTTTCAAATCAGACTTGTCTTTAATGAACAGATATTATGGAAAGATATTCTATCATTGTAGGTGAAGGAGACATGGATTTCGACCCGAGTAACATGAATAAGGAGGAATTTAATCCTAAGATTTTCATGAATAAAATCATTGCTAATTATTCCTTGCAGAATATAATAGCCAAAAGGAACAATCTTGAATCAGAAATCCAAAACCTAAATGCCGATATACAGAGGCTCTTATACGGCAATTACACAAAAATATTTGATGCTTCTAGTGTTGTGTCTCAGATGTCAGCTGATTTCAAAAGAATGACTGACGACATGGAAATGCTTCAGCTGAAAATCACTGCCTTGAAAGATACTGGTTCAGGCATTCTGGAAAATTTACGTCCTTCCCAAGAAAAATTTCTTGAATTAATCAAACGCCGAAAGAAATTCAATAAAATCATGCTCTTGAACAACCTTGTTCCTACGATGAAGAAGCACATAGAAGCTGAAGATTATCATGCTGCCATAGATCTCTATTTGAAAGTTAGAAATGCTTCAAAGAAATATCGATTTCTATCCAGTATTGCAACTGTTTTAAGAGATACGGAAAAACTTGTCAGCGACGTTAAAAACAAGTTGAAGACGAAACTTGACTGCGACTCTTTTTCCGGAGAATACATTGAAGAAAATTTGAAGTTGTTACTTACTTTGCAGGAATCCCCAAATTCCCTTTTGGAAACTCTCCTTGAAACAACGCAATCGAAAATTGACCTCTTGAAAAATGAAATCGAACAAGAATTTAAGTCTTTAACCCTAGATAAGAAGAAAACAGAATCTTTATTTAGTAAAATTATTGATTGTCATTGTTACATGATATTCAATAATTTGGCAGATGTGATCAGCGTCACGCGAAATGTGTTCAGTCATCCAAGTGCCTCTAAGCTTGAGGAGTTTGTAACAAGCAATATCGAAAGTGTCTTCAAGATACTTCAGTTTCACTTCAAATCGAATTTTCACTGCTTGAGTGATGAATGCTTTGCTCACAGTTTGGATAAGCTCTACCGAAATATTCACGATTGCACTTCGACGATTCAGAAAACTTCCCTCTTAAACAAAAATTCTCAGCTCATTTTGAGTGCGTGTCAAGATCGCTGCGACTTTCATCTGGACAAAATGAAATCCGATTTTAAAAAGTTGTTATTCACCTTGAGAGATAAGTTAAGAAACGAAGGACGTTTGCATGCAATTTTGTGTCAATTCCTAGAAGATGTGAAGAAAATTTTTACGTGTGTCGTGAATTCCCTTTTATTCTACATAAAGCCAGAATTTAAATACAGCCGAGATGCACACTTTCGAACAGTCTTTTGCAAGATTTTATCTCGAGAGAATGTGTTTGTTGTTTTTATGAAATATACTAAGGAATTCATATCGGAAATGCGTCTTTCATCGGAATCGGCTGTTGTCATTATTCCTTCGGAAATCATAGTATTCTCAAAGTTTGCTGTGAAAATGCATGAAATAGAAGCTGAGAAGCTGTTGGCATCTGTCGACGAGCGGTTGCATGGGCCTGCTGACGATCTGACGTTAACAACATCGTCAGAGATCTCAGCTCTGTTCGATGGTTTGGCTTCAGACTGTCTGAAACAGTACGTGTACCTCAGAGGAAGCAGCATGTCGCAGATGCTTATGAAAAGCTACGACAATAAATGTTGGTGGACCATGAAAGAACCAAGGAAAGTGAATTCCGTGATACGACGCATCTTAGAAGAATTTGATGCTACTGTCAGTGAAGTCAAACAGTTCTACGGCGACCCGAAAAGTGAAACACGTGACTTACTGAATGACTCCTGGAATAATTCTTACCTAGGTTTGCAGCTCAGATCTGATTCAACAAACTTATTCCCTAACTTAAATAAACTATTTCATGAGTTTCCAGACTACATGGAGGAGCTGCAGTTCAACGGCGAATCCATACTCAGCAACATATTGAAGGTGACCTTGAAGTCCTTTGTAGAGATCGTTCGCCAAAGAACTTTCAACCGATTCGGTTTGCAGCAGGTTCAGGTGGACGTGTATTGTTTGCAACTGCGCTTATCGGACCGGGTGAGAAACGAACAGGATTTTGTGTGTCTATTTGACGACATAATTTCAAGTTGTTACAACAGATGCTTCCACCCTGAATTAATGAATCATCACGTCGTATCTATTATCTGCCGAGAGTTCTGTTAGCAGTCACGCAACAGTACTTAGTAATTGCTTGTGTCATTATCCGTTCTTTACGTTTAGAAGAAGCCATTTGATGACGTCATCGAATTATGTCTGAATGACAAGAAGTAAATGGTTTTGTCATTCATTTAATTAGTATGATTGAATAATAATATAATTCTTCATTGTACATAAGGAGTTTACGTGTTTAATAAATATGAAGTAGAAAACGATCAGTGATTTCACTTTAATAACAAATGTTATCTTTGTTTAATAACAAATATTATAAATAAGCAGCTAAAGTAATTGAATATGCGGTACACATTTTTTGATCAGCGTTAAAGGTATTATGAATGTAGACAGCATATGTTTCTATGAAATGTCAACATCGAATATAGTTGCCTAAGCAATTCAGTGCGAAATGATAATTTGAATGAATGAAGTAACGTTTTTTTATTTCTTTTAACTTTTCATATTATTTTTTATGATTGAAGTGCACGTTAACTTTTATAATTGGTCACATGGTGGATGTTCAAATACCGTAAAAGAGACTTCAAATATTTAGCTGCCCTATGTTATAATTAAATAAATAAATATTGCATATGATAAATAAATATTAAATAATACATACATGTTTAAGATAGAATTTACTGATGTGAAATTAACATCTTGTATAAAAGCAGAAAAAAACGCAATGTTTCTTGCTTCTGCATTTTACCCGTTGGAGGATGCGTGGGGCAGAGTCATTCCATGTTTCGAAAATCAATAAGCCTGTGAAAACTAATTGTCTGTAATCAATCCTTTTGTCTGACACTTTCCTTGGAATGGGCAATGTCACCTGCCTTTCCTTTCTTTGAAGCAGTTGCTTCTTGTAATTCATATAACATTAGTGACCTATGCGATCAGTATTGCTTCAAAAATCTTTCTATGAATAGATTAGTTTCATGTTCAGAAGTGTTTTTGTACATTTGCTTGTTTTATTTCTAAAAAATGACATAACCTGAATCATTAGAGTATGAAAAAGTGACGGAACTCTATCAGATGAAATTGAATTTTCTGCAGAAGATGTTGATCAACCCAATGAAGATGAAACTGATGAAGCAGAGATTAATCAACCCAATAAGGAAAAATCTGATGAAGAAAATGATGAACAAAAAATACTTTCAGGATAGTGATAGTGAATTTAAGCAAAGGAATAAAAATAACGACGAATCTGGATTAGGAGAAAACATATTTGTAAGCAAAAATCGAATAGCTTGAAATAAAAAAAAAACCAAATAAAAAAAAAAAAAAAGGATAGTTTCAAAATTTGGTGATTAATGAAATGGAAAAGAAAAAAATTATAAAATATTATTCAGTTTTATAATGCTACAAAAAAGGTATAAATACAGTAGATGAAAGTCTGTATCATATTCTACAGCTAAAAAAACTAACAGATGGCCGATGGTTTTTCATTGTAAATTGAACATCAAAGAAATAAATACCAGAGCTATTTTAAAAAGGAAAGTACTATGCAAATAAAATATAATTCTTTCAAATTGAAATATTACCTTTTATAGAGCCCCATATGAAAATAAAAACTGTGCAAATGCAATGCTGTCTAAAGAACTCTGCCAAAAAAATCAAAAGCCAATATAGAAGTGAACCAGAAGGAGTTTAATATCCGACAAAAAGTCCATAACCCGAAATGCCGATGTGTTATGTTCCGTTAGGTTATATAACAAAATTACAATTTCTTGCATAAAATGCGGTAATTTTATTTTCAAAAACCATTTGACCATGTATGACAGAATTGTATATCTATTCAGAATCTCTTTCATGCGATCACATAATTCTGCTTTTGCATATAATTCATAAAGATCCTATCTTCTTAAACATTAAAAATATTTTTTAAGAATGCTATTGTACTTCCAATTTTATAATATCATTACTTATAGTAAAATGATTTTTTCTAAATTTATTTCATTTTTCGATAAAACTGACTAGGATGAACCAGTCACGCCATCTCCAATATCTGGGTCAGTAGCGCGCTTTCTGTCGGGTTAATCAAAAGATTTGGCGCTGTGAACAATCTTATAACTTTTAAGGATTTTCTATTGGTTATTGCATTTCTAAAGGTATTTTTTATAGACATTCATGTATAGGGAGAAGGCCGGAAAAATTCTCTGGTACTTACATCCGCAGATGTGAATACAAAAATACAATGGTGGCTGAGCCTGAATTTCGAAAGGATGAATCCTCAACATTAAAAAATATCGATGGTTATGATTTCATTCAGATTGATTGATGTCAGTTGTTTTTGTGTTTAAGGGTCCTGCACTACCAAAGAGTTTCTTAAAACAAAGAACTTAAATTTTTAATTATAAATTAACAAAAATAAAAATAATTTAAAGAACTTTTTTTTCAAAACTTGCCCTCACATTCTCTACATCTGTCCGAACTACAAAATATTTTCTGTCAGTGTCTCTATTTCAAAATTAATCATGTTTTTAAAATTCTGTCCCCAAAAACATCTGTTAATCATTTGCATCGAGTTGAAATTTCGTAAAATGAAGCATCCGTATCTGTCTTCAAACTTAGTTCGATTCCATATGCAGTCGGATTGCGACTGTTGCCAAAGGCGCAATGAAAGGTTTTGAGCTCTAGAAAGCAAGCGCTGCCCAATGAAATGAACTCGATTTATCACCAGATAGTGTTTTAAAATTTGATCCTAATCATGACACAAATACCAAAAGCAGATTGTTTACCTAACATATTGGTGTACAATCGTGTTTGAATTTTATAAATGTGTCCTATTTAATTTAGTGCAGCAACTTAACAGCAATACTTTTCAATAAATGTCACATTCAATTATAAATAAACAGTAGAATATTTATATTTTCAAATTCTTCGACATTTAAATGAGCTGAATAATTTTCGCAAATTAAAATGTAGTATTTTGACGAAATAAACGAAAGGAGCTTAAACGTGTCAAGAAAAATGCGTCGTAAAAACTGTTTCATATGAAAGGATAGATGATTATAAAACAGTTTGTATTGTATAATCGACGATTCCTAATTTCTTTGCCAAAATAACCATGCACTAAAAATTTGTCACCATTTTACTTTATCATTGTAATGTTTAAAAAAATGAACTTCACTGAAATGCTTATCATGAAACAAATTGTAGAAATATCAGCTCAGAACTACTTGTAAACTGTTAAATTAAAATTTAATGGAGCTTATGCAGTGGAAGCATCAAACAAACAAGCAAAATAAAATCACCTAGTGTACTCGATATGTGATTTTGACTTCATATGAAGTGAGTCAATTTTTCTGTTCACTGTTCATCTTAATATATAAATTTAACAGTAAAATAATGTCTTAAAACAAAATGCACGATAAATACAAAGGATTCACGTATTTCAAAAAATATTTTATGAAACATTTTGAATGACACATTGTATACAGGAAAAAAAATGTCTTTAAGTTTCTGATATATCGTCAGAAATGTTCCATTAGCTCTTGTCTTGGTACGTGAAAAACTTCCATACTGTTGCCAGATTCTATACATACTGATCAGATTTCTTGATCAGTTGTATTAGAAAAGATAAGATGTTGTTCAATTAAAAAACTGTCTCAAAATAGATACATATCCTGAGATGATATATAAATATTGTATATTCAATAAATTATAATTAGTTAAGCTGTATCTGGCAACAGTAGAGACTGCTTTAATAATTTTGGTAACTCTCCAAATAGCTTCACATTTACCAGTTTATTACTAATGGGTAATTTTGTCTTTAATCTCCGACTAAACTGTTAACGACTGAGCTGTGCAAGAAACAAATCTAACCCAGAAATGGGAATATTTCTATACACTAACAATCCTTCAAAAGGACGTTTGTTATCCTCATAAGTTTTCTTAAAAATTGCTTTTATAATTCCAATAGCTTTCTCAACCATTCCATTCTATTGTGAGTGATGTGGACTAATAAATTAACATTCTATATCCCATTCTTTTAGAAATTTCTTAAATTAAAAACTGTTAAAGTGATTGTTATCACATACAATTATTTCAGGTACACCAAATCTGGCAAATAATAGTTCTAAGGATTTTATCATGCTTTCCACTGTGTTAGTAGTTACTTTTTCTTCTTTAATCCATTTTGAGAAATAATCAATTGCCACCAAATAATTATTATTTCTGTAAAACATTACGTCAATGCCAACTTTCTGATATGGTCTGCTCGGTACATCATGAGGCATTAATAGTTCTTTAGACTGAGCTTTCCTAAATTTCTCACAAATAGCACATTTCTCCACTATATTGTCAATGTCTTTGGTAAGGCCAAGCCAATAAAATATTTCTCTTGCCCTATTTTTACATTTTTCTATACCGAGGTGAGAGAGAGAGAATCACCTACTAAATTTAACATTTATTTGAGCAATGCTAAAGAAACTATTAATTTATTAATTAAAAATAGTAAATCATCAAATATAAACAAATTATTTTGCAATTTATAATAATTTCTAAGACCTTCAGGAATTTTCTTTTTATTTGGCCATCCGTCCTTACAGTAAGTTAAAACAATTTTAAGTTCTTCATCAGTTTCTAATGCATTCTTAAACTGTTTGATTCTGCTTTCACTTGTGGGTAAATGTTTTACAACAGAATGAACCACATTTAACATTTTTGGGTCATCATTTACATTATCTTTAAAGTATGCCCTAGATAATGCATCTGCTAAATACATCTGACTACTGGGTAAATATGAAAATATTTCTGTTGCCCTATTGGACCCTATTGTTGATCTGTTTAAATGAGGACTTTATGACCGTATAATAAATTATGGTAATTTTCAAAAGCAAAATTAATGACTAAAAATTCCTTCTCAATCCGAGCATTCCTCTTTTCATTTTCGGTGAGACTTCTAGAAGCAAATAATATTGGATGATTAGCTTGCATTAAGCAAACACCTATTCCATCTTTTGAACTGTCACATTATAGAACTGTTTCTTTTTTACTATTAAATATTTTTAAAAAATGCGTTGAGCTTATAAGTACTTTAATATCGTTAAATGCTTTATCATGCTCATACGACCATTGAAAAATCAACACCATTTTTTAATAATTTTCTCAAAGGGGCTGTTATTATTGCTACATTTAGTAAAACTTTTGAAAGAAAATTAACCGTACCCAGAAGTCTTCTAATATCCTTTTTATTTCTAGGCTGAGTTAATTCCTTAATACCCTTTACATGATTTGAATCGGCTTGTAAACCTTCTCTAGAAATTATTAATCACATTTATTTAATCTCATTTACTCTTAATTTTCATTTCTGATTTTTACATTTCTGATTTTTCTTATATTGGATTTGCACATTGAAGCAAAATGATTCTTTTGCTTATATTTAAAGCAACGTCAAGAAAAACAAAAGTCTTATTTTGATAAAAACACTGAAATATTAAAGCTCTTAAAAATAGGTGATAATGTGTGCATATGAAATTTTAAGAGTGAAACTTGAGAACAAGGAACTATGATTTCTGTTAATAAAAAACCAAAGTCTTATAAAGTGCAAACTTCAAATAATCGTGTCCTCACGAGAAATAGAAAATATTTAAAATTATCAAAAGTTAAAAGAGATTCTGAATCTAATCACGCTGATTTAGATTTTCCATTAAGTGATAGTGATATTAATGATGAGAATACAGCTTGTAACTCAAAAAATCGTTCTCTTGATAAGAATTCGCCAAATCTATTGAATTCTCAAGATTATATTCATAATCAGACCAGATGTGGACGTGTTGTAAAATTCCTATCGCACTTGAGAGATTATTATAGGATTAAAAGCTAAGAGGGGGGATGTGATGTATAATATATATAAATATTGTATTCCGTAAATTATAATTAATTAAACTGTATCTGGCAATAATAGAGACTGCTTTTAAAAAGTTGTTTTATGTGCTAGATGATTAGGGAGAGCTTATGGAATTCAGAACTTACTATTGTTGTTGTAATTAATAAAAGTTATGTTTAATTTCTTGATCACCTGTCATTAATAAACAACAAACATTATATATCGGTTCCCATGTCCAAAAAAAATAAATAAAATAAAATAAAATAAATTACAAATTGTAAGATGGTAACATTAACTATAAGAAGACGATATGGGCTGCCGAAAGAAAGTAACACACGAAATGTTTCCCGTTGATTACTCTAAATTTTTCAAACTGGTATCATCATGTGATCAGGATAATTACAATGAAACTGCATAAAACATAAAATAAGTGCTTTTCATTTGCCATTAGTGCTAATGAGCGGGCATTTAATGTATTCGAAGCGAAAAGGCGTCAAAACTTAGGAAACTATTTGTAATCACCCTGTATTATTAGAAAAGTGAATTTCTTGCCTACGCAAATATTCATGCCATAAAAAATGCAGAGAAAGTGATATTTCATTGTCACATATATTATTCATCCTCAATCCGTGATGAGACTGACGGCATTCATTTTGGCAACAAGCGGCATCGCTTCTGGCGAAATCTTAAAAATGAATTTGGCGAGCTTCTTATGTTCTCGAGGAAGACGATGAATCAAGAGACACTTATCGACCAATCATTTTGATTGAATAGCCTTAACCTATCAATTAACCGCTCTGGAATTAGGAGATGGACAAAAAAGAAAAGTGTTTATCTCGAGATCTCTTTGGCAATTAACGTCAATTTTATGCCTTGGCCAACGAAAAAGTTATCTGAAATAACTTTAAAATAGAAAATGTGGTTTTTAGCTTACTTTAATACATCCGGATAAATTGTTACGCTCTAGAATATGCTCTCAGTCAACTTCAATATAGAAGGAACGACTGTTGTATTTTTTAAATAATGATTTCACAAATCAAAATACTAATAGGACATAGTATTTTGGTATTAAAAAGCATTATTCGGTACTTTAATAAGCTATTAGGTTCCATATTTGATTCAACCGAAGACAGTATTGCTGATTTTATTTGATTTATTTATCATTTTAACGCCTTTTTTGTTCACACAATCTAATTAAAAAGGACGTTTCAAGTGGATCCCTTTGATGACAGAATCCACTTGCCAAATAAATTCACCAAAAGCAATTAATTACCGAATGGAGTCATTTCATCACTAGACAATGGTTAAGCATTTGCAGTGGTACTTGTCAACAAATACCAATTGTAAAGTGCTTACATTACATATTTGTTTACGTTCGTCTGGTTTCCAATTTTATAAAAGTATCCAATTTAATTTCATCCAGCAAATTAATAGCGACTTTTTTTAATTTTCAGTATCACATTTAAAAAAACCACTGAACACATGCAGTTCTTCAAACGCATAATCAAAACATTGTAAACAAATCACGTAATAATTTTGATTTACAGGAAATGAATAATTTGAGTTCATTAACGAGATTTATAATTCCAATTTGTGTTAATTCCTAGTTGCCAGTGCAGTGATAAAATGTACCAAACTGATTTGCTGTGTCGGAATGTTTTCTTGCGTTTGCATGATGTAACGTGATAGTGTACATGCGTGAAATTTGTTTTCTGTGCTTGAAGCATTTAATCAATAATTTGTTTTTATTTAATTGCTTAGCGAGAAAGTACGAAATCATGCCAAACACCTACAAGATCCTAGGATTTTACCACAATTTGTGCTTTTTGCACTTTTACTTTTAAATTTAGTACCAAAACATGTCTTATTTGGGAAATTCTTAATATCGTTCATTTAGTAGGAGTTTATGAAATTTAATAATTTATTCACTAAGTCGCATCATTTGAAGATGTATTTTTGTAGCAGAAGTATTTGACAGGATAACACGTACATATCTTTTTTCATTATATAATATTTGTCAATTTTTCCTCACGTCTTTTTTTCATTATTCTCAATGCAATATTCATTTAAATAAAATAATTTATTTATTTATTTCTAATATAACTTACAGAATTCTATTTAAAATCCTTTGGTTCAGCAAAATGGTTTTAGTAAACAAATCTCTCATTACGAATATTTACTTTAAATTATTTAACTATCAAATTCTTTATTTTATTTGTTTTTAAGCCGAAGCTATTGTAATTTTAATCCAGATAATATCACATTCCATTTTTTATAATTACATTAACATAATTTCCACCATTTCATTTCCATTCTTGAAGTACATTTCCATCCATTTTAATTTAAAAATACTTTAAAAAATTAATCAGTTCTTAATACGATTAATGATCTCATATGTCGCTGGGGTTAGCGATTTAAAAATACCGACATCTTTCTATCTTTGAGAAAGGACAGATTGGCAGCCATTAGGATTGCTAACCGATTTCCAATACTTACATCATCCTTAGTTTGACGAAAAAATAATGTCAAATGTCATTACTTTGACAATGTTTACTTTTACCAAAATTTTAAAATAAAATTTAATGGTACTTACATATTAGCATCACCGTAGCCAAATTTTGCGCCAAAGGTAAGAGCATATATACCACAATATTCTTAATATATTATAATTTGCATTATTAAAACGTTTATTTTATTTTCATTTGATTGTTTTGTTGTTGATATTTTTCTCTACTGTATAATCACTGGAGACCTGGTTATTCAATGCGTCGTTCTCATTGACGAAAGAGATTGTGAGTTCGTTACCCGACTTGACCGAAAATCGGTGAAGAGCGGCTGGATGCACGTTAAGTAGGTCGCAATGTCCTCCATGGGAAATGACTCCCCCGGGTAGGGGAGGTCAAGCATTAGTGGGGTCTTCTGTTTAGTTCCCACTCTAAATGACGAAGCCGGCAGCTTGCACCTGACTACTCTGAAGAGGGAAAAACTGATACTGCCACCAGATCATGAAATTTTGGGGGAAATTTTAGGATGTCCCTTAGAAAACATTCGTGATTTTTTTTTCCGCCAATTGTGTTTTTGTGTTTGTTTAAAGGAACAAATTTTAATAATGCTTTAAAAATCAAAAATAAAACTTCTTTTTAAGTGAAAACAAATATATTTATAATGAAAAGAAGCTCGATTTCACACATTTTTTTAAAGTAAACTAAATTTTGTAGTGTGTTCACAAATGTGATCGAAACAAAATGGCGTCGAAAGAGTGTGCAATGAATCACAATTAAAAGAATTGCGCAAATTTTACAAATGTTTTTAAATATAAAATTGGAATTATTTTACAAAAACATTCATTGCATCAATAAATCAATAGAAAGGTGTACACTGAAAAATGAAAAATCGACTTACTAAAAGTGAAACGAGATCCACAATGCCAAAAGTACTAAAGTTACCAGAAATAAAGCAACATCGATAATTTGCTCCAAATTGACTAGAAATTAGGGATACCCTAAAGTATAGACCACCCAAAACTTTTATAATTAGTGCTAATGTTACATGATTAGCACACAAATCTTAGATTTTTTTTATGTGCTTTTTAATAATCTGGGTTGAATCCTTAAGTTTACTCCATCGGCAAGAGAAATATGAGGAGCCGATAAAGCAGACTACGTCAAGTTGTTCTTTAAGTTTTATAAAATATTCCCAAAATGATTTTTTTAATTAACATTCTAATTTTGAATCTTCAACCCGTAAACGGTCGGAGCCATTTCTTTTTGCTGTTGTCAAGAGGTGGGCCGAAACAGGCTTTGTGTGACTCTGATTCGGTTTGGTGCAAAACTGGTTGTTGCGATGCTACTTTCATAAGAAACAATTTATTTCTTACTTTAATGTTTAAAGTGTACGAGATAAACTTTTCACTTTTGAATTATGCACTAAATTGATTTTTATTTCGTACTCGCATAATTTGTGTTCAATTTCAAATAATATATTTGGCACCATTTTTTCAAGCAATGGATCGATTTCGGTTCTTAGCAGAAACTTTAATAAGCGAAAATAACTATTAAAATTTCTCTCATTTGATAAAAAAAAAGAGTTTTTTTTTTTTTCATGAAAACAAAATATTTTGGAAATTAACCAAGATTAGAATGAAATATTTTCTAATAAGCTGATAAGCCATATATTGCTCCTAAATTATCATAATTATTTACATAAACTATATACATAAATTCAGTCTAACAAATATGATTAATTAAATTTTATTTAAAGAAAATCGCTAAAACTTGATTGGCTTTCCACAAATATTACTTTTCACAGTACAGCTATGTCAAAAATCTAGAAAGAATATTAAAAGCATCTCGGTTAAGAATTTTACTTGTAATAAGAGTATTGTCACGTTTTTATTAAAAATAATTCATTTTAAATAAGAAATAATGAAAAACAGAACAAAAACTTGAAAATTGTGTATGATTTACATATAATAAAATTGACATCATCTTCATTTCTCATAAATTTTGTGAGTTCATTGCATTATTTTATGCTATTTATTTACTTAATTTTGTTTTACATTCATTACCTTTTTGTGAATCAGAACCGAATTCAGTGATCCCTAAATTCTCAATATTTTTTAGTTGAAAATTTGAAACATGGGCATAACGACGAATTTCTAATCCGTCATGAAAAATTTCTGAAAAATGAACTTTGTTATTAATATTAACAATATAAAAAATTAAAATATTAAGTCTTAGTAGCATACTACTTTGATTAAACAATACCTTAAGATCATCCGGAACCTATTGATTAGTTTCAGAAAACTCGCTACACCCAAAATCTATGGTTTTGGCATCCGTTCTGATAAAGCAATGCTTACCACATATTTGTACAAAGAAATTCCAGGAATATATCTTGTAACTTATACTTGAAAAGAATTATTCAATTCAAACATTTGGACATGTGGAATTTAGCAAAATTGAAATTTATACAGCAAAGAGCTACTTCCAGAAATATTTTCTGGCTACTTTGGATATTCCGCCTATTTCGTACTACGGCAGCGGAAGTGATGGCAATTTATATAATGACGCACCCTATAAATGCGCCATCGTTGCTCCCAAAGTAGATGGGTCTTCCTAATTTAGAAGTAGGGACCAGACTTGGCTAGCCATCCCCTGAGATATCATTTCACAGGGAGGACATTGCTACCACGACATATTTTATGTGTCCCAGCCACCATTAGTGAGGAGGACAGATCTTCTCTTAGGATGGAATTCGAAACCATTATCTTTCGACCACGATAACAAACGCTATAACCATCCAGGCCACATATTTCCAGAAACATCTATATATCTATATATATATAAATATATAGATAGATAGATGTTTCTATCATCATCTCTCTATTATCTATCTAGAAAACATCTATCTATCTATCTATCTATCTATCTATCTATCTATCTATATATATATATATATATATATATATATATATATATATAATTGCTTTTATATGTAATAAAATCGGGAATGAGAACTTTCATCCCTTTTGAATTTGAACATTGTGTTTCTAGAAAATGCAACATTCGAATACGGAGAATAAAAATTAAAATGTTCTTTAAAAATTGATTTAAAGAAAGTTGGATGAAATTTATAAAATGGTTTTGTAATGCATTTTTGTTGGTAAGCACAGTATTTATCCGTCAAAATTTTTCGAAACAATCAACATCCAAAAAAAAAAAATTCCGCCACAAAATAAAATTTCAATATTTTGTTTTGAACCGTGTCCAATTACAAAACAAGAACTTTTGATGATTGCAAAAGAAAAAACTTTTTGAAATTCTTGGCAATGGTAAATTTTTTCTTCGATATTTATCAAGTTCTGCCATAAGAAGAATTAGGCTATAATTTTTTTTTTTTTTTTTTTTTTTTTTTTATATATATTAGAAAATGATATTCGAATATTTTGCTTTGATTATTTAGATTGAATATTTTGGTTGAATATTAAAAACGCCAACCAATAAACAAAGCACTTTTTGTGGATGTTAAAAAAAAATCTTGGTGACGGAATGTTTTTGCTGTAAGATTTACCAAGGTTTCTAAAAGCAATCATGCTATAAAATAATTTTCTCCCTTAAAATAAAATCTGAATATTCTGTTTTGGATTATTGCCAATTGACGAACAAGACATTTCTTTTGACTGTTAAAGGAAAACATTATTTATTTATACTTAAAAAACTTTTAGAGATATAGTTCTTATTCTCTAATATTCCTCAAACTCTGCTAAAAACGACAACTATGTATAAAAAATATCCCGCTAAGAAATAAAATATATTATGTTTTATACAAGTCATCGATGACCACAGGATAATCCTAAAGTAGTCATTAAAGTAAAATAAGTGGTTAAAATCATTTCTATTCTATTCAGTTTCACTGTTCATAATAATATGCTGCATTCACACTTGTTGAACTCTGCAATGATGATTCGGAGTTTTGAACAAACTTCTTGTTCCGAAGGATCTTTCAGAAACTTTTGGAATGCTCGACGGAGAAGAGGTTATATGGGCAGATCGCAATCTGTAAGTGATGAGTGTCAATCCATGCATGAATAATGCATGTTGCGGCATGTATGTAAACATGGTTCACTCCTGGAGTGACGTCTATCATTAGAGAGAGCTTTTAACAATCTCTCCACTCCTCTGGGGGAGGCTCTGCATATTGAGAAAAGGGAGGTTCTGTTTTTTATTCATTTTTTTCGCCGCTGTCATTTAACTCGTTATTGCCATTTGGGAACCAAATCGATTCCTTTTTTTATATGAGGGACGCCACTACAGCGTCGATGGTTTATCTCATAATTAGTAGTTCTGTTACGGGATAATTGAAAACTGAGCTTTGTCCGAAAAGACGTTTGTCCGAAAAGATGCCAATTAACGTGTTTGTTTACTTACTTGATGAGTGTGACAGACAATGAGTCGGTCATTTGAATCGCAAATAAAATGCTGTTATTGGTAATGAGGTGTACAGAATGAATGATTGGATGCTGAAACATTTGGTTAATAAATTCTTTAGAATTCAATGTAATATTATTTTTATTTTAATTCTATTGATTCATTTACTTTTTGGAATAATATTTGATTCTGCACAATGGGCAACTTAAATATACAGTGAATAGTAACTAAAGGAAAGCTGAGATCTCATGTAAAGTTTTTAGTATTCATCACTTATTCGTATGGTAGAACTATGATAGAACGAACAGTATTCCATCACAACTCTTAGAAAGCATGTAATCCATCATCCGTACATATACTTAAGATCCATCTCTTGTGGTCAAAGTATTTTAATTATGGAATGAAATCGCGTCCCTTAAGATTTTTATATATCTTTGCATTCGTAAAACGATGCTATCCCACTTCACTGGCAAACGCTGTGGAGTCATCAAATGGCACTAATGACCCATAAAAACCATCATCAATTTTCTACCGTCACATTTTTCAGCTTTTTACTTTTAAGAAAATTTCTAACAATGTCAAAAGGACATTTCAACCAACAATTACTAGATTTTTTTTTTTATCTTTATTCCGTGAGTTGTCACCAAATATGTCGGCTTCATAACATTTGTGTCTTGGAATCGGAAGAATACTGGGAAAACATGTTTTTTTTATATTCGCTTTCATCCCTCAGAAAAATAGCGAGAAATTCAAAATCTATTTGACCCATTAAAACAAATTTTCATATACACATAAGGCCTTTGTTAAATTGAATTACACCTCATTGAATATATACGGGATGAGTTCCTTAAGGAATAACGAGGACCATAATGTTTGACCTGAAATCGATCTATGTAAGACATAGCAGCAGAATTCTAGGATATTTTTAAGTTCTAGGATGAAGTATAGGAATTGCATAGAATACGTTTGAAAAATTTGTCTGGATGTTGTTTTGCTAATATTTCCTAGGTGTTTATTTTTGAGAGTTGTTGATCATGAAAAGGCAGCCTGTTTTGCTGTCACACACCTTGAGATTTTAAGGAAAGAGAAACATTTTAATGAAAACTACCATACGATTGTAACAAAACAATACAGTTTTCGATAGCACTTTAAGATTTTAGTTTAAAGATGTATAAACAAAAATAAATTACAACCAAGTAAAAGTAACGTATTATTCCAATTCGCAGGCGCAAATCTCACCAAACCGAAATTTAACCAATAATACACGGGAAACCAAACCAATAACTAACGGACTACAGATAAAAGAAAATTTAATTACTATTAACACATTTTACTTTGGAAACATAAGCATTTTGAATATATTAAGAATGCTTGAATGAAACAAACATTTGTGAATTTTAAAAAAGTTTAAGATTTCTAAAATACGTGTTGGTAAAAATAGCCGCTGGAATACCTTTCTGAAAAATCATCGCCGACGAAGTGTCAGCAATTGCATCATATAAGCTTGGTAAAATTTATTTTTCTTCTTCAACTTTTTAAAGTTCTGTTTTTTTCTGAGGAATTTCATACCTGGCCTGAGAATTAAATTAATTTACTTTTACTGGGCCGAAGTTTTTCTGTCATCTGAATGAAAATTCTCTCTTTTTCTCTGCTTGTAAATTTAAGAAATTTAAATGAAAGCCTATAATTTCGCGCTAAAATTTAAAACTCCTTTTCATTATAAAAAAATGTACACTCGGTTATGACTTTTATTTATTTATTTTTTGAACTTATATCAGAATGATTTAAGGATAAATCAAACATTTCGCAATTTACCTTAGAAATGAATTTAAGCTTTTTAAAATTAGTATTTTAAGTTCAACTTCTGATCAGAACTCTAAGAGTAATTTTTGGACAGATTTAAAGGAAATTTTCAAACCGAATTCTAAAAGAAATTGAATATTTCTTTTAGAATAACTATTAGGTTTCCTATTATTCTTTTACATTTCCTATTATATTAATAAATATACTATAATAGGAATTTAAAATAACTTAATATGAAAAATAAGAAACACCTTCTATAAGATCAAAAAATTATCAAGACTCCAATCAAATTTCTCACCCATCATAATTCACCACATATTTCAGCCACAATAAAAAAGAATCCATTTTAGCTCAGTAATCTATAGATTTGGCTTATTTAACATTTGAATTAAATAGAATTGAGCGTGTAACTTGTAACAAATAATAATAAAATAAGCATTTTTATTGTTTTTATTTACTATTTCAGATTAATGTAACTGGAGAAGAAAACTTAAGAAAAATCCATCATACTGCTAGAAAAAATCAAATTTTCTGTACATTTTCCATTAAAAAAATTTTTATAGGATCCTATATATTATGAAAATCAAGGAAAAGTTTGGTTGATTTTTCGGTTCTACATTCTTCAGCTGCATCCTTTTATTAGCTCAGATTTTTAAATTCAAATTTATACTTGAATTAAATAAAAAAGTGATTTTTTCAGTATAACCATTTAATGAATAGCTTTCTTCTCAAATGGTATTAACCATCTGCAGATCATTCTTCAAAATAAACGAATTTAAAAATTCTCTTCAAAAATAATAAAATTATAATTAAAAGTTAATAAAATAATATACAGACAGAAAATCTCCGGAATATCAGATATCACTATTTTGCTTTAATTTATAAAGACAATTTGAAATTTTTTGGGGAAGAGATGTAAATTAAATAAGTGAAATGAGACCGCTGTTATTAAGGCAAATATATATAAATAATATTAAAAGCTCAAAATGGGATTCACCAAACACATTCGAACTTTTAAATACTGGGGAGTTAATACCCATTCCTGTAGGGCCATTCGTCGTTCAAAGAATTTTCACAGTACTTATTTCTAACAGAAATAGACATTTCATTTTTAAGATTCCGCCAGTGTGTTCGTACGTGTGAAAAGGAAACAATCTACTTTAAAATAAAAATGGGTGATCAAGGACTGCGTCTCCTTAATACGCAGCAGATGGCAGATTGGAAGCCAAACTAGCATATTAAAAGGCACCGTTCGTGAAAAATAAACTCACTCCCAAATAAGCGGTTCTTCATTAAACAACAATCGCCCATTTCGTAACCTGCATTCTTCCAATGCCGTGGTTTCTGAGCGCGCAAACCCCTCATTATCCCTCCTTTCCATTCCCCACCGTTTTTGAAGGTGCGATCCGTTCCTGTCCGCTCCGATTCGGCGGCGACCGGAGATGCCGCAGCCAGATAAGCAGCTTCCCAATTATTCGGCGATCGCAGTTTGTAATTTTCACACCTGAGCCACGAATCGACACCGTCAGCCGTCGAGGTCAACGAGAGTCCACTCGCACCGAGCATGAGGGGTCGTGTCCATATTGCGGAAAGGTTCCGAGTCTGTTTTAAAAATACGAGGCTTAAGATTTGTTTTAAATATTGAATAATCAGTCTCATCCACAATTATACTTAATGTCATAATTAAATGACACAATAGAGAACTTAATATTACGATGTATTTTTCTCCCATTTAAACAAACAATAAAGAAATAAATCCTAGTATGCGATGCTTAATTTACTTGCCAACTGCTACAAAATATTCGTGAATCAAATACGAAATTTCACTGTCTAACCGATTTCAGATTTTTAGAAGTTCAAATGTGAACTTCCTAATAGAATTCTAAGAGATAGCAGTTTGGGGAAAACGTAATTCATTATTTTTCAGTAAAAGCTACAGTGATCGATATCTTATAAAGTATCGATCAAGCAATTAAAGATTTATGCTCGTGGAAAAGGTGACATTTCCCGCTAAAAAAATTTTTGGTCTTTTTTTGTTTGATTCATTCATCCATGAGTTAAAGAGTGTTAAAAGTGTAATTCAACAAAGAGAAAATTCGGCACATTTTACAATTTTTGTGAGGGAAATACAAGTTAGGCGATTGAAATCGGGAATGGTGTTTTCGATTCCAATACTGTAACAGCCAGTTACGCGCAAATTTGGTATCGTCGATCCAGTTCAGGTATTTTTGATGTTAAACTTCCACGAATGCATCGAGGACTAAATTGTCAATAAAAGCACTCATAACATAACCCAGAACATATAGATCGACCTTAGCACGGTTTTAAACATTTTTTGCTATGCGAATCCGAAACAAGCAACTAAATTCATGTAAAAATAATGGATTTCTCTCCCCCCTAACCTTATATTTCTTTACTTCGAGATTAAGACCACTGAAACAAGCTGAGGACGGTATTTGTTTCGTATGTTTAGTATAGGTTTCGAAATTTTTTTTAATAACTTTCACATAAAAAGTACTTATTTCTTGCTTTGATTTCGTTCATAAAAAGTATAATATCAAAGCTAGATAAAGATGTTCTTTAGTCTAACAGTAAAGATTTAAATGTTTCCTCAGACGAAAGTATTCTGTGTGTTGCACTTCTGATTACAGTAAGGTGTTCTCAAATTTGTTTTCTACTTTTTGTCCAACAGCATTAGTTGAACGAAAAATTTTTTAGAAGAAATATATAAAAATAAGGACTTAACTGGAAAGAAATCTGTTCTGATATTTTATTATTTTGAATGTTTCTTAAAAATCTATTAGGTTGGATAAAAAGAAATCCATTACTTTTACAAGGCTTTATTTACATGTTTTTGATGAGCTTTTTACAAATGATTTCTTACTGCTGGATCTTTAGTTTCTGAATTACTGACATCCTGGTCAAGTTCGGATATTTTTGTGATTTTATAGATATTTTTGACGGTGGGCCCACCTGTGCGAAGTGCATCTTTAACCTTTGAATATTTTAAATTAACTAAAAAAATAATTTTAAGTAGATAAATAAAGTAACTAACATAATAATTTTATTAAATAATTTTATTTATTTAATTTATAATTTTATTGTATCGAGTGTTATCGAAAGAAGAACAAACAACACAGTTTTCAAAAAGTTTACAATCTTCAATAGATTTTAGTAATATAATGGATAAGGAGTCTTTAATGTTGCCAGTGAAGAAAGGGCATGCAAAAGGGAGGTATACACTTAAACTATTTTCTCTGACTTCGGAAGAAGATTTCTGAAAATGTTCGACTTCCTTAATATTGAGTATGGTTCTTTCTCAGAAAAATGTAAGCACTTTATTTTTACTTATTATTTTTAATATGATTAAATTGCACTTAATTATTTTTAATATGATTAAATTATATTTAAGTATCTAAAATTAGATACCTTGGCATATTTATTCAAAATAAATTTTATTTACGTTGCATTGATTGTAATTGGGGAATAAATTTATGTCTAATGAAACTCTATTAGACCTGAAAAAATGAAAGTTGAGTATTCTGACTTTGTTATAAGATATAGTTATAAAAATTAATTTAAATTCTTACTAAACTGATTCTCTCTTTAGATTCTCTGGTGATAAAAACACAAAGCAATCTGCTTATAAGTACCGGCAAAAAAATTTGCCTCCAGACTTTTCTAAAGGAAATTTATAAATCTGTTTTGCTTTTCCTATTATATTTTTTCAAAACTGTTCGGAATGCATAATGATATAACGTGCAGTGAAAATTAATTTTTTAAACACAAATTTAAAAGTTTGATTTCTTTTGTAATTTTGATAAAATTAAAATCTGATTAATAGGGGCTTAGTGAAGTACAAAAAACTACAATAAATTTTACAACATAATAAATAGTGGTTTGGTAAAATACAACATACATTCTTTACATGTTTAAAAAAATGTCTAAAAAGCCATTTTTTTTGGTAATAGGATTTTTTATTTTTAGGTTCCTCCATCAACAATGTCGAGAATTTTTAATAAAGTCAATGAAGCTTTATTTGTGAAATTAAAAGGTGAAACGATCTCCCAAACAAATAAGGACTTGTGTCTCAATGGCTAGAATCCATACTTTTTCTATGATCAATAATCAACAATTCACTGAATACGTAAGAAACTCGATAAGATTTATTCGCTCAATTCCATTTTCTCTTCATTTCAGTATGCAACCGATTAATCTAATTCATGAATCAACTCTATAGTGCATTATAATAAAATTATAATTATAAGTACAGTTTAAAGATGAATCGTAAATCAACAGATTTACGATTTATCTTTGAAATGCTTCGTTTCTTTTTCCCAATAGAAGATAAGCAAAAACAGGACTGATGACGCCTTAAATGAAAGTACCTAATTCTAAAAAAACATAGAACACAATTCTAAAAGAAATTTTCAAACAGAATTCTAAAAGTACTTTTTAAATCGATCTCTCGAAAACAAATATTCATACCGTATTTTAAAATAAATATTAAAATAATTTTAAAATGACTAATCAAATTTTAATTTTAATGCAAAAACTTTTCCTAATTCACTAGTTATTAAAAAACCCCAATCAAATTTCTCGCTTCTGGAAATTACGCACACGCGAGAAGTTATACGAATAAACGCATTTTGGCGCTGTAATGTACAGGTTAAGATCTTCTTCTTCATCTTCTTGAGCTTGTCAGATATGTGGCACCTCTGCATTGTTTCATTTTGTACCATGCTCCAAGCCCAATTTTTTCCTAGTTCCATTGTCTTGGGTCACCTACTTTGTTTATAAAGTCTGATAGGCCCTTAATGGAGTTTAGGTGTAATTATTAAGGATATGGATTACTTAGAGTAGTGAATCTTGTAAGGGCAAGAGCATCACACTCATATAGGATATGATGAGCTGATTCTACACCTGCGTGGCATTTCTTACAAATTTGTTCCTGCTTAAAAAGTCCCATTGTATGAAAGTGTTTCCTGAAATGATAGTGCCCAGTAATGAAGCCTACAATTGCTTGAGTCTTCAATCTTGGGAGTCTAAGAATTTCAGATGTAATTTTCTCAGATGAATTGAAAATCATAGTTTTTGCATGTTTCTGTCCAGGAGAATCACGCCAAACTTTGTTCAGCTCCTGTTTTTCCCATTTTTGAATGGCCTTCCTTGTAGTCTTCATGTTGATCCCACAAAAGGGTTGCATTCCCATTGGATTGAAAGAGGACTCTTGTTTTGCAAGTTCATCAGCTCTTTCATTACCTTCTATTCCTATATGCCCTGGCACCCAAATAAGAATAATTTTATTCCCATTTGCCAGTTCCTTAAGGAGTTTTTTGCATTCCATTACAATTTTTGATTTGACTTGGAATGAGTAAAGAGCCATCAATGCAGCTTGACTGTCGCTGAAATTAAGAATACGCTTACCTTGGTAGCCCTTCTTTAAATTTATCTGCAGACAGTTGGCGATAGCAAGAACCTCCGCCTGAAAGACAGTGGCATGTTCCCCAAGCCCTTTATAAAGACTGAATCTTGGTGCCATGCCACAGACCCCCAGTCCTGAAAGATTGCCTTTTTCTGATCCATGCTGGTTAAGATCTTACTTGGCATCCGCAATAAGCAGTTGAATTTAAGAAGAAAATACACAAAATAGGTGTGACAAATATTTATAACAACTATTTCTTATCTGTTCAGTGGGTCGATAAAATTGAGTACCAAGCATGTTTGGGAACAAAACATTGGAGGTTTGGCGTTAGTCTGATCACATGTGCTTCGCATCCCATATCCCTCGGAAGAGAAAACAGTTATGGGCCCTGTAGGCCTCTTGATGGGCTGCGGTCCCACAAATTTTAATTTCATTTTTATTTTATTTTTACCACCAATTTATCACTTTCTGTAGCTGCTAAATTAATTATAAAAAATAGCTTCGTTTCCACAAATAAAATATTTCCATTATACATTTGTAAGCGCCACAACTATCTACTCAGAACAGTCTCTCAGGTATGTTCCAATATATTCTTGATCTTCGGAATCTCTAATATTTCTGGATTTCCCTTAATTAATGTTTCTGGAATTTTCGATTAGTAAAATACCAATATTCAATTCATCTTTCAAATCTCTAATATTAATTCTTTGTTTATTTTTTTATCTATTGACTTTCCAGGAATTGTTTGCTCTAGAGAAATGGCATATACAATTCCCCTGTTAAATCTTTGTTTTATTCCTTATGTTACAATCTTCCATTCATTGTCATTGTTTAATAAGTGAACTGGCAATATTTAATTGATCTTCTAAATTAGTATTTCTTGATGTTACAGTTTTCTCTTCATTGGTGTTCCAGTAACTGTTGACTGGTGGAATATTTTAAACATTCTGATTTTCAAACAAGAAGTTTTAAAATATCATCCTGAGAAAATCGTTAAAGGAATGACGTATCATTACAGAGTCATGTAAGGATTTATGTATCATTTTGCTGGGGAATAACCTGGCGAATATTTCTTGAAAACAAGAAAGAATTTTGGAATTAAGTATATGACTTATTTAAGGCAGTACAATCCAAAAGATTTTTTGGAAGGAACACATTTCAAAACGTTGAAAAAATTCTATTAGTACATAAAAGAGCACTTCTTTGTCGGAAAACAACGAATATCAATTCATTATTATCATTATAAATGTGTATATATGTTACCATGAAAGTCCGAAATCTGGAGAATGTCGACATTCGCTGGTGAATGTCAACATTCACGTAGTCGCTTGGTGTATGTCCGAAATATTTGCTAGATATCCTCATTTCTCACTTACACCGGCAAATGTCGACATCCACAATGCACTAATGGTGAATCTTGAATATGCGTTTCATCTCTCCGTATCCGGAGAGGAGAAAGGCAGATTTGCATTTTCTTATCTCAATATTTCAGGCGTGAAAAACGTCACATGTGTGACGTAACTTATCGCCTCTCTTAGAAAGGAGGAGTGACCAATCACGGTGAGTAGAGGAAGTGTAGAGGATTTTTAACCCGCGGGACAAACCTGACAACAAACAAATTAAAAACAAATTAAATGCTGTGGTGGAAAGGGAAGCCCGGGAATGGCCTTCTGTTATCTCCTTTTCGAGCTCTTTAATCATCTTTTCAAATTCCACCAAAGCTTGTCTGTGATTGTCGACATATACCGGCGATGGTCCGAAAGTGCAAGAAATGTAATCAATTGTACGGTCTTTCACCAACGTTTTTGGTATGTGTTGACATTCACCGGTGAATGTCGACATTCTCTGATTTCGGTCTTTCACGGTAACATATATATAAATTCTTATATTTTATAATTCTTTTCCCAATACTATTTTGAATGCTTTAGTCACATGCCATTAATTATATTTTGCAGTTCCTTTTGTGAAAATTTCGTTGTATTTTGCTTCTCTTCAATTGGTGTAAATTTTTCAGCTTTTTTTTTTTTTTTTTTTTTTTTTTTTTTTTTTTTTTTGGGTGAAGGCGTTAGGATTAGTTTATTAGTAGAGTGTTTATTCTTTAAAATCTAAGCCTTTACTTTTCCTCTTGTTCCTTTAATGAGAAAAGAAGAAACAAATTTTTTCCTATTTTTATTGAACATTTTTTTAAAAAAAATTTTCTTTTTATAATTTCCATTTTATTATAATAGTTTGGTGTATTCTTCGTATATCCTAAAAATTATTCTTAGCACTCTAAGTTATATTTTTCTTACTGAAAACTTGTTTTCTACTTTTTTAGCTGCTTCCTACACTTTTGGTCATTAACACCAGGAAGGAATGATCGGAGGAAATCTCCTGAAAAGAAGAGGAGGGTTGGAATAATCAAATGAATAACATATCAGGGCATTTTACAATCAAGTGAATAGCATTTCAGGTGATAGAAAAGGGACAGAAACATCTGAAACGTTGCATAAAACTCAGCAGTTAGTTTTCTTATCTGAAAATCGCTTTATAAGATCAAAATTTGATATAATTGATGTAATATAAAATTTGTTTAAAATAAGTAAACAAAAACATATTTTCGCTCGAGTATCTTGAAATCAGTGTCTTCATAAGAGGCATTAATGGAATAAGGTGGAAAAAATATTAAAAAACTTGTTTGTGAATAAAAAGAAAAATCCCTATATTTTAGTTAAGAGATCGCAAGAAATTATTTTGAAAGGTGGTTACAGTTAATGGACCTCTGGAAGCAAATAATGATAGGGGATTCATTTGAGCGGTGAAATTCACACGGTTTGATGAGCCAATGAAATGCTTTGAATAGAGTGGGCAGAAATTGTTTTGCTTGAGTGCATAAATGAAGGCATTTCATAAATATGTTCATTATTTCCGTTCGAAGATTCCATTCCATTACACTTAGGATTTACGCTTGATTTTATGAAACAGATTCAAAGTTTCAGATTCATTAACAGTTAAAATGAGTGAAACGTTCACTTCAAAACACTTTCCAAAAAACGACTGTGATTGCTTATTGCAATTTACAATCTTCACGGTGTTTGTATAAAATAATTTTTGTCACAAACTGCTAACACGGAGTGAGTTATGAATTTGTTTCAATTCGTTACGTAGCTGCATTTTTTACCATTTGATTTTACATCTTTCTATTTTTACTATTCAGATCATTCTAATGGTCTAACATCATTTGACGAGGATAAATTATTAAAATATATTAAAGTTTCCTTCTGCTTATTCTTTATAAAATATTTTGCTTTAATGTAGTAAAAATTTTCAGCGTTTTTAAAAACTAATAAATTTATTTCTGAATGATAAATGGAAATTTTTATTACTTGGTTAGAAAACAGAATTTATGTTATCAACTTTCGATGATATTTGTAATAATGCCTCCTATTCTGCAAATAAGCTATTTCTATAATAATATAATAATTTATTAATTATCTTTTTAAAATTTCGTCAATTTTTCTTTATTCAAATAACACAAACTAATTTCTTATGGTTCACTGCAATATTTATTAACCTTCATCATTGCAAATCAGTGCCATATTAATTTATGGTGACTATTTTTACCGTAATGTCCATAACTCTAAAAATGTTGAGCTTTAATTATTCTAAAATGTATACTTCTATTTTACTTTTTACATTCGAAACATTCCATTAAATTGATCACTTCTGACCAAATGTAATCTTTTTCATTCATAAGTTTCGAAAGGAAAGACAAATTCTACTCAAAACTTAGTTTTCCTCGTGAAATACCTTACATTAAATTGCTAAATTCAAATCGAAGCATTTAAAAGAGATTTCCTGTAACCAATTAAATTTCTTGATAAAATAAATGTTTATTTATTGTAAAATATATTTGTTATACTCCATATTTTATTTATTTGATACCACAACACATGTTAAGGCTTCGCTGCTTCCTGTTTTCAAGAAGTTTTTAAATTTTTATTTAACTACTCACCTTTGTAAAAAAATCGTTGCATCAAGAAGGAAGTTTTTAATGAAACTAAATGTGTATACAGCTCTCATGCACAGATAACGAAATGATTAAAAATTCAAGGCCATAGGACTCTCGATTTCAGCTTAAATGTTCAAATCAGTAGTTGGTGGAATACGTGCTTATATACGACTCGAAAAAAGTGATAGACGTTCACTTTTTTCACTAAAAAGTGATAGACGATCACTTTTTTCGAAAAAAGTGATAGACGTATGTCACTATACGATACATTCTGTTTCCAGGCATTTACCAGTTGTTGTTCCGGATCTGCGATATTTTGGGTGCCCAAATCTAACGCCCTACAGTTTCCCAGACCAACAGGAATAGTGAAAGGTCTGCTGGCCGTGGATGAGTATTAACAGCATGAAAGCAGTCCAGAGGTGCGTAAGCAGTTTGGAGCCTGACATTATCTAGTTAGGAACTATCCCCCAGATGACATACCATGAAACGGTTATGAAGGATGTCTTATGGAATAGTACTCCATCAGGTTTGTAAAACAAAAGGCTAATTGAGCCCTCTCCAGACACACACTCGATGGTTGCCTGCTTCAAGACTGTTAGATGACAACCATGATGCTCCAGCCGATGCTGTAGGGTCTTAAAGATCGCTGTGCCTTCACCGTGAAATGGTAGAAAGTATCACGGGCTGTAGAATAATACCGCATTTGTACACCTTGGCCATACAGAGATTTCTTTCTGTCCTCTCAATGATCTTTGTGCCAGTACAGCTGTGTCGGTATTTGCAAGTGAGGACTCATTGGATGATGTGACTTCTCCCCTAGCTTTGCGGACACAATAATTTGCTCATAAGGTCTGCAAAAAAGTCATGACGGCATTATTCATTACTTTCTCTTGGTGACTAAAACGGAAAAAGATTTTTCCTCTATTACCGGTTTTGTACTTTGCTCAGCAGAAACGCAGAAGTGATTCGTGTTCGTTGGCCTTGAAAATTTTATCCTTTATATGTTCAATCAAGATGTCTTTGTCTACGAAATTTTATCACAATCGGACAAATCCTTCTTAGTGCTTCAATTTTTCCCCCGAAAGAGTGTATTCTAATGTTTTTAAACAATGTAAAGCATAAAACCTTCATAGAAAATCGACCTATTCGAACAGCACCAGCTTTTCAAACAATCGGTTTACTAAATTATTTACGCATTTATTTTGTCAAGGCTAATTGGACATGGGGATGCTGGATTACTTGTCATTCTGAGTTTACAGTTGTCTGTGATTCCGGAAGTTACTGTTCTCCGTGGTTTCCAGCATTCACTCAGCAATGAGAATCAAGGCCACAAACTGTTGAATTACAGACCACTGCGTTCATTCTTTCACTGCCAGAGAAAACGAATTGTTTTTATGAATAGAAATAAATGTCAAGGAAATGCATTTATATTTGAATAATCTGCTATATTGTGTACTTCAAATGCACTTTATGTAGTTATTTATTTTTTATATAAATATTGTGTTGTATGCTGTACATTATAGGTTCTAAATGTGGGCGCCCCCTGGTAGACTTTTTCCACATTCAAAAAGTGGTAGGCGAAAATAATAAAGGACGCTGACATGGTACAGAAGGACGAGAGTAGATTAAATGCATAGCCTGCAATGATGTCAATAGAGAGCCAATACACACAAGGGACATTTATAAATTTGTTTTTAAAAACATATTTTATACTTGAAGCGGTGAGTCTCATGGACCACGGTCAAAGCATATCTTCAACTGTTTGTTGGAGAGGGGGGGGGGTAGTTTTGAAAAGCGCGGGAGCATTTTGCAGAAACAATTGAATAATCTTGAGAACCTATGCTCTAGGTAAAGAGTGTTTAAATAAATCCTTCATTTGGTATAAGAGTTTAATAAAAATTATTAAAAAAATATTGCAATTATACTCATGCATTATAAACTAATTTATTTGTGTTACGTATTGCTAAACTAATAAAATTTACCTTTATTTTAGGGTAGTTCTTATTAAAAGTATTTAATATGAATAATTGCAATAGTTTTGTAACAACTTTTATTGAATGGCAAATTCCCCTCTGTAGGGATCATTTGTATTTCTCGAAAAATAAATTTATATCGGATTCCAAAAGTTTTGAGATCAGAAAGGTTCTACTACAGAATAATGAAAATGTTTTTTAGATATTAAATTATTCATTAACTTCACGTGACAACGTATTCTTCTGCTTACCGAAAGTAGCACCAAGCACATTCAACCGCCTGGTCCCTTTCTACAATCAAATGATGTGATCGACACCTGAGCTGGAACTCGCTCTAAACGCCGTTCACTGCAAGTGAAAGTACACTGGATTATGACACTTTTAACCTACGTAAGATTCCACAAAATCTTTTGCAAGCTCGATCTTTTCCGAAAACGAGAGCTCACTCTCGACCAGGTTCATGCAGCCCCCCAGTACAAGAAGCGAAGCAATATTTTATCTTGACAAATGGTTCACAGATTGTTTTTAATTTCATGTCATGCGCTACTAAAACTTCAATTATTTATCAATAATCATTACACGAGAATTGTAAACTAGGGCCTGGAATGTTCAGTTGGCGACCAAAGAGTTCAGATGCCTCAAAGATTTTCAGCTACCAGTTGCGTTTCTCAGGAAAATTTAAACGTTGTGCCAAAAACTTTGAATTTTAATCATAAATAATATATAATTATTAAATAGATAATATTTACTAAAGTTGGATTTATTTTAAGTCAATCAGTTTCATATGAAGTTTGAATTTTTTTTCATGACTGTTTTCAAGTTCTTTTTTCCAGACAAAAAATTTAAAAAAAAAAAAGAAATAAAAAAAAAAATCGTTTTACTATTCTACAACAAAAAAAAAAAATGTTTTTAAGTTTTTTTCAGCTCTTCTATCATTTTTATCCTCAATTTTGAAAATTCTTCCAACTCCATGGCATCATCTCTCAAACCCTTGCAGTCATGTACTCTAAAGTGACAGATCTATTTCCATTTCTCTTGCCATCATCAAAGCACCTCGCCGCTATAAAAATACACCGCAGAAACTGTAACCGCATCCTCACTCTTCCTTTAGAACATACCCCCCCCCCCTCTCCCACTATTCCCTTGACGTACCGCATCAAGAAGAGAATGCTCAAATCCGCCAGGCCGCCAGTAATTACAGCACTTAGGCTTGACGTCCCAGGCCTACTTTTGCTTTCGGAATCATCTGGGAATGTTGACCATTCCACCCACGCAAAGACACGTTTCGGACGTTTCAAATGACCATCCCGAGTTCTATCTTGATGTCCTAATAGAGAAAAAAAATCGCATCCTCCACGCCTACGTAGTTGGTTGGAAGCGTTCATTTGCTTATTTATTTATTTCCGATAAAGCGGTATAAAAATATAATTTGGACGGATCTGGCAACGGATAAGGAACGAGAGTCAGTGTGTTTGGAGAACTTCGCGAATTACATGTTTGGCTTCAATCTCATTCAGATTAACCCCAGAAACGACTTTTTTCCCCCTTCATGTTTAGAAATAGTAATGCATTTTTTTTATGTGGATCATTTTCATGAGAATGAAAGCAGCGAAGCAAAATAGTGTTGGATTTTAAAATGATACATCTGATGCTCTTCTAAAAATAACGTTTTTATGTTTCATTTATTTATTATATTTACAATGGTAGCTTCAGGGGACTTTTTATTCGAGATGCATTAGAGTTTCCTAACCAAAATATTTATCAACTGAGCGCTTGAGGCATTGGCTCGGAAAGTTTTTAATTCCTGATTTATCTTCACGTGATACTTTTTCAGTGATATGAAAACTAGGAACTTATTATTCCATATCGATCATTTCCGGGAAGATACTGTGGCAGCACTACTCAATATAAAAGATTGTAAGCCAGCAGTGGCAACACGTTGAAATTAAATACGCCCACCATCTGAACGAGCAGCATTCTACTCGTTGGCGACATCTGTGATGTTGGAATGTTTTTCACATTTGCCTATATTAATAAATATGTTACTAAGTTTAAATATAAGTCGTTTTAAATAACATACACGCAACCTCAATACTTTCTCGCCGCACGTTGAAATTTAATAATCGTACAATAGAAGCTATTTTATATTTTTAGTGATGCAAATTTTAATTTAATGATTCCATGTTCTGTAACGTAATCGGTTTCAAAATTGGAATATGAATTAAAAATAATTTTTATTACCAATTTGTGTTATTTAAATATTTATTTGTTATTTATATATTCATTCATCTTTCTTTTTTTAAAAAAAAATAACGAATATTTAACCAATACCATTTGAGGTGATATTAAACGAGGTATTTTCTCGTTAAGCTGTAACGTTTGGGGAGACATGCTTTGCTTTTGTTGTGTCGTTGGAACAGTGGAATTAACTACTGAAAAATATTATTCACAACTATTCATTCAACACGAGTTAAATATTATTTCCTTAAATAAACGTAATGTATGAAGAGGAATAGCACAATTTAAGGAATAGCACAATTTAAAAAACTCAGCATAATTAATTTAGGCATTGAGTCTGAATATTTTGTTGGAAGCTGCAGTTTTGTGTTTCCATTTAGATTGTGTGGCAAAGTTTCCGGTTGTCTATCTCTACGGCGCTCAATACAGTCAAAGCTTTTCTACATCTTGGTTCATACTTAAGGGACGAGATCAACATCTGAGCTAGCATCATCCTCTCCCTGCTAGATCAAACCAATCGTGAGCCATTAAACCTTACGAATCATTGACTTGTCTGGATGCTCTCGGTTCTTGTTCTGTACAATGTTCATTGAACAATAAACATGAATTATTCAATGTACAATGTTCACAATCAATAACAATGTTCTTCATCTGAGTCAGGAATCGAACTTACTACCTTCAGGGCACGAGATCCCCGACAGAACTCTGCAACTCCGTCATACATAACTTCTGCTGATAGTTTTCTTTCCTTCGGGTAACTTTCCCTGAATGCAGAGACCCGTCTCATAATTCTGTTGGTTGATCAGGGAAGAAATCAACACGCGTAAGCTGAAAACTTCTCGAAATTTCCACTACCAGTTGGAGCCTCACAAAAAGGACATCTTTATACGAGAATTTTATATTGAACCATCCATTTTCATCATCTAAACAAGTTGTTTTAGCATTTTAAAGGAAACCACACTGAGATAAGATTATTTAACATCTGAAATGAAATCAAGAAATACGTGGCCTCTAATATAGTTATTTATGGGATTTCTTTACTTCGAGGACTTAAGAATTTACAAACACAAGTTAAAAAAAAAAAAAAAAAAGCCGCCCAACCTGTCTAGTGGTTAGCGTGCTGACTACGGATGCAGAGGACCTGGGTTCAAATCCCGTCTCGGGCCTGGATGTACTTTCTCTTTCTCTATCTGAGTTTCTTGTCCTTTCCTCAGATGATGGATGAATGTGGCCCGCCCTATAAACGGGTTTGTGGTGTTGTGGCGTGGGCGATGCTACTCGTACCTCCGTGAGTTAGTTCACAGGTGCACCGGGTAACGATAAAATGAGTATCAGACTCTGGCTTTGTTGCGGCTAATGGGCTAATGTACTATACTTGCTCAAGAATGCCTGCCATTAGAAACAAAACAAAAAAAAAATCCATGGGGGGAATAAAGAAGAATATTTGCTGTGGATAAAGAGCTTTTCAATTGACTGCATATGATATTTCGTTGTTATCATTCATCCAGGGAGTAGTATTTATAAATACTTTAAAAAAGCACTGAATACTCTATACTGCAAAAAGTTCTGAAAAGAATGGATGCCAGTACACAATTTGCTGCAAATCATTCGTAAATATATATATATATATATATATATATATATATATATATATATATATATATATATATATAATGATTGAATAAAATATCTATTTTCATTTTTTGCAATTTTATTAATTTTTTTTAATTCAATGGAAATTTATAGAAAAATATTAAAGATAAATGTTAAATAAGAGTGTAAATGCATAGTAGAAAAATTCCTAATGATGCGCTAAATATTAATAACCATGAAGTAGTTTTTTATTTAATATACACAGCATAAAAATATTTGGTGTTACATAATGGTGAATAATTTTTTTTTCAGAAATTCCTATGATTAGTTGTTTCAATACCTCATGTTGATTGTTATTAAACTCTCATACTCCACATTTTTAATATAATTATAGGCTGAATTTTTCACAGGAAATTTATTTATTTAAGTACATTATAATTATGTGTAGAGAATTATACATAATTGTAATGTCTATATTAATTATATAAATATCAGTTTTTTGGAATACCATCCAATTTATACAGTCTTAGCTCTATAGAGTAGTGGTATCATTTCGCGCTTGTAACGCACAGATCCAAGTTCCATTCTCAGGCTTGAATAAGGTGGACGCATTTCTTCAGAGGGTCGTTGGATGATGCGTGGGAACCGTGGGATTTCTCGTTAGGCTGACCATGCTTCATACCCCAGAACCCTCGGTCTAAAAAACAGGTATGAGTATTATAGGACCCACAAAGTTAAGTTTTTTAGTTTAGCTTAGAATGAAAAGAACGTTAAAGATACTATTTTATTAAAAACATCGAAGGGGTAATTAGTTAATAATATAATATTTCAATCACACTATAAAGAAAAGAAAATTATCTTGAGTATTATTTCAAATGATTGATTTTTTTCTTCCTTCATTTTTAATAAATGCAAATAAAAATGCTGATGCTCTAAAGTATTTCTATTTAAAAAGTAAGAAATACACAAATGATAGCAAAAGAACTTTTATGCTATGTTTCAATGAAAAGCATTTGAAATTGGACAAACGATTTCATGTTGATGGAATTCGGGCTTGTGAATGCTTTCCTTAAAAGACTTTTTTATTTCCTCCCCTTCCCCCCCAAAAAAAAAATTACAATCCACAGTAAAAAAAATATTTCACCGTCAAAATATAAATTTTTGAATAATTTCTAGTAAATCTATAAATTTTCAAGTGATTAAGTTTATGATTGATCTAATAATAAATATGTGTATGTCATCTATTGCGTGCATAAATTATTTAAAGTCTTATTTGTGTTGATTTGCCCACCTTTTTTCATTTATTTTACAAATGTCTAACAATATCTCTTAACCGTTAATTCACAAGCTCTCCAACACTTCTTAATAATATCCTAATACTGAGGAAGTGCAATACAGATGTTCAAAAATCATGGGCCAACAAGAGTAGCACAATAAACTGTTTAGTTTAGGGAATTCTATATAGAATCAAATCATGGGATGTTGCTTAAAAGAACGTCAATCAATTGCGTTCCCCAGAAAGAAGGCCTACCTTTGTTCACTGTGTCCAATTTATTAACAGATAGGGCTGATATGAAGTGAAACTATTTTAAGGAATTCGCTGTGATGACACAAACATGAGAGCACACCTACCTAACTTAAGCACCTGGCCATTGAAGTGGAGGCAAACTACACATGGACGAACATAAAATGGCGATCCGCCAATTAAGCCGGACTCCACCACAGATATATATAATATCCGAAGCTATCATTATATTTCCAATCCTGAGGTGATGAAGCTCGCTCGAGGCGACGTCGCCGTTATTTGCGTGACATTCCGACCGAATTTCTGATTCCGCGAGGTGAATTTCTTTCCTCCTGCGTTAGGATCACCCCTTAGACGCGGAGGAGGGGTCAGAGCGGAGTTTACAACCTGTGTTTTCATCACCCGCAGTCGACGAAATGAATGGATATTAGAAGACTATAATGGAGAGGAATCGATCCCAGCAACAGCTGATGAGAGACACGGGAATCTGCATGGTGCTGAAGTTGGCGATTTCTTTCCTACGCAGAGAGGACTTTGAAAAAAACGCTAGAGCCATTCCTTCTTTTTTCAGTTTTCATCAAGTGATGTTACTTCAATGATTAAGATTATGAGCATTATACTGCAGCACAGCTATTATCGAGGATTCGTTGGCAGCAACCAGAATTTAAAGTCAGAAGCTACAAAAATAAAACGTTGCTGAGAGCTGCTAAAGCATTAGAAAACCCTGTAGCAGGTAGAATTTAGCACCGGATGATCATTTAAAAATAAATTAGTTCAACATATATTTCTTCAAAGTTAAGTGTTATGAACGAAAAACCTACTTTTCTTGCGCAAGATATTTCTGACTCGATGGAGTTCGATAGAGAATACTTCATTCTTTGTATAAGCGTGTAATAATAGTATATAAAAATTATTGGTACAGATCAATCAGTATATCTGTACTTGAATGCTCTTTAAGTAGGGTAGATGTGAAGCTTTGTTGTAAGATATGCTGCCACAATCAAAGGAATATGCAATAGAATCTAGTAAATGCTGTGCAAAGTAATCATGAATTTGAAGGACTT
Organism: Latrodectus geometricus; assembly: GCA_026290005.1. Lineage (NCBI taxonomy): Eukaryota > Metazoa > Arthropoda > Arachnida > Araneae > Theridiidae > Latrodectus > Latrodectus geometricus. The sequence goes on along the minus strand of JAPDSC010010981.1, from coordinate 414,330 downwards.
GAGTCACTTGGTAGCGAAAGTTCATCTCTAAAGTAATCTGCGTTAGATAATAAATCCAACTGAAGACCGTCATTCTTAGAAGACGTGTATGAGTTTGTAATGCTATTGAATCCGATGTCCATATTCTCATACAGTGTGGTGAATTTTAATATACAAGTGTATTTAATAAGTAAATTCTGCTCTTAGAATTGGATAAACGATTAAGTATTAGGATAGGGGGAAAATCCATTATTTTTGCTTGAACTTCATAGCTCTATTTAACATTGCTTGAACTTCATAGCTCTATTTCGAATTTGATTTGTGTAAGCTGCTTAAAACTATTTTTTGACTGATGGTTAGCTATTTGGGGACGCTGATATGACTAACGGGTAACTTTTATTATTTCTGTAATTTTATTGACATTTTCAACGATGTGCATCTTGAGCATCAAAAATACCTGAATGACAAATCCATAATTGGCTGTTACAGTAACGTGACAGTACACACCCTTCACCCGGCATGCGTTTTCGCCTTTACCAAAGAAAAACTGTAAACTGCACTAAATTTTCTCTTTGTTGCCTTCCATTATAAACACCCTGTAACTCACTACTGATGGACTAATCAAAAAACAGCAAAATTAAAGTTCGGAGTGTCACTTTTATAACAAGCATAAATCTGAAATTATTGGATCGATACTTTACTAGAATTCGATATTTACAGTCATCTATCGAAAAAATAATGAATTTCATTTTCCCCAACCTAATATAACTAATATAATCCATACGAATAGTCAATCAGTTATAAATCTAGTTTACAAGAGATGTTGATAAAATACATTTTGGTCTACAAGAGTGGTTACTTAGTAAATCTGGTTTTCAAAAGTGCTTAACTAATTAGATTTAGTCTATTATGAATAGTTAAGTAGTGAAATCATTTCATTCTATAAAAGAGATAAACCAGTTAAATTTTGTCTACTGACTAATAGACATCAACGTATAGAACTCGAGAACGAAACACTATCCTCATTGACATTAGCTAAGAAAACATGTTTGTTTTCTATTTGTATAATCTAATGATATAAAATTGTAAGCCAGCCATAAAATCCATATTTATATCAGTTTTTATACTTAATTTATACTTAAATTAGTATTTTTTTTATACTTATACACAAAGTAATTTCGACTGATTTGTTTAAAATATTACAAAGTATTAAATGTACGAAATATTGTTTAACATGTAACGTGATCCAAATTTTTTCTTAGAAAAATTAATGCATAAATTATTCCGTATGGTTCATAAAAACATTTTTTTAATAATGAATATTTAAACATCTTACAATCTATAATACAGATACTATTTCTATAACTATATATTTTTGTATAAAAACATATAAACCAATAAGAATCTATATAAATAAAATCCTTGTTCTTTTCGTCAACCAAACTCTTATCCGGGTTGAATAGCGATTGTTTGGACGGAATCGAGTGAATCTTGTTTCAGATGTCGGTTAAAAAACAATGTTTGAATTCGAAATGTCAATGACAGCCTTTGTAATGAAGGTGAAACATAATAATGAAGATAAAAACTTATTCGAACTCAGCATAGAAATGTTCAGTTTGGAACGAAAGCAAGATCTTTAGCATACCATCCAGGAACTCTTCCCGCTCCAAGAAAAGAACTTGTGATCAGTTTCCTCTTTTTTCTAAAAGGGTCGTCCATGTGCTAAAAGTAGAGAATTTAAGGAATGCAATCCTCTTTTCTGTATTCCTACTGTTAGCTATTTTTCAATTTATTTTTTGAAAAATATTGCTTTACAGCGAAAGTGATTTCCTACTTTCTTGTAATGTCGCTAGTCGGAAATGCATAAGAACGCTGATGAAAAATGTTTCAACTTCTATATTCGTAACTAAAGAATGCTTTCAAGCGTTCTACATCTCTCTCGATTTGTTTTTAGCTAACAAATGGGGTTATTTCATTTCGCTATTCATAAGTGCTATTCAGTAGATAGCTTTACTTCTTTTAGGCGGTATTATGCATGTCTGCATGTTGGTCATGTTTTCATTGGAACGGAAATTTTAATGAAAGCTGTCTTTCACCCCCCCCCCTTATTGTTTTCATTTAATCTTCTCAGTTTGCTATTAACTGGAATTGCCGAAAAGTAGGCACACTATTTCCTCTGGTAACATCTCAACCGTGTGAGCAGACGGTAAATCAGATGTTAACTATAAATTCACTGAAACGGGTGTAACATGATTTAAATGCATGGCAGCATAACGACTGCATCCAACTCGTCAGTTATAAAAAATATTTGATTTGAACATCATCTCTCTATTCTCGCAGTATCCCTCTATTCTTTCTATCTTACTAGTTACATTATTACTTTATTAAATTATTCTAAAATATTTTATAACACTTTATTTAAAATTAGATCTATTACATAAACTTTCTTTAACCCTTTGAGTACGAATTATTTGAAGACTTTTATGCCCACGGGACGGATTTAATTTGTTATTATATGGATTATTACGTAAAAGTATTTACAATATGTAAACTAAAATGATTTGGAATATACTTAGTATAAAATGATGTTTCAAAAATATGTTTATATTAGCCATATAAATAAATTTTTAAAACAGTATTTTAGTTACAAAATATAAATAAATATATAAATGAAACAAAATAGACTCGTCCAAAATAATTTCCTCCAAGTAAGCAGATGACGAGTCTCGCTCGGCAAATGTACCCAAAGGGTTAACATTACTAAATACAGAATATATGTTCCTAGGAGAGTAATTAAAGTTGTTCTCATTACCCAAAATATCTTCCTAGTGGATAGCGCGAAGTACAAACTTAAATTCCTTCTTTGGTGAACATCAGAAGGTCTTTTATAATTCCCTGCTTTCCTTCATTAAAAGTTCGTAGGTTTGGTTTCATGGACATAAGTAGCAGAATGCTGTTGCATTTGTAGATGAAGATTTTCAGAGATGTGTAATCACAGATTGAAAAACTTTCTTAAAAATTTAAGTAATTAAAAATAAATGTTATTTGAAGTTATCTTTCTTGATTCAATTTATCATGTCTCATGTTACAATTTTAGTAATCCAACTTATATATGTCCTGCTAATGTTCGATAATAAAATTTTTTCTAATTATTTCATTCATTTTGACAGGAGGATTTATCTGAGCTTAATGCTTTTCATATTATGGAACGAGTGTTAAAAGTTCATTAAAATTGAACCAGTTTTGGCTAAAAACAATTTCATATGAATTTATATATATTTTTCAGCTGTAAAATATTTATATTGAAAAAAATCATCAGTATATTAAACTTCGTATAAGAAATATATATTTCTTAAAACTAATCTTCATATATTCATATGACGTAAATTTCACAATTTGCTTAAAAAATAAATTACGGAATGAATCGATGAAACTCATTAAAATATTAAAATGAATCTGTGTTTCACTATGTATTAAATTGTCACTAAAACTAACATATGGACGCCAGAATATACTTCAATGATTTTTATCAAGACCTTAAAATAAAACAGATCACTGAAAGCTGTTCCCTTTCAAGACACTGACAAGAGTGGTAATACGTCTAAACATCGTTAAAAGAAGTACGCCTCAAAATGCCTTGAAAGTGTTCATTTTTGACACATTGCTTCAAAGTTACAGCCTTCATGCCAATCCTTACTTGAATTTACTGTTTAAAGCAACGCCCTTTTAAGGCGACTCCTCCAATCGGAAGCTTATTTTAAGTTTGTTCTATGACGCAAGGATGTTAACGCCCGTTTCTGATTTGATTGCTATATTTGGCGTGCATTTGCTCTTTTCAAATGAACAAGCAAAATATTTTTATTAAGTTTTTAAAACTTTCGGCATTATCTATAATTGATATCGAGTAATTTATATTTTTATAAAAATGTATATTCTTATAAGAAGCAATAAAAAAAGGAGGTACATTTTGCGAAATATTTTTATATTAATAATCTTATAGATATGTACCTTATTTATTATCATACATAAAATCTAATTTTTTTATTTAAGAAATAACAAAAATTTTAATTCTTGCTTTTATAGTTGAATAAAAAGTAAATTGTAACTTTTTTAAAAAAAGTTTCTAAGTAATTAATTTTTTAAACAATTAATTAATTCGTTTTATGTGAATTTATTTTTTATTTAATTTGTTATATTTTAATGATAATTTGGATAAGAATGTGTGACAATTATGATAAATCTTGATTACTTTTCTTATCTAAATGGGTAATTTTATATAATAGTAGCAACTATATTATGAAATTTTGTTTACTTTAACTGTCTTAAATTTTAATTTAAAATAATTACTTCTGTGAATTATTTATTACATTATTTATTATATTATATCATTATATTTTTTTTAAAAAAAATGTTTTTTGTTTCAATTTTAGTATAGCCTAGTTAAGAATTTCAATTCATAGGATATAATGGATTTATTAATTCTGCAGAATTCCCATTCATAAGTTACAGAAAATTTAAAATTCTAATTCCCTAAGAATATGAAGTTCATATTTAAATAATTTGATAAAAACTCATTTTTCTCTTAATTTTAATCTATAAGTTTAGTTACAAATAAAAATGTATTTATTTCCCATACGCAGAAAAATAAATTTCTATGATTTAAAAAAATGAACGTTACTTATTACTCTTCGTTGTTTAGCCGTTTCTTATTACTCGTTAATGTTTGATTTACCCGTTATTCTAAGGAGAATTTTTGATGTCAAAAAAATTCATTTTTACGGAACCAATATTTTTAGGATGATTTTTTGAACCACTATAAGTATCTCCACTAGAGTTGTGATTCGAATCGATGAACTTTTGAATTGAAGGCCAGAGAATTAAAAAATCAAATAGAAGCATAGCATATATCTTGGTTTAGAACTTTTTATATTATTATTATGCTGTGTTAATTTCTTGTCCCGTGCATAATATTAAAGGCAATTTTTAGGAAGCAAACAATAAAATCTAAATAAAAATATTTTAAATAAATTTTTAAATCTACTGTCATCGAATCAAAATATCCGTCGAAGATTAGTAAATATGAACACTGCAAAATAAAAGTTGGAATGAAAAAATGGATAAATATTTAACTGAAATGTCATTAAAGGAGGATGTGTATAAATATTTGACTCCAATTAGTGTAAAATTTGACAGCAGTTATTAAGCTTATATTTAAAAACTAAATCGTCTTGCCTTCTTTCTTATAGATAATGAAGCCCACTTATTACAAAGAAGGAAACCTGAAAATTTTCCAGACACCTACCCGACTGCTGTAGAAGAGCAATATACGTCTTTAGTGCTTCGACAATGGCTGGGATCGAATCTAAAACCTTCCACTGTGGAGAGAATTTACCTTCCCTCTAGGATACAAGGATGCGGGCATGTTTCATTTCTTCAACAGGGAATATTATCGAACCTAGAATTTTTAACCCAAATATCTTGACACTCCTAAGAAAACCAAATTATATTATTAATATTCTAATAAAAGATAAGCGAATATTTGATGTGTTTTAATACTTGTAATAGACATTTTTAATTTATTTATACAATGTCTTTTATTCAAATAGTTTAAATTGATAAACTTTTTACGCTTATCCACAATATTCATTGACAATAGTTTAATTTTGGAGTATTTTTGAAGAAATATGTGCGAATTAAAGTTCATGGAGAACTAAATATTGACAACGACATTATTTGTTACTTTTCTTTTAACTGTCCACCTCATCCTAAAATTTACTATATAAAAACGTAGAATTTCCTTTACTAAGTATCATGCATTTATTTTCCTCATCAATTATTATGTGTTATTATAACATGTTATTTGTTATTATTAAAAGAAAAATATATTTTACTATTTATTTTACTACGGGATACGATTTATTTTGCATTGGAAGGTAAAAGAAACGTATCCACTTTTTCCCTTAAAATAATCATGAAATTGTGGAATGATGTAGTTTTTTCCCTCTATGTAACTTGAAATAAATTGTATTCATTTCCTATCAATGTCATTTTTTGATTGTATGATTTATGCTGACATGTACAACTGAGTTCATTTAAATCTTATTACTTACTTAAAGTTCTTATATAACAACAATTGAAATTTAATATTCATTATTTAGTTTAATAGTTTACTATGTTTTTAACAATTTTATGAAGTTTTTATCCGAAAAGTGTGGACATCTCAGACCATTCGAAGGCATTTCAGCATATTCCGTACAAATTGATTTCCAGATGGACTTTTCATAGACAGTGGTCACAAGTCACATGAGAGGAAGGCCGAAGAACTCTCAAGCACACACACTCCAACAGACGTGTTTGCAGAAGCCATTTCAACATTGTTCAGGAGCTTATGCTCCGAGGAATGCTGTTCAATCATTAGCCCACTACAAGGGCCCTAAGTCACCTGGTTGGTTAAGACATTAGCTCTCATTATCGGAAGGTAATGAGTTCGAATCCCGACCCAAGCAAAGATCCATTGTGTTCGCTGATGGCGGCTGGGACCCGTTAAATAGGTCGTGGTCGCAATGTCCTCTACTTGAAATAAATCCTCTGAGGGTAGAGTATTAGGTGTTACGCTGCTTGATCCCTACTTTTAAATGATGAGGTCTCCCCACCCGACTCCTTCCATCTCAGTGATGAAGCAAACTATGGGCTAAGTAAAGAAAAGTACAGCAACTAATCCGTTTATCTGAAAAGTTGATCTGCTTGATTTCGTGTTGCCCATCCATACTTGCTTTTAAATACCGTGAAAGAGGAAATTCGAATGCGAAGCAGCCCAAATTTTGATGAACTCATTTTAAGTTTCAAATATGGTACTTAAATATTCATTTGCTGTCATTGCTGCCTAAATTTACAAAAATGAGTGGTCTCGAGTCTTCTTTTATTCGCATACTCACATCTTTTGTTAATTTTTTATTTAGAAGTAAAAGGATATTCAGGGCAACAAAGCTTCATTTTTTTTATTTACATTTATCGATGATGCTCTGCCATGCATAGCTTAACATCGTTGTAAGCTCTTTGATTTTCATCTGCGATTGTCTTTCAGAATAATATTTTTTATACAAATGGGCCTAATTCCCATGGTGGTAGGGGGGAAACTCGGAATACTCTCAAGAACACACTTTGACACATACAAAAAAACAGAAACACAATACCTGCTGGCATCTAGATGGGAGCTTATTATTAACTTGATTTAGTAATTCTCTTTTGTTGAAGTAGTGAACAGATGAGCACTGAATTTACAACGGTTCTATTTTTTAAATATATAAAATAGAGAAATTCTTTTACGGTACCATTTTTTGTATCGTATTTGCGCACAGAATCCTGAGCATGATATCAGAAAAGAGTGAAGGCAGGCGCTTTTATTTCTAATCAAGAACATATCAATATGAGATGTCGCAAAGCGGTAGCTGAAAGCCCTCTTGCCTTCAGTTCAACAGCTCGTGGGTTCCAATTCCACTTCGGGCTTGGATGTTTGTAGTGGTTCAGAATGCAATTTAAAAATTAGGTCTCGATCTAATTGGCCCTGGTGCGCTTAAAATGACCAGTTGAGCCAATCGAACCAAGCCCCAGTGTCGTTTAATTTTTATTATACTTAACCATCTGCCGTAGAGAGTGTTGTAAGCAAAAAGTTTTATGATCAACCACTGAACTTATTTTAAATGCCCATCAGGAATACTCTAAATATAAAATTGCAATCAGACATAAATAATATTAAAAAAGTTGTCGAAGTGTTGTTTCTAAAGTTTCAAAGTGGTCTTCAATATAAAATATTACTTTGATTCACATCCCACTTCTTTACTTTTATGAGTTGTGAAAAAAATCGAAATTCTTTACCACTTTGTCGCATTCAAATAATTAAAACAGCTAACAGAAGCTGTTTATTGATTGGATGGTAAAATATTTAATAGAACATTTATCTGAATTTGATTAATTCAGTAATTGTTTAATTAAATATATTACTATGCGACCATGATAGATTTTCATTATAACTGTTGCATTTAAATATATAAATGTGCAAAAGAAATTTAATTTTCATAAATCTACTTTTATTTTAAAAAATGTTAATGTATAGATGTTGTTAAAATGTAGACATTTTTAATATGCATTTACGTATTAAAAAGCATTACACAAAACACACACACACACACACACACACACACATATATATATATATATATATATATATCCCCGAGCATTGGATGCGCATTGTTACTTCCCTGTGAATTATAATTATGTATTTTTAAAAATGCAAGAAATAGAAAATTTCCCATTCGAATTTGCAACATGAATAAGAATCTATAAAATGATACAAACTTAAAATTTTCAGTATTAAACATGTTTTGGAAATTAAATTATAACAAAACGTTTTTAATAAAACACTGTAATAAGTTTTTTTCCAAAGACAAATTTATTTTTGTGTAACATGCTAATTATAAATATGCGTTTATTCATAATTACCCACTTAGAACTTAATTAAATTAAAATTATTTTATTTATTATTTTGATATATATTTTATATCTATGTAAAATTATGAAAACTTTTTTTGATAGCTTCTCTTTTCGTGTAATTTATGAAATATTTCAAATTTGAAAATTATAAATATTCTTCTATTTTTTACTATGCTTTATATTAAAAAGAGATTTTACTTCAGAATTTGAGGGATTTAAACTATAGTGTATTTCTTAATATTTAATATTTTCTTTAATCTTTATATAATCAGCTTTATCAATCTAATTTATTTAACTCAATACTTAATTTTAAATTTGAATTTTTTTTTTTTTTTATTTATGAACCACGATTGTATTTCATTCTCATTAATGTAAAAAGTTTCAACTGAATGCTTAAAAATAAATAAGCAATCTTTACTTAATAAAAATTCGAAATATTTCTTTAAGAAAACATCACCAAAATATATTTAAATTTGAAAAATTACAAAAAATTAATTAATTAATTTCTCTCACCGTAAAAAAATAGCAAAGGTAAAAAGATAAATTGAGGGAACTTGCAATGAAAAAGATAGAAACAGAGAAAATTACTTTCTCAGACATCAATCCTGCTAATCAGGTGTTGACATTTGATAGATCCCAAGCGCGGACACGCCCATTGGCGAAAGAATCAGGCGCCAAAACAGCTATGAGGGCAACCCTGCCCAAACTGAACTTCCCAACCCACGATTTTGTAAACTTTCCCCGCGCACTGCACAAAACGTGACCGCGTTTTGGTAAGGATACTATGTGCATGTTTTGGACGCAGTTTACACAATGCAACGTGCTTCATTTTCCATAGACTCCCTGATATCCGGCGGGAGTCCGGCCGGATCGGGATTCAGAAATCCTGCAGCCGCGTTTCAACTTCCCTTTTTCTACAATGGTTACGTGTTTGTGCCGCGTTCTGGACTTTATTCAGCAGGTGCTCTCGGTTTTCCCGGACAGAATCCATTGTTGTTGCCGGATCACCTGCTGGCAGGACACCGACTGCCGTTCCCGGACGTGCCTTTAGATTGCAGGGGAGCGGCGGCCGGATACACTGGGACAGTGTCTCCTTCTTCCACAACTAGCAATAAGTCATCCATATTTGATCTTCAACACAGTGAGTACATCTATCAATTTCAAAGGTTTTTTACTTGTAAAAGAGAATTTAAAAACTTTTTTAATGCGAAACATGAATTCTTTAAAAAGCTGCTTGATTTCATAGTAAATTAAGCAAACTAATGTAGTAATTACAAAATATCTTCTTCAGTTAAAAAATTAATAGAATTTAAATGGAAAATAACGGTAGGGATTTGTAAGTGGGATGAATTATTTTCTCTCAACATGAAATTATAAAATAACCCAAGATTTATTTCAAAGAAATTTTAAAAATAAAAAGTTTTTTGAATTACTTCTACATATAGTCGTGTAAATATGAATACAGCATGAAGTGCATTTAAGCAAAAAATATCAATTTTAAATTTTGTAAAAATGTCTAAGTTTTATAAAGACCCGTAGGAATTTCAACATTTGCATATATCTTTGTATCAGTGATTCGCAATTTGAGTGGCGCCTGATTCTTAAAGTGCGCCGCTAAAGCTAAGAAATGTATGTAGTAAAAATTACGATTCATTTTTTTATTACATGTAAAGTTTGTGTAAGTAAAAGTACACTGTGTTAGAAAACTTGTTTTTACAGTTAAGTACCATATTTTTGTCTTGGACAGTAGCGATCTTTCATAAAATGAAATATTTGCCCCACGTGAGAAATTTCAAGTGTCTGCAGTTACAGTAGTGACCAACATTTTAGCAAAAGAAAAGATCGAAACTGTAGAAAACGATGTGAAAGTAGCATTGTCATTTTTATGACCCAATGTAAATGAGTTAGCAAAAAAACATCGAGCTCAAATTTCTCATGAAAAGTACCTTTATTATTACATTTTAATGAATTCCATCATAAACGTATTGTTGTTTTTGTAGTACATATTATATTATTTTATTTTACTTTCAAAATTATGATGATAAACTCTTTTACATAGTGCATTATAGGTAAGTAAACAATTGATAAACTTATCTTTTTCTTTGTGTGCCGCAATAAAGAAAAGGTTGAGATAATCACAGTTTTACACACACATTTATTTTATTCAAAACGAATATTTTTTTATGTTTTATAATTTTTCTATTGATTATTTAAGATGCGAATTTCAAGGAAAGATTGTGTTTCATTTATTAAAAGGTTGATAATCATTGCTCTATGTAACACCTGATTTAGAACTTTCTTCAATGTTTCAAACTTCTTTAAAATGTTTATTTTTATTTTTATTTTTTTTTTTTTTTTTTTGTCGCCCTGTAGTTTTTACCGGTAAATGTGGTTTCATTATCATTCAGGTACGATTACATGGAAAGGCAAAAAAATCTTGATAAACCTGAACCATTTCAAATGCAATATTCTTCATATTTAATTACTTAAAAAAAGGTCACAAACGTATTTTTGACACTTTAGAATAATAAGATTTTTGATTCTTGGGTAGGAGTTAAAAAAAAATGTCAATAATGAATCGCGCGTGCTGTTGAATCTTAGAAGAAACTGTACGAATTATTGTTTTTAAATATATAACATTTGAGAAAGCTACATTTATATCTCAAAAATAATAATTAATGGTATTTTAACTTAAATTTACATTCATTGTTTAATTATCAATGAAAATATTGCACCGAATTAATAATATCTAAAAAATATTTTTCCGATCCATTTCTCTGGTAGTCGTTTATTTATTATTAAATGTTCAAGTAAAACAAAACAATAATAAATAAAAGCACAGTTAAAAAATTGTAATTAACAATGATCATTTTAAAAAATTGTAAATAAACATTTGAAAATTTTAAGTTTATAATTTTTAATGTTGATAATTTTTAATTGAGGAAATATTGCATTTAGTTACAATAATAGCTCAAATATGTTAAATACATTTCTAAAATAACAATTTGTTAATTAATGAAACTTATATATGGTTTTTGTTAATTCTAAGTTCATGAGGTTGCAATTTGACAATTATATTGGAAAATACTGCACCAAATCATAAAAACACTTCAAATATATATTTTGAGTCTATTTCTAGATATTTAAATTTGTTAAAATTCTTAAGTGAAAGTTTTAAAAAAGGGTTTTTTAATTGATGACATTTAACATTTTTTCCATATATCAAGAAAAAACAATTGCTAAAAACTAGTTATATAATAACTGAAAAATATTTTGAATATACTTCTACACAGCAATTGATTAAAATTTAAATGCTTACATTCACTTAGAACTTTAAGCTTATAATAAATTCGATAATTTCTTTTAAAAATTAATAAATGTTTTGAACTAAATTTTATCTAAAATATATTTTTACTCACAAAGTCTTTATAAGTTTATATAATATAGTAATTAATGTTTTCACTTTAAAAAATAATATTAAGAGAACTACAATTTTATTTTTATATATTATATTAAGAATTAATACATACTTATAAATATTAATTTTTTCATGCTTTAGTATGCTTAAATTTTCCTGAAGCATACAAATATTCGAGTTTGAGTTTAATAAAAAATAATAATTAAAAAATTATGTTATAAAAAAAGAGACATAGCTTGACTTAAAAATAAAATTAACTCTCAAAAATTACAATAAACACCGATCAAAGCTTATGTCTATTACAAACATTGCATTTGCAATAGTTTTAAAAATTTATTTCAAAACTTTGTATAATTTTTATTAGTTTATACAATTATGACAAGTTTCTACTTTGGATGACTCTGTGTAATTATTTTTGGTTTTTAAAAAGATGGCAAAACGCAGGTGTTTTTGTTTTTATCAACTTGTATAAGAATGAAAATTTCATTGTCCTTACTTAAAAAACGCAAATCATTTGTGTAATACACGAATAAACAATGAGATAAGAACACAAATATAAATAACATGATTTTAATGTAAATTTTTGCCAGTCTGGCATTTTAAGGTCAGGTAATTAAATGACTTATAGCAAGTAATTGAACAAATTGGTATTGATAAGTTAGTTGATAATATTTATCCGATTTTTAACAAATATTTTGTTTGTCAATTTTCATCATTTCCAAATCGGTTTTCTTTGCTATAAGAGGAATGAAAAATGAAACTTATTTAGTACCTATCATTCTAGACATTTTAACAATTCTTATAGTGTCTAACTTTTGCTGCATCATATACTCTAGAGACAAAAATGTAAAAAAAAATATTGATGATGAATAAATATAATTTAAATATAGAATAATGAGATACTGATACAGAAAAATTATAAATCGAAAATATGTTGTCATTCATAGTGAAATATTTTTAGTACTTTTTCTGTATCAAATATCTGTTTAATGAAAAAGTCATTATCTTGATGATTTATTTTAATGTATTATTGAAATGAATTTTTATTGAACGAGAACGGACTTTTGATCTCTTGAAACTCCCTCATGATGGGGGAAAAAAACTGATAAAAATATCTGAAATTTTATTCTTGAATTATGGGGAAAAAAAGAAAAATAAAAGAACTAATGAGAAAGTTTGCGTTGATGTCTTTTTCGATCTTCATTGTTTTGTTTGCAGGGTTGATTTCTTTCATTAAAAATATGGAGATTCAAAACATTAATTTGTAGCAGCTCACACTTAACGATTTCAGAACTTGGCAGCACACAAAGAAAAAGATAAGTTGTCTAAAATGCATTCTTTATAATCATAATTTTGAATATAAAATAAAAATAATATAGTATGAACCAAAAAAACAACAGTACGTGTATGAAAGAATTCATTACAATGAAATAATAAGGATACTTTTAATGATAAATTTGATCATAATTTCATTTATAAGGGGTCATAAAAATGACAGCATTACTCTCATATCATCTTCTACATTTAATTCTCGATCTTTCTTTCATTTTATGTTGGTAAATATTGAAAATCCGAATTCACACAAATAAAGTGTAGAAAATTGTAATTGTAGACCATGGGAACACTTGAAATTTCTTTACTAGGGGCAACTTTATGTGGTAGGTCAGTTATCGAAGATAAAGTAGGCCACTTAACTGTAAAAAGAAGTTCTCTTTTACAATTTATTATAATTGCTTTAGGCAAACTTTAATGAAAAAAAATTAATTATAATTTTTATATAATTCTAAAATTTGGCGGCACACTTTAAGAATTAGGCGGCATATTAAAGTGCCGCGGCACAATGGTTGAGATTACAGCGTTAGCGTTTATTACATCATATATTCAAGTGAATTTGTTAAGCAAACTAGAAGTTATAGTAATAAGGCAATTTATTTTATTTTATTTTTTTATCTAATGGCAGGGAAAGTTGCAGCAATGTTAGTTAAATACAAGAGAGAGTCGTCAGTCATACATAACTTCATTTCTTAAATACCAAGATAACTCTTTACGAGTCCAGAGGGTCTTTTTTGAACAACTTTCAGTTTTTTTAAAAAAATGTCTGTCAATTGCACTTTTAATAATGAGGCAACTGCATCAGATTATTGAACGTAATGTTAAAGTAAGGATTTCTACTTTCAGTGTTTAGTTCTTACCATTATTCTCTGAACCCAAAAGATACAATACGCTTCTTTCAAATATTGTATTATTTTATTAAATGATATATTAGTCCATTGTCTTTAACTTATTCAAGATCGTCTACCTCATTTACTTAAGGAGATATTTATCTGTTAAAATGAATCTATTATTGGAACACTTGGTTCCTTTCAGCTGAACTACAACTCCGGATTTTTTTTTTTCAACGTTTAATTTTATTTTCCACGCTTTGAATAGAAAATGAAACGTGTTTAATTGTACACATAAAGTAATAACAGTCACCCGTCGTTTTTATTCTCCGCTTGAATACTACCAGGAAATAGTGCTAAGTAAGTGTTCGCATAATGGAAATATGTATTTTAAAAATTAGAAATAATATATTTAACTTGCTAGCTTGGGGTAGTTGGACCTAAATATATTCCTGTGGGTACCAAAAAAAAAAAAAAAATTTTTTTTTTTTGCATCCAATTTGAAAATTTTTCAGTAAACATAAGTTAGCTTAGTTAAAATTTTAGAAAAATTAATCTTCGCTTCAAAATATTTTATCAAGCCCTTTCCTTAATAGTATATCTCTTTTATTTTAATCCATTACAAATGTGTGTTCGCTAAATAACTGAAGTGAACTGTTGAATATTTCTCTTACATGGACGCTTCAAAACGTTTCCTATATCAATTTATTTCCAAGTATTCCTTAAATAATATGTTTTAGATGTTGATTTAAAAAAATTACTATGATAAAATGGATGAGGATTTAAACAATGCTGTGAAACATCAGATTAATGGCGTGAATACAACAGAGATTATGCTCATCCTACAGGAAAAATAACCTTCTTATGTAAATTCTTTCTAGTCATTTGATAAATAGGGATGCTTAGAACATAGAAAACTCAAATGCTTAAATTCATATGTTTTAAATAATCGTTGATTTTCAGGGGAAAATATTTCATTCACACTCCACAAAAAACATTTTTCTAATATACAACTCACACACACACAATCTAAATTTAAAAAGATACTCACTTAGTATAGGAAAGTAGGAGAAATTTTTTATTATTATTATTGTAACAGGAAATTTTATTATTAATATTATTATTCCACTTTATAAATTAGATATTGCCTTCTATTTTTAACTTGATTCTAGATCTATTATCTAAACTGATCAAGGTGTGTGTTATTGATTTAATCAATACAAATAAAGCTATAGTTTGATTTGCACATGAGGTATTCACATATAATAATTTTAACTCGTTTTATCAAGCCATTTTTTTATTATTTATTTATTTATTTGAAAGTCTTTAATGTAAGGAATATTACGTTTAGTTCTGGTGACGTGTTTTCGCGGCTGTTTATTCCTGAAGGCATAATAGCTAATCACAATCAACTACTTGGCCATTTCGAAGTACAATTGACTGATGGGGTCCACATCTGAGCTTGCGTTTTCCCCACATCATCAGAGTGACAAATGATCGTTACGGACATTTACGTGAGATCAGCTAAGCCAAGTAAACCAACTACTTTCCGGATGCCAGAATATCTCTTTTCTCAAGAAGATTTTGCAGCCTCAGAGGAAAGGAAGATAATGAGAGAATGTTGCAAAGGGGTGTAAATTCTTGATAGGATTCTGAAATTAATTTTAGTTTCCTTTTAAAGAATTTAATTTGCAAAAATATGAATTATGTTGATTATTGAGAGCAATGATTGGATGTCTTATTCTGACGTCATATGATCCGGATTCTTCTCTCCTGTGACATCAAATTCGCTAAAAGAAATCCAAATTTTGATGAAGAATGAATATATATATATATATATATATATATATATATATATATATATATATATATATATATATATTAACAAGAAACTGTCTAAGCATCTCCGAATTAAACCTCCTTTCTCTTTTAGAGGTTTGTTTACAAATATCAATCCAGTAATTTTCAGAATAGGAGTCTCAAGCGATTGTGTTATTTAATTTACTCATTACGTACCTGTGCAGTTTCACTTTTAGTGTTGAGTTCTATGATCACTGAACTCCAGGTCTAATTCTTCGGAATCATGCGTATGAAGACTTTAAACCGCTGCAAGCATCCTTGGGAGTTGAACTCACAAACATTTAAATGGAAAGCCATCTTATGCATGTTAAGGAGCACGCAATGCAATCGATTGGCTGTTTGAAGAGGAAAATAAAAATGTTTTTGAGTATAAATTTAAAACATTCACCAAATGCAAGAAAATTGTAAATGACTTGCATAGTTATTATAAATTGGGAATTTAGTGATAAAATATTTTGATGTTATCGTATACTTAAAGTAAATCCATAATCATAATACGATTATAGTTATAGATTTACTTATAATATAATTATAATTCTATTGTGGATCATCTATAATCTATAACTATAATACTTAAAGTAAAAAAAACACTATTTAGGTTCGTCCAAGATTTAGCGATGTAGATAATATAAACTTAATGGAAGAAGATTCTTATCCGTTCTTATTTAGCGTTTGATAATTGTATTCTTCATGACAATTGAGTACGTCATTGGTAATCTTATGACATTTTCTGTTAAAATAAAACAAACTTTGGAAAAACTTTTAGTGATATTTCAGTGTTATCTGAATTTAGAGATTAAATTTACACGAGTCTTATGAAAAACAAATAAATCCATTGTTATTTACCAGTATTTTAATTGTGTTCTGTGTAATTTTTGTTTACTAAGGAATGAGCAATGGAAAATTGAAGATGATTATGGTAAATCATATTTGTAAAATAAATCATTATTGATCATAAGTTTAATAAGGATAAGCAGAATCATTGGAAAAGATATCAAAATTCAATGCAGAACAAATTTTTTAAACCCATATATCATTCAGAATGAACAAAAATAATAATAATAATAAAAAAAAAATCGAAGAAAGTTAAAAGCAAAATTTTTAGTTAGTATGCAGACATGACTTCTGTAACTCTTTCTACAGAAAGGAAATTCTTGTTGTAAAAATTTTAATACCCACAACAAAACAAAAAAGTCGCTTTTAATAAAAAAAATCGTATATAAGGGGTCTTTTCAGTTTAGTTTCCCAACTAGTCAAATTTAGCTTTCTTTCTTGCAACATTTTTATAAAGTTTAATTAATTTCCTATTATAGTTTAATTAATTCTAAGCTGAGCAAGATGTGCTTGGTTCTCAGGTGTGTCTCCAATAGAAGTCTTATGCAAACAGCTGAATTATTAGTTCTTCAGTCAGACTCTCATCTTGATTGTGGTTATTTATCCTCATTCCGAAAGAATAAGTTTGGAATCAAATTAGATTTCATGTGCAAACAAGGGGGTTGATTCGCATGCCTTCATTTCAATAATTCTTAGGTTCCACTCCCTTGTCGAGAGTGGACCTTAATAGTGGTTTATAATCCACTTTAAATGCTAATTACTAGTTGCACTGTTCCTCGCTTGCAAGCAGTTATCAGGAAATCCAAACTAGATTACAAAATTTTAATTCAATGTCATTTTTGACCATAAATCCTCAAAATCCTTTATATCTAGCAAATCAAACTGCATTAGTAAATTTTGTTCTCATACCATTTGCTGTAATAAAAATATAATTTTTATTTAAATTCAAGTAATAAAATAAAACCTAACTAGTTTTAATATCATACTAAAATTCCAGAAAATCATTCAAAAATCTAACTTACCAAGCTCTATGTATTTGTTACCAGAACTCCAGAAAGTCCTTCATTCATTGGTGATCACAATCTGCCAATCCATTAGGGATAAATGAAAATCTAAAATCAATCAAAAAGATCTATAACGTAACGTCCATTTTATTTTAATAGTTATGAATTGAAAAAGGTATCTTTGAAGCAATATCAACAGGGGTTCGAACCGAATGAAGGCAAGAGAGTGGGAAGTTTACAAAAGAGCTATTCAATACTCTGCAGCAGGGAAAGCCATAAGCGATGTGCAACCCTGATTATTCATGTTTTGGAAAATAGCTGCGTCATAAAGTAATAAACATCTGTTACCGCTGATGTGCGGTTTTACTTTATCTTACATTTTGTGAAAATTTCTTTTGCAAAAATTGAGTGAAATAAGATAAAATTTGATATTTATGATTTAAAATAAATCAATAAATAGAAACTTCAAATATTAATGTAACTTCAGGTTTAAATTCTATCTGAAGTAGAAGTTAATCACAATAAGTTATGTGTAAAAAAATTGTGAAACTAAGGACTTATTGGTATTTTTAATAACAACTCTGTAATATTAAAAATATAAAGAAAATTGTAATTTTTTTAAATCATTTATAAGAGAAATATTGAGTACTTTAAAGATGATTTATTTAAAATGAAAACCAGATTTTTCTTGTCGACATGCATAGCAATGCATGAATTGAAATTCGCAGTTATTGAATCCACGGAGTCAAAAAGTAAAATATTCCCATCAGTTGCGATCTGTCGCCATTGATATCCTTCAATATGTCGAATGGCAGCTTCAATATAAAGCTGTTTAATTATTTTATGGGTCGTTCATTAAAAAATCATCATTAAATGATTGGTAAAGCTGAAATGTTTACAAATTTCATTTTTATGAAGTGCATCAGTTGTACTCATAAGCCTATAATTCAAATGAAAAATAATTAAATATAGTGCATGCTTTTAATTATCCGTGGACCACCACGAATCATCTTAATAATTGAAGAAAAAAAATTAATAAAACAAACTGACGCAAATATACAATAAACAATGTAAACACACATATAAGTAACATAAAGATTCTCAGTACTTTAAAATTAGTAAAATTATTCTTTGCATCTCCGCATATAAATTTGCAGGTTTACTTCTAAAGAAAAAACAATCAGAAGTTTCCTACCCCACCCATTTTTTTTTTTTTTAAATTAAATTTGAGATAGAAGTTTTTCCTAAAAGAATAAATAACAATTTGAATTCAGCTCTGTGTATTACGTGTAAAACTCTTTTATTTATTATTAATATGAGACACAAAATTGAAAACACTTCTCTTTAATGATTAATACCAATAATAATTGTTCTTTAAAGTGATTTGTATTATGCCGTACAAGTATGAAGTAAAGTAAACCATAGTTATAATAAATGCTATCAACTTCTTCAAGTATATTTTTTTAAGAAACGCGTTTTATGCACTTAAAACTTTACTCTTTTGAATTTGTAACTGATAAAGATTACCGCTAAATCCCTTATGTTTTATCGCTATCACAGTTTTATTAATGTTAAATTATCCCATTCTTTAAAACCAACATAATTATTAAGTATTTTAAAAGCTATAAAATTATTTATTAATATAATAAGAAATAAATTTATATATTTTACATAAACATATTGATTATCTTGTAAGTAATATCACTCGTTTTAATAAATGTCTCAATTAATTGTTAGATCAGTAAATGCATAATTATTAGAAAAAAGTTTTTGAAACACAGCGAATATATACTATGCATTCACTATAAAATTTATAAAAGTTTCTTTTGGTTGTCCTTCATATGGAATGAAAAATTTTGAAACAAACTTTTAATTTCTCCTTTATTAAATCAAAAAGTAGAAAGCTTCACAATATCGATTGTATTACTAATGAGTTTCATTATTATCTTTAAATTATTGAAACTGATGATTTAAAACATATTGATTGCAGACTTACTTGTACGATAATCTATTTGTATAATATATTTAGGACACAATTAATTATGTATTTATTTTTGCAAAACATGACAGTTATATTAACATATTTATGTTCTTTATATATGTTAGTACAATAAAATATTAAAAATTACATTTGTAATATAATGTTTTCTGTATGTAATTTTCAATATATTGTTTGTAATTTTAAATAATAATATTTTATTTGGAGTAATAAAATATTACTTCAAATTAAATATTATGTTCACAAAGTTTATTCTTAAAAGGCCATTTCATTGATATGTGCGTATTAAAATTTGCACATGTACATTTATACAGCGTATTATTATTTACATTAACATTTTGTACATAAGGTGCATATGTACAAAATGCTAATGTAAATAATAATTTTAAAATCAGAAAATTTCTTCAAATTTTAAAAATATAATTCCCTTAACAAATTTTTCTTATTCATGTCCGGTTAATTTATGATATTCAATATATTTCATTTTTTCTTTTCAAATAAATACGTGATATTCTTGCTACAGGTATAAATGTATTACATATTTTTTAAATTAAAATCAAAATTTTTAGAAAAACAAATTCAATACTGTCCCAATGAAAATATTCTCTCCATACTTTATTCCATGACTTTTCAGAAATATCGCTTACTTTAAAAATCTTAAAAATATTTTCAGGGGAAACATTAAAAAACAAGTAAAAACAAATTAAATTGATTTGAATTTTAAGAGTGTTCATTTTCTATATTTACTTTAGCCAATGCAATTATTTTTAATTATCAATATGATATACAATATTCAAAATCAACTGTGAAATTCCTTTTCATAATGAAATAGAGTCATTAGCTGTTTCGATAGTTTTATCATAAATTATTTTATAAGTTTATTAGGAATGTGTGGAGAGAAATGATTATAGAGTTGAATGAATTTAGAGATTCACCTATATAAGACTAATTGCTTGATTAAATATTTATGAACCTCAGCAAATACAATATCAATAATAATTCTTAATATATTAAAAATAAATAAAAATGAAAATTGATGTGGTAATAAATTCCTTGGAAGAAGAATGGAAATTATTGAATTGATTACTAAGAGAAATTTAAATAGAAGATAGTTTATCAAAATATTTAATCACTTGGAATTTAAAATTGTAATTGAAGAATAAATGTCGAAATTGGGAAAAAATATCTCAATTTTTAATTTTTATTAGGCTCCAAAGTGGTGAATTTATATATATATATATATATATCACATTATACAAATAAATTTCACTAATGTTTCTTACTATTTTTGCAAGTGCCTCAATTTGAAAGCAAGGAAGCTTTTGTTCCTCTAAATATATTCAAAGTTAATTACTTAAATTTAATTTTCATATTCATTTCATTTATGTTTCATTGCATTTATTTATTATCTGTTTTTATAAGCAAATAATAAATTCATTGAAATAATTTTTACTATATTTATTATTTTCCCGTAAGAATTATTTTTATTTTAGTTACTATTTTCGCAGAATTGCATTTGCTGCATGTATCGAAAGGCTTTTCCACCAACTTGGATTCCGGCGAGAAATGTTTTAATTTCAACTGTTTCTGTTCCTTTGTTTTTGAATTTTAAGATAATTATATATATGTAGATAGGCATATGTATGGGCATGGATAGATTGTTGAACTATCATTCATTTTTCCATCCATCATCTTGCGAGACATTTCAATGCAATGACTGAGATAAAAGAGTTAATCTAATTCCGAGCATTTTATCTGGAGCGCGCTTTCACACCTTGAGGAGGGCGCCTTTGAGAAGCCGCCGCCTTATCGCGGTCACCTGAGCAAACAGCGGCCGCGAGAAAGGCGGATGTGTATCTACCTCGCCAATTTCCTCGGGGAGGGCCTTCCTTCGTTATCGCACCTCTCCTTGTTGACCGATGCCCGCCGAACAGCGGGTTGTCTCTGCTTGCGATACTTTTGCGGCTGCGAGGAGAGGGCGCGCCCCCCTCCCCTGTTAAGAATGTTTTTCTTGAAATGAATATGGTTGTGCCGGTGCTCGTCCGGGAATAGGGCATCCGGAATGGAATGTTTGCGCAGGGTGAAAGATTAAGTGGCTGTGCTGCGAATGTCACTGGGAAAGAAGTGTAATAGAGACATTAAAAGAACTGAGATAGCTTAAAAGTTTTACACACGTAATCCATTATAAGTTATCTCGAAATTCAAATAAAAATGTATATCAAGTCCCTGAAAGGACATCTTGTGGCACATGTTTTCCAGCATGAACCAAGTAACATATGAAATTCAGATTAATGTCACTAGATGTGGACACTTGGAGTGGGAACTCTATCAAAGCTGTTGCAAAAAATACTGGCAGCCATAGCGTCAAGTAGTTTCCGGGAGGACTTTTCACTAACAATAATCTGTATTCATGTATCGCGAGGGAGAAAACAAGGAAAACTCGGCGCCGGTTTTCTGGTATGAACAAAATTATTCACACCGACAGACGTGTCAGAAGAAGCGTAACGTTCATTTCCCGTTTTTCAACATTGGTTAGTATCGAACCTGAAAACTTTTGCTCTGAAAGACGGTCACGATGAACCAACTTTATGTCATCGTATTGAATAGAAGGAAATCAAGCTCTGTATTGACACCAGCTTTGTGTGCCTCTTTAAATTATTTAAATTTTTTTTTTTTTTTTTTTTTTTTTTTTTAATGTTACGCGTGTCAGGATCTGACTTTTCGTTGCACTCTAACGAAAATAGGAAACAATCGTGAGAAGACAGAAATAAGGATTTTCATTCAAAATGATTGCATTCACTGATGGGCAGAGTTAATGTTCTTCGATTTTATTTGGCGGGAATATTTGGGGACTGATATGTTAATAACAACAAAATTTTATTATGAGTACTAGTAACACTTCCATAAATTCAATTTCCCGTATCTGTCCTTATCTCGCACGGATCAGCAGCAAAAGAGGACGTTGCTCACGAGAAGGTTTTTGCTTCAAATTCGGCGTAAATCGTATAAAATTCACTGCAATCCTACATAGCCAATGAAAAAACGTAATTTCAATCACTTGATATAATAATAAAAAGAATTCTTTGAGGAATATACTATACTTTATACTAGGAATCTGATGATGAAAAAACAATTTTTTATTTAAAAAAAAAAAAAAAAATGATGAAGAATAATAGATTACAATTCTGGGGAAAATTGTGTTAGAGCTGCACTGAATAACAATTTAATATTTAGTTCATTTATTTTCCTTAAATTCAAGCAATGATTTTGAATAAACAATGAAAATTAATAAGTTGAATCGGTTAATTATTTTATTTAAAAAGGCTATTATGATAGAGAATTCTGCTATAAAAGGGACCTTGAATTCTTAAAAATGCGAATCTGATGGGGAATTCGAATACACGGAATGAAAACTGATGCACTAAGTAGTCAACTGTTAGCCCAGTGCGCAAGCAACAGAAATACTTTAAAACCTGTTTTATTGAGATTTTCGCACCAAATGTACACCTATAATTTCAATGCTTTTATGTGATTCTCTCTCTCTCGAATTATTTAACAATTAAAATACCTGATTCCGCCTCCAAATCACAAAATGTTTCGATTTCCTTCCTTTATTTTCCTTGGGACAAAAATAAAAAATGTTAAAAAGATAAAATAAGTTGGTTTTATTAAGATCACATTCTCACCGTATCATCTAAGAAAATGAAATTCCACGAAACAAAGTCAATAGAATTTGGAGTTCAAATTTATAAGAATTTTGTAATGCAAATCGTCAATCGAAGTTAAATCTAGGATGGAGCAATTTAAAGAAAATAATCTATTCAAAACTGTTTTAGATTTTCAGATAGTTACAAAGTAATTTCTTTCATTGCATTATAACTGATATAGTTATTATTACAATGTCACATAAGTTGAATTTTAAAATCTGTCACAAGCAGCATTATGAACTTTAAACTGTTTCATTTATTATGAGTGACATCAATGAATTATTTTGCCTTTATTTATATTTTATTTGAAGTTATAAACCATATGCGCGTAAGAGTTTTTTATTATAGGTATATTCAGAGTTCGAAATAATCTTACCTATTGAGTTTTGAAAGAAATACGAAAAGTGACGCTGGTAATTGGATACCAATCAGCATTTCCCACTGCCGAAATTCAATCTTAATTATGTTACGAAACAATTATTCACAACTGATTAAAGAATATTTAAGATGACTATAAATATTTATATAAAATATATACAATAAAAATGCAACTCATTAGAAGTTTTTGATAATAATCCTTTGTTTTCACAGTGAACATTCCTTGAAACTTAAAATCACGAAACTTTTTGTATAATTTATTAGTCAAAAATATATCATTTTTCTGACTTCCAAATGTTAAAATTTTTTTTTAAATAATTTGTAATGCTTGAAAAAATTAAGTATTTTATTTACAAAAATGAATCTTTTGTATATTTATTTACAAATATATTTTATTTACAAAAATGTAATTTTTTGTAAATAAAAAATATTTTGCCTCAAATTCTAGATTAATTTTCTTTAGTTTTGCCTATATTTCAGAATTTCGGAATTTAATGAATACCTATATGCTTAAATAAAAGAAAGATAAGTATGTATATTTTCTATACCAAGAATGAATGGTATATAAGATTTCTAATGAATTCAACTACACAATTTCTATTTATAAATGCGTATTTAATTCAAGACTCTTAAATAAATATGTATTACTTACCCTTTTAACTAACAGTCTTGAATATTATTTTAGAGATTATACATATGTTAATTAAGCCACACACACATATATAAGACCTAGTCGGAAATATAATACGAAATAAATAAATACATACAAAATTTACAAGTTTGGGAATACATTCAGGGCAAAACAAATTTAAATAGAATTACCACAAAATAAATTTTTGAAGATCGCTTTATATTTGGAACAAATATAAAGCAATTAGATAAGATTATTTAGTATAGCAATATTACAAAATAGAATGCATACCCAATATACAAAGAGAAATCTACAAAATGAATTTTAAAATTTGAGGCACACATTGAAATAATTATACTCACAATAAATCAATTTAAATGAAGTATCAAGATTTCCAGCTTCATCAGGGGTTATTGATACGAAGTATGTCTTTTCTGCAATGGCTGAAGACTCACGTCTACATCAAGCCTTTACACCTCTAAGTTATGGCGAATAGGTTTTAAATTGAAGAAATAACACAAGAAAAAGAACTAAGCAACCATCAAATTTATAGATTTATAGTTGCCGAGTTTGGTCATTGATAATTATATATATATATATATATATATATATATACAAACCCCAAAGTATCAAAATATTTAAAATCGCATGAAACGTGTGGAATAATAAAATCAAAAGTAATCAAGTTTTCGTAACACCAGAGTTCAAGTTATAATAAAAAACACCTTACTAAAATAAAATGCAGATGCCATAGAGATCCTATAGCGCGTTTTTCATGAATTTCTTTTGTGAATATTTTTGTTCTATTCATACATCGGTTTTTAACTACTATAACTAAATCTAAGAGAGCCAGGATAATTTTTGCTGTTCTTTTATTTAATCAATCATAATTTTTTGTCATTGAATATTTTAGAGCGCAGTATTTCAGTTAGCAAATTTCATTGATCTTTCGTAATTTTAGGAGTAATCGGCGTATTTTGTGAGACCTAAACGAATGTTCTTCATTTAGATTTGTATTGTTCTTTATCATTTATTTGTATTGTTATATATATATATATATATATATATATATCGATGTACTTTACTTTAGTGTTCAATTTCGTATAATTAAATATGTTTCAATTTTTATACTTACAATCTTTTCTTCCAATTTTCATATTAAATTGAAATTCTGTTTAGATATAATATATATTTATATATATTTTCAGTCTATTATATAGTTATTCCCAATTTTAATTTGAGTTTTGAAAATCACATCATTTACTTGTTTTCCTTTTCACTTTTATCATTTGATTTTGATTTTCACTTTGCTTTATTTTTCTCTTAAAACCGTATTTCTCTCTATTTATTATTGTATTTTTAGTGTTAATTTAATAATTTTTGCTATTATAGAAAATTAACAAATAATGAAAATAATATATTTGTTATTTATTATTAACACATAATTTTCGGAATATTATTATACGACATCTATTCTTTGAAATATTAAGTTAGGGAAAACGAAATCCATTCCTTTTACGTGAACTTTATGTAATTTGTTTCCGATTCTCTAAGCATAAAAAGTTAAATCTGTTTTAAGGCCAATTTTTAGCTCCTGGTAGATGCTGCGATTGCTGTCATTTCTGATATTTTAGATACATTTTTGACGATGTTGCATCGGTGCGAGGTGCATTTTTAACATAAAAAATAACTGGTATTTATAGTAACGAAACCTTTAACACCATTCACAATTTAAATCTAGTGTGTATTATCTCTTTTATGAAAGAAAATTGTAAAATATGTTGAATTTCTCTTTGTTAAATTCCATTTTTAACACTCTTTGACTCATAAATGAATCAATTAAACAAAAAAGAGCAAGAATTTTTTTAGTGCAAAATGTCACCTTTTCAACGAGCATAAATCTGAAATTACTTCATCGATACTTTATGAGACATCGATCACTGAAGTTTTCTACAAAAAAAAAAAAAAAAAAAAAAAAAAAAAAAAAAAAAAAAATTTTTCAATTTAATATTTTCAATTCGCATAATAATACACAATTTGCTTATCACAATAAATCTATTTTCTTAGTAGCTTGATAAACATACCCTTATTTCGAGTCAAATGGTACTTGTAGATGTTTTGTACTAATCCACTGATGTTTCAATTATTTAGTACAAAGTACTGAAGGTAAGTAAATGGTTAAAAGTTATTTTTGGGCTAAAATGGATATTATTTTCTTTATTTGGCGATTTTCAAAAATCATTTTCTTCTGTTAAAATTGCTGGGTATTCCAACAATTCAAAATTTTTCTTTGTCAACTTTTAATAATTTAAAAGTTTTCATGAAAACACATTTAAAATGCTGAAAAAATTTTCCAAAGAAAGAAATGTATGTTCATTTTCAATGTGATTTTTAAGGAAGCATTAAACTTTATAATAATGAATTTTTATTAAATGCTTAGATATTTTTACTATTGCTATTCAAATCAAAAAATAAATTATTTTCTACATTGAAAAAAAAATATTTTTAAAGTAAACTTCTTAAATAATAAAAATATATCGATCTGTTTTAAAATTTTCATTGATTGCAAAAGAATTTTCGGCAGAAATCAGAAACAAAAGGGTGAATAAACAATGAGGTAACATTATTTAAAAATCTGATTACTTTTGCAAAGAGAACCTTCTTTGAACCTAAAGTGAGCTGAAGAATATTTGAAGAGTTCCCTCTTTTCCAAAAATAAATTTTCAAAAGAGTAAAATATTTTTATTACAAACACAGACAATCCATAACTTAGTCACAGGATTTCGTTTTGAGGAGTAAAGGTTACCAAATTCAATACCAACCATTTACGAACAAGAACTTTGATGGCTGCATCTATTCTCTGTAATAATATCTGATGCTTTAATATGGTGTAATGTGTATAGCATAACTGCCTAAGAATGTTATAATACGTTTTAATGTCTACTACGTAATTTGGCTCCCGAGGATCTTTTCATAGATAGTGGACTCTACTCACTTATCACACGGGAGAAACATCGGGAAAATTCTCAAGTACACACTGTGACAGATGGAAGGTAGAATGTGCAGCATCTGTCTTTTATTATTCAACGGTGTATGGGGTTGAGATTTCTCTCTGAAAAATGCTTTGCCACCACCTCAATGAACACTCTGACTCTTCCACTACGTTTAGCGGACGGCATTTTAATATCCTTAGAATAGACTAACCTCCAGGAAGACTTTTTACATATAAGGAGCCGTATTCGCGTGACACTTGGAATGAAACCATAGAAAATCCCAAACACCCACCCGGGCTGACGTGCAAAACAGAGGCTCAGCTTCTGTCTTCGATTGTTAAAATGTACCTGAGATCAAACATGAAGCATTATACTCCAAAGAACACTGCCCTACCCGTAGGGCTTAGTGAGCCCTTCGCAGATGCTTTGATTCCACTTTGTGGACTGCCTAACGGTCTAATTCATTTTAACGGTCACCGCATAAATTGGCTTCATTGATAAGAGTCATATTCACATGTAGCGAGGGAGGAAACCTGGAAAAATCTCATGCCCATGCAGAAGGCAGATACTCCATATCCATTTCGCTTTGCTCTTCAGTGGCTAGGATTGGGTGGAAGCTTGGAAATTTTTTGGGTTAATTTTTTGTTGCGATACATGAATATGCCGTGCAGTCTACGGAAAACTTTTCTGGAGAACAGTGCATGGGGAATATTTAAATGCCTTTCATCCTTTAAGATGGGGTCTAAAATTTACATCAAACATAAATATTGGATCGAAAAACTATTAAATGAGAATCGCATTAAAAATCACTAATTTAAAATAAAAGATAAAAATCTGGATCCTATGCCCTGACATATGAATCCTCTTTCTGTGCCCGACTGACCATGAAATTAACCGGGGGTGTTTCTTTTTGCATTCAATGAAAATTTGCACTTTTATTTTTTCAGTTTTGTATTGAAGTTTTGTTCTCTATTGACAGTCCATGAATGAGGAATCCAATAGGTTCCCCTATTATCGCGCCTTGTTTCTCCACTATTTATTAATCTTTAACAAATAATTTGCATTCGTATGTATCGACATTGATAAATTAAAATAAAGAAGAGGAAAAAAAACCTTGAGTTTTATAAAATAATGTTAAAATTAATAATCCACTTATGTGTTTTGAGTTTAAATGTGAATATATGGATACATGTATATTACGAGATTTAATGTTGATAATTTTTATTCAGATTTTTACAAATAAAACCATCTATCCAATTTTTGTTCCTGGGTTAGAAATGAACTTTGACTGTTAATTAAAAAAAATTAAATTAATGGTAATTAATTTTAAAACTCTGAATATAAAATAAAAACAGTAACATATAGAATTTTTCGTGACAATTTATTCAGTTTTCAAGATTTTTATATATTTAATCATAATTTGAAACAGCGAGTTTGGATGAAATATTTAAAAACAGGGTCATCTAAAGCAAAGTTTGATATCCGATGCAGCTAAAAACCTTAATGGTGAATGGACAGTGCACGTTTAAAATCCCTTAGGATCTTATGTCTCGTCACTGATCAAGTACGGCAATGAGAGAGGAAAGTGCCAGCTCAGAAGCCTACTTCCTCCTCACTTGAACAAGAATTATAATAATGGGTTGGTTTGTGTGTTGAACGGCTTCATTCAACAGAAATAGACAGCTGGAAAAATATGTGGGCTAAATTTAAGGTGTTCCTCAATTTCGAGCTATATTGTTAGCGATGTTGGTTTATTTCTGGCAGCCTTATTATTTTTGGCATTCTACATCTTGTTTTTGTTTTGGTAAGACGATTTTTCTTTTCTATTTGTACTCAGTTCTTTGGATTCAGAAATGTAATTGATGTTTTTGAAAAAAAATTAATTTTACGTTTAAACGCATTTGTAAAATTTGTGGAATTCTACTAATTGTGATTCATTGCAAATGTTTTCAACGCCATTTTGTTTCGAAAACACGTTAGAAAACTTAGTTTACTTTAAAAAAATATATGAAATCAAGCTTCTTGGTGATAAATATATTTGTTTTCATTTAAAAACGTCTTATTTTTACTTTTTAAATCATTTATAAAATTAGTATTCTTGTGATTCATCTATCATGTTTTAGTCACTTCTTATTTCTTCAAACATGCACAAAAATTTTAAAAAATCGCCAATTTTGTCCAAGGGGCATCATAAAGCCTATTTTTACCAGAAAAAAACATACATTGAAGATAACAAACTTTGAACTATAAAACTTTGATCTGAATATTTTATAGCCAGCATTCATAGTAAGATTCTTTTTTTGATAAATTTAAGATCATATTGCACGATTTTAAGATGAATCATAGAATCAAAAAGTTAAATAACAATTTTCTAACTTATCAAACTTTTTTTGATTTTCGTTTTATCGACACAAACGATAAAGTCGTCAAATGGTACTACTTACCCGAACAACATGTCAATAATTGCAATATTTTATTGCAATTAGAAAACTAGCTTTCCACTTAATTTTGTTTTTAATTATAATTTTTATTTAAATTTATTATTTGTTGCAACAGGAAAAATACTAGTTTTTTAAATTGACTGTGTTTAT
Organism: Latrodectus geometricus; assembly: GCA_026290005.1. Classification (NCBI taxonomy): domain Eukaryota; kingdom Metazoa; phylum Arthropoda; class Arachnida; order Araneae; family Theridiidae; genus Latrodectus; species Latrodectus geometricus. The sequence goes on along the minus strand of JAPDSC010010981.1, from coordinate 384,284 downwards.
GATGACAAAAAGTGTCAGCTCGTCAAGACTTGTGCTGGCAAAATGATATATAGTTCTTTTTTCTTTTGATAATTTGTATATGTTAAGGAATTTTTTCAACATGATATAAACTTGTATTTGGTGTTTTCTGTCACGCAATGAAGACTTTAAACGATAATAAGTTTTAAATTTATTTCTAAAGTAAACTTTTTTTATGTAAACCTGGAATTATTCGTTCATTCTATGCAATCATCATATAAACAAAGGGGGGCTGTCCGGCAAATATATCCACAAAACAAGTTAAAGTTTAAGTGACATTGCGTAAAAATATTTTAATCTGCCAGAAAATCACAAAAAAGTAATAGTTCTATTTTACAAACAATATGTGAAATGCAATGGCAACAGGCGATAATAGAGTATAATATATTTTAATTTCTTATATATTGTATAAATGGGATTCAGTTTCGATTTCTTATTTTTCTTAGTCATAAAAATTAACAAAGGAGTAACCAGTATGGACTTTTTTCTCGGATGATAATAACAAATTGAATTTTCTTATGTGTTAAAAAACATCTTAAGAGCTCTGAGAGGAAGTTTTTCTTTTTATCTGTTCCATTCCTTTTAATTTTCAGCTTTAAAAAAAAAAAGGGAGATATAATATTTATGATAACAGGGAATTGAGGAATAAATTTATGACTATAAAAATGTTCAGTTTCTTGAACACAAATTTTTAATTGAAATATTCCAATCGTAAGATTTTGTTAATAATAATGGTTAATAACATGTTAAAAAAAGAGGGTGATTCCACAAAACAACTTCCAAATAATTCAGGTATAAATATCCTAAATACTTATTTCTGCATCATTTTATGAATAATTAAGCATTTACATGAAATCTTTATCGATGTACTCGATATTTCACTGAAATTTTACTCCAGAAAAGTTATTTTGCTTCGTTTTAACTATGGAATATATATTATTGTATATGAGAGTATATTTTTTATTTAAATCAGTAAAATACATTCTTAATAAAATAATGTCTTAACATTATTTTATGGTATTGCACATTGCTTGTAAAAAACATACAAGGTTGCATTTCATGACCCCCCTCCCCACCTGAGCTATTTCATTTCTTGATTTATATTTTTAATTTTTAATGCATACAAGTTTTAAATTCATGATTAATCATCTGTAACCGAGAAGATATAAACAGTAAAATATGAATTAAAAAATTAAAAATAAAAATTTTATCTTTATGTTTCAAATCACATATAAATAAATTGTTTGTCCCATTTTGAAAAGAAAAAAAAAACTGATTTAAACTGGAATCTGATAATATTAATTGAGCTTACATGAAATCGGAAGATTTTTGACATTAGACCACAACAAGTGGAGACATTTATTTTTGGTGATGAGGGTTGGCGGGATAATAACGTAAGTACTCACAAAACATTTCATAAGATATCGATAAAACCAATTATTCTGGTAAGCACTTTGTCAGCTATATTCATTCCCACAAATTAAACTTTGTGATTAGAAAAAGTAATGGTTATTGGCATTTTGAGGAGAGACTCTTTCATCCAAAAACAATTAGGGGAGTGAAGAATGAGAGGATTTGCTCGAAAACAAAGACCAATGTCACGACAAGGTGTCCATTTATGTCGATTCACTTAACGAGGGACGCACACGAGAGGAAAGGGGCGACGGGCCATTACCTGCATTGGGCAATCAGCAGTTGATTAGGAGTAAAATGCTGCCAATAACAAGTAGCGAGGAGCACCGGAACTACGTGATGTCGAAGGCTAATGGGGATCGAACCTGTTCATGGGATGGATAAAATCCTCCACCTGGTTCTCTAAAACAATGTCAGGAGCCATCTGCAGTTGGAAAGATGACGCTCACCATTAGCCGTCCACCCATTTCCTCCCGTGTCCTCCAATCCTCGTCCCTCGTTCCAAAGGTGTGTACCGAGCGAAAAAATAAAAGTGGCATCCACTGGAGCATGGTGAGAATGTGCACTGATGTCGAACGGTTCGTTGCTCAGAATGGCTCCCTACACCCCACCCACCCCGAGGGTGGTTATGTCGAAACATTTGTAAAGACATTAGTACTCCCTGATAGGCCTTTTGTTCCGACTCTGGGCGAATTAATATTCCATTCTTTCGACAGCAATCAGATAGTGAGAAATGTCTGTATTCGACGTAATTGGGAAGGCGAATGGAGTGATTAGGGTGGACGAGATTGGGACATTGGCTCTTTAACGAGATGAGCAGTCGCGATTTAAAAAAAAAGATAGTAAGCATCAAATGAGAATTTCATTATGTTCAATAGTGATATAAACTGGGGCTTTTCGAAAAATCGAGCTTGGTATGTAAATAGCGATAACACAAGAATGCCTCTGTCACCTATGTGAACATAAGTTTATCTCCATTAATTGTTCAGTACATGAACATTATGATTTTTGATGAAAGATTTTCAAAAGAACTACGAGATATAAATCCGAATGGTCCATTGTTGTAGAGGAAATGCATGTCGTTTTGTATTTCAATATATTTTAACATATCCAATAAATAAAGTTAAATGAAATAGAAATTAAAATCAAGAAATGCATTTTAATTTTTGTTATAGTTATAATATTTACAAAAATTAAAGATACAAAATTTTCAAAAAATATAATAAGAATGGCATATTTTTCATTTTACATTAATATTGTTTAAATATATATTGGAATGCATTATACGGTGGCCTCTGTAGCCTAGAATCCCCTTGTAATCTTTGGCCTCCGTCAAACGACAAGAACAACACCTGTGATAGCAAATTCCAGCAATGGGATCCCGTGACCATTTAATATGCATGGGTATTCGCGAGCTGATCATCTTTAAATGATTCTGGTATCGAATTCCCACATTCCGGAGGCAAAAGGGATGACTCTTCCCATTAGTATATCATTTCTATTTTAAATCTATCATATTCTAGTGTTAAGACTCTGCACTTCAGAGTAGAAGGTTTCGAGTTAATCACAGTCTTTCTTGAACAACGGGAAAGAAAGGTATGTACATTTGTGGAGTGGCTGTCAGGAAATTTTCCGGTTTCATCGTTTGGATACATGAAGATGCTCATAGCCTATACACTGGAAAACAATAATGTGTGGATATTAAAAGAGGAGGCCTTCTTTATATATGCACGCTGCGTCAAAAAATCTCCCCGTGAATTTTATTTGATTAAAGTTTCTAAAGTTGCCGCTCTCGCATCACGCATAAAAACTTTTATATGATTCCACAAATTTTCGTTCTTACTCATTTCAATTGCGTCCGTGGGAAACTTGGAGAGTAGGACGAGTGGTCATTTCTAAAAACAAGTGGAAACTAATACCAGCTAAATATTCTTCCACAATCAGCTGGCGTCTGCAAGACAAACGCATTCATTAAAGGTCACCGTGACTTCTGAATATTAACTACATATAAAAACAATCACAGACCTATCGAGTCTTAGGGTGGGTCGCTATATAGAAAATTACTATCAGAACAGAGGGCATGTCCTGTATAAACAGGAATTATATTATTGCCAATAAGTTCCATGGAGGGCTGGAAAAACTCAAGCGCAGACATGCATGCATACTTAAAAAACACGATCTTCTAAGGGCTCATTACTATGAAAGTGATTTTATTTCGAAAAAGGACCAATCTTTCTTCGACGCTGCTTTATAAACTGATGATAACTTTCATAGACACTTTTAATTTATTCCACTTAATATATATATTCGCAAATAATCATGAATGGGAAATATTAATCACCTTTAGCAACACGATGAAAGACGAAAAATTAAAAACTTCACTTCCGGTGCAGGAATTAGTGATTGGTTTTCTCTTCCGCTGTGAAAAACTATATTTAAATGAATAAAACATTTTTCATAAATCATTCTAGAATCTTTCTTGACTCCAATAATCATTGTTCTCAGATATTTCAATAGGATGTCAACGTTCGATTCTTATGAAGGAATCATTAAGTGTAACTAATAATTTTCATTAATACATTAGCCCAAATCGCTTAATACAAACACATCAGTGTTGTAAGCAATTTAAAAATAACTTTCACATAAATTCTGTAACATTTGTGAATAATAAAAGGAATTCCGGCAAGCAATTCTACATTCGCAAAAATTGTCTCATTTAAATAATTAAATATATCTTCTTTTTTTATTTGAAACAATTGTCATAATTTAATGTCTTTACTAAAAAACTACATAAAATGTAATTATGTTGCGTTTTATGTAATTTTTTTGTAATTTGAGATGAATTATTTAATTAAATATATAATTCAATTTAATATAAAAACTCTCATGCCATTTCTTTATTATAAGAAATGAACTTTGAAGCCCAATTTAACGTTTACTAAACTAAAATAAACTCAATTGTCGTTTTTTAAATTCAAGCAATTTACAAGTATTTCATATAGGTATAATTTTCATAAATGTATTTTATACAAAATATTAGAATAATAAAGAAAAATGATGAGAAATTATTGGAGAGATTTTAGCAAAAATAATTATTAAACCATTAAAATATCTTAGGAATGTTTTTACCTAAAAGCATAATTATATATCTTTTGATTCTATCTGATGTTTTGATTTAGCTAGTTACACGCATTTAATTTAAAAAGTACTGGATGTCTGTTCGGGGCATTAACGCATTTTCACATTTAAGAATTCATAAAATAAAAAGGTATATAAAGTTATGATATGTACGCTTAGAATAACTCGCGCATTTCCCTTCAGTGTGAGAAGGCTCTTTTATGGAGAATTTCCTTCCCCCTGAGTTTTAAATATCTTCTGCTCGTATTAGTTATCACAGACGATTTACTTTTCTAGTGCTTCGTTTGCCCTCACATCGCGTGAAATCGACTACCCTTTCATGTTTTATGTGTGGCAAGTGACGCATGCGTGGAAGTCCACTGACAGCGGCTGCAAAACTTTATCTAAGAATTGATATTATTAATTTGAATCTGCCTCTTTCATTTTATGAACTGTCAAAATGTGTCAGATTTCTTAAAAACAACTCGCATTACTTTCAGTTTAAAATCATAAACTTAGTCATGAACATTTTGTGTTGTAAGTATAGGACGCACTAACTAATAATTTAAATTGTACACATAATTCAACTAAAATGAAATCAATGTGTGGTTTTGTGCAAGAACCATTATTAGGCAAAAGCTTATATTCCATACATTAGGTTTTTACTTTAATTTAAATAATTTTCAGAAATCTATGAAGTTTAAAAAAAAAAATTAGGAGAAAAGGAATTGATTATAATGACATCAAATATTGTTTTGGGTGTTCTTTATAAGTATTTAAGATAATGAAGCATTTTTTTTCTTTAAGGGATTTATTGCATGGGATGTTGTTGTCGTGTGCCAGCCAGGCTGGCAATATGGGTTGCGCTGCTCCACTTTTCCAACTGAACCATATATGGTGTGGAGTCCGACTTCCTCAGTACACACATGCCATAGGTACCCGTTTATAGGGTAGGCAACCATTCACACACACACAAAGAAAGGACAAAGACAAGAAAGAGAGAGAGAAAGTACATCCATGCCCAAGACAGGATTCGAACCCAGGTCTCACCCATCTGTTGTCACGTACGCTAACCACTAGACAGATTGGGCGGCATTGCATGGAATTAATGGGGTGATTAACCTTTTGAAGGCTTAATTATTTGAAGATTGTATCGTGTTGAAAAAGCTGATGAGACGATTCTCCCTCGTCAAATATACACAAAGGGTTAAATATAGGATTGATCAAGTGAAGTGTGCTTGTGTGTGTGGTCGCCTCGTGAATTGACAGCTTCTTCTTCAATTCTTTTGTTCGTAGCTGCGCTGTCGTAGATCCTCGAATTCTGGGTATGTCGAATTCGCAACCTACCGATGACAAGCTATCACACTTTCTGAAAAAAATTGTATTTTATTTATAAAAATTTTAATCTTTATTGATCAGCATGTATATATATATATGTATGTGTGTGTCTGTATTTACTAAATTAATGCATAAAAATTTAAAAAGTTGTTTTTCATAAACGCTACAGCCTGCTACAGGCCAAGGCTGCCTATCCAAACTTCCTCCACCTGACACTAGCCTGCGCAACAGTTTTCCATCGGTTCACGCCTAACTGTTAACTATTCACCCCTAATAATGTAACTGCTTAAAGTCTTTTTCCTCACGATCTAGAGTAGCGTAGAGTGGAGACAAGGCAATGAATGACAATTTGAATTTAAATGAATTCAGTTAATTGATGAGGATAAATATACATAATTTTTAATATAACTTTCAAATTAACAAACATGTCTACATAATCGGCTCCGCAAACTCACCTCCAGTGTGCTGAGAACAAAAATCTCTAATAATAAAAAAAGTAAAGACAAACAAGTGCCGGGGAAGGGAAGAGGAGGGCGGCAGATTTTAGTGCGCAGGCGCTATTCTGATCTTTCCATTTGCTCGTTACACTAGCCGTCTAGTAGTGGTTTTTCCTTCCATATTTAAAAAGTTATTTTTTTGTGGGAAAAGAATCATCATATATGTAAGTATGGCCAAGCCATCTAATACGAGAAGCTTTTATCATTTTTACGATGTGGGGATCATCATATTTTTTTATAGATTCATGGTTGTATAAAATTCTCCATATCTTATATTCCTTCCGAGTGGTCTAAGGATTCTCTTCACTATATTTCTTTCGATAGTTAGTAAATCCTCTTCTACCTTTCTACGTACCCAGTATTTAGATCCATAAAAGAGGCACAGGTCTTATATACATTTATTTTGGTTTTATTTTAATTAGTTTAGATTTGAGTTGACTTCTAAGTCCAGAGATAACCTGTTTATTATTTCAATCTTATATTGTTGTTGCTTGGTATTATGGTGCCTAGATATTTACATTGCTAGGCAGTCTCAAATGTGTAGCTGATTATCTTTTGAGGGGACGAGTCCTTTGGTCTGTTTGTTATTATCACAAATTTCGTTTTATCTTCATTGATCATGTTTCCAGCAAGACAAATGCCATTTATAAAGTTACTAAAGTTCATAATAGACATTTAGGTATTCAAAATAGATTTTGAATAACAGTTAAATGGGATTAATTAATTTATTGTACGAATAAAGGATTAGTAGCGAATGGTTTATTACACAAACTTTTATTTCTCTAAATATCATAATTTAAAATTGTAACCATTTTTTATAAAAATATAATATTTTATATAAATGCGACATATTATAAAATACATATGGTATAATTACTTCTATAAATTCAAATTATTTGCGAAATATATATATACGAATAAATTTATATATTACATATAAACTTATTATGCATAAAGCTATATATTTCATAAATATTACTAATACAATAGAATATATTTTTATTAATATATAAATATTATTTAAAAATTGGGAATATGAGAAAAATATGTAATAAAACTGAAATATAAATTGCGAAAGATTGAAATATTTTCTCTTATAATGATGCATTTCTCCTTACTCTTGCAAACTCAAAGGAAAATGAGGTACAAAAAACAAACGAAGCAGCTGATTCAGAGCTAAATTGAAGCGGAAACAAGCTAATCAATAAATCATTAGCCAGGATTAACATGAAATCTAATTGATTCTGGTCTTTTGTTCGATGCATGCCCACCCCACTTCACACGGACGCGTCTTGTTCGTGCAAGGCCTAGGGTTGTAAAAGTCGAGCTCCAATCGTTGTATTCCACACGCGCACCGCTGTACAAGGCCACGAGTTCAATAATCACACTCAAAGCGTTTGACGGGGCTCTGCCGGTAGCGCAGGAACATCGTCGCCATTGTTATTCCATTCGCCGGAGGTCATAAAAAAAGAAAGAAAATTACCGGCGCTCATTGTAACATGACGTAATATTTACGATAATAAAGATCTCTTCTTACTCTCAAAAGATCCGAAAAGTCGTAAAACCTTCATTTTTGTCTCTTCTTTATTTTCTAATAGAAGCTCTTATTCACCATTAAACCCTTTGGTGACCACTGTGACGTCACGGTCCAGCAGAGTCGTAACCAGCCGCTTCCTTCACCAATGAAAATGACCGTGACATTGACAAAATGTCAATCCGCCAGTGAAGTTGCCGTAACGAAATCCTGCCGGTGCTCGTCGACGGAATTTGGCGATGTTTGCCATTTCTCAGCCCCCCCCCCTTGGTTGTCGTTTGGAACATAATTTATGACTACGAGTGCTTCACATCGTTCTTAATCCTATTTTCGGGTTTATTACGAACGGAACAGCCCTTTTATTTCCTCTGATGTTTGTTTTCCATTCCGACATTTTTTGGGATCATTGAACAGGGAGATGAATGGATAGTCTAAGAATAAAGTTATTTATAGGTTAATGAAATGAATCTAGTTTTTGTTTATTTGGGGGCAATTTTATAACTTGTTTAATTACTGAATATGAAGTGTTTATTTAAAGGTTTTATGGGCCGTATTAATCTACAGATGTGAGCACTACATGACGGTAATTATTATTTTACGTTATAATAGATTAAATTTATAGCCTTTAACTTTTTTCTTAAATAATTTAAAAACAAATTTAAAGGAAATAAATATTTATTTAAATTTTTTATGAGCAGTATTATATACCTATATTTCATGTGGGCAATACTATTTTACATTATCATTGTTTGCAATGGTTTAAAGCTTTTATTCTGTTTATTTAAATGTCAAAAAAAAATGCATTTATAGGAACGTCGTATTTATTTAATGCTTAATGAACTTTACGAATATTACAAACGTGTATACATGTAGTCATAAAGCAACGATAATTCACTCTTATTCTCCCATTATGAAGGATTTTAAACTTTTATTAACAAAAAAAAGTCACCAATTCAAGCAATGTAACAATATATATATATATATATATATATATATATATATATATATATATAGCTCACATAAAAGTAAAATTAGTTTCAAGTCCATAACTTTTCTCTCAATAATGTGGGAAATATATGGTACACAATAATTTAATATAATTCAGTTAATTTGCAAGGTGATTTCCTATCCAAGGTTTCTTACTTAGAAGAGCAAATTATTTCCACAAATGCTGCATATTTTAGTTATATTCAATGACGGAACCGCTTTATTTAAGAAATTCATGCAAGTATTTCACGAACTGAGTGAATTTAATGACTTGAAGACCCACCACACTGCCATAAAACCCATTCTGCCAACAAGTAAAACAAGAAGACATTCACAAGGAAGGGCTTGTTCCTGTTGCCATATACTACATCACAAATAATAATGGACGAAAAAGCGAGAAAGGAAAAGTACTTTTTATGGCACCGAACTCACGCTGACTGCACACAATGCTGTCTTTGCTGCCCCGCCAGAACGCGTTAAATGTTGCATTATGCGCGCATAAAGAATCTTTCTCTGCGATGCACCTTTAATGAGCCCACGTGTCAAGAAAGCTGCGTAAAATATTCATTATTCTAATGAGCCTGCGAGTTGTTTATTTACTTTTCTTCCACGAAAGACAAAGAATGCTTCATGTGGTTTTCATTTGAATATGGAATATTATAAATTTTGGAATCAATTAAATTTCGAATGAGGCAAGTGTTTGTGAAGGCAGGTGTTTTGATGAAAAATACTTTCTTTATTTTCATTTTTGGGGCAATTATTTCGTAGCTGCATTAGTTTTAAGTTGTTTTACAGCTCAAGTAAATGTCGGAAGTGAATATAAAATAAAAATGGCGCACAAATACGCGAGTATGGAGTTTTCAAGGTAGCAAAAGTTGAAACTTTAATTTTAGCTATGACCAGGAATATGGAATCATTAAAATCTTTTACATATATCAAATCATTTAAAAGAAAAATAATCAGTTATTAATTTGTTTATATTGTGTTCTATCACACAGAGTTCAGCTTATTTAAATATTTTAAAAGCTCTTGTTTAGGTTAAAGCAGTGATTTGATACTTATAATGTTTACGTAAAAAAACAAAATTAAATTTATAACTATGCACGAGATTAATTAGCGTAATATCAATTAAAAAATTATGCTTTTAAGAACAACTTTTCCCGATATTCCTAAAACGTATAATATATCAATTTCGAAAATAAAATTAAATATTTATTATTATCTAGAGGAAAATATAAAATAATCCACTTCACGAAATAGACAGTTTTAAAATATTTCTCGATATTGCATAAGACTTTTTTTTTTTTTAAAAAAAAAATGCCTATACGAAAAAACGAAATGATTTAATTAAGTATTTAAGACTTAAGGATATAATTTTTCAAATTTCTCTCACTATTCGCAAGAGTTTTTTTTAAAAGCATAACAATTTTAAAATATCTACGACTACTTAATTGAGAATAAAAACATTCAGATTTATGGAAACGACGTTAATTTATAAAAAATTAATTCATATATTAATTTTTCAATATTTCTCTATATTCGTATTGGTCTTTTAGCGCTAATTTTTTTATGAGTATTGATTTAATTGGGGGTTCGAAACATTTTGATTTAATTTTCTGTATTATTCTCGATATTCAGAAGACGTTTTCTTTAAAAACGTTTTAAAAAAAAAAATTTACCGTTATAATAATTGGATACGATTTTTTCAATTTCTTTTGATAATAAAAAGACATTTTTTTAAGAGGAAACATTTAGAAATTTTTAATAGGAAATTCAAATAAATAAATTCTCCAAAAAATAAATAAAACGTGATTCCGTTTTTATCGATATTACTAAGATTCTTTTTTATTAAAATCCTAGAAAGAAACATTTACACACACTGTTAATTAAAATCTGATGTTCCATATTTAAAATATGTTTACACAACTATATGAATATATGTCCAATGATTTTAATATTTTCAATGTTTTTAATTCTTGAGATACTCGTGTAAAAATTAAAATCATCGAAAATTTTAGAAATGCAATTATAATATGTTTCTCTTTTTTAGGATTATTCCCATAATTTTTATGTTTCATATTAAATTTATTACATTTTTCTAATTACAGAATTATTTTATTTCTTGTGCATCATAGTTTTCAGTGAATAATGTTGGGAAAATAGCAATATTTTTTATTTAACTTTCCTTTGAACACTATTTTGGCTGAATATGCTTCGCGCGCAACTCTGTTTTGCTTACAAAATAAGGTTTCGCGTATAAACTAGCTGTGAAAGGAAAGCGAATGAGGATTGATTGGTCTTTAATTAGGAAGTTATTAAAAGTTAATGTCGGGATTTACAACCAGTGACTGATTAAGAAAAGCGTAAATACATACCATGCAAAAATAATGCTTTTCCAAAATAGTTTGTTCCGAAAATTATATTAAAATAATAAAAAAATTATTTATTATTATTATTTTTTGTCATTTCTAATGCCCAGCTGCTATAGAATTACCACCTTTCAGCACCAGAACGTGCGGAAGTGATGCCAACTTATATAATGGGAAACCCAGTGGGTGTGCCATCATTGTTCCGAAAGTGGTTGAGTCCTCGTAATTTAGAAGCAAACCGTACAGAAGAACCTCAGACTTGGCCTACATTAGAGGTATCCTTTCACACGATGGACATTGCAACTATAACATATTTAACATGCGCCAGCCGCCATTTCGAGCACGATGGATCTGCCGTCGGATCGGTATTTGAACTCACTACCTCCCGATAACGACAATGAACACCGTAACCAAAGTAGCCACTGCGGCTTCTTGTTCCGAAAAGTAATTATTGCTTTTTTTATTTAAAAACTTACGTTTTGGGAATGTAGAAAGAAGGGGTTTTCTTATTCAGTAAATATTTCTTTTTTTCTACTCTCAGCAGTTACGCATAGGGGTAAAAATACTTCCGTTTCTGTTTCCGAAGGGCTAAGAGTAGCTAAATGTTACAGCATTTAAAAAGATTGCATCATAAGTAACTTTACGGGAATTTTATATCAGCGTTAACAATGTTTTAAATTCATTCTGCCTTCAAATGAAACATCACTTTTAGTAGACAAACATCCTGAAGTCATTTTCCAACCCCGGACAAAAGTTCGGCAGGTGAGTAGAATAAGAATTTTGCTTTTGTATATTTATCAGCAGATAGAGTTAACTTAAAAACATATTTATATAATTCTGGATAAATTATTTTTTAAAGCATCTAACCTTTAAGAATTTCAAACTGCCCACTCCAGGACTACCCTACTGAACCTGCCAATACAATTTAGATATTCTGCTTTATCTTCAAAGCTGCAAACTGCTAATCTAATAAAAGGATGACCTCAATTTTATGAACATTAAAAACAACCGCACGAACTTTCTAAAGATATTTGAAATTAATAACTCTAAGAATGGGGAGATAAGTTTACCAAATAATTTACTTCATATCTATTAAAGAATAGAGGTAGTTTGCTATTTTGTAAGCAATTTAAATGATTTAAAACTGGTTTTAAAACAGATATCCAGTTTAAATGTCGGTCAAAGTAGTTCTTATTCAAACGAAGTGCGAAAGAAATTGCTTTAAATTGGTATTTGCTTAGCATTCTCTTAAATGATTTTAAACTATTATTAAAGGAGTTTAAAACCATTTAAGAGAAGGCTATTAAATGGTTTTAAAAAGAGAAAAAGAAATCTGATGGAGGCAACCTGGAAATCTCGTACATGACTCCGAGATTCAGTTGACTGTTTGGCAGTCGATTGGAGGATCGCTTTCCATCAAAAGATATTTGCATCGGTAACCATAAGCAGATGGAATGAGGTTCCTTGTGCAAAAAATGACGCGATATAGAAAATTGATAAAATGTAGCTAGGTCGTTATGTTGGAAGTGTCTTAAATCTATTTTAGCAAAGGTAATTTTCCTTTTCATTCAGTTAAATCTTTCGATGCTTTGAATAAAAGTTTAGGCATGAATAATTTTGATGATATTCATTGATTTAATTATAAATTTAAAAAGTGTTATTTGGCGTTTTTAAATAGATTGATATGACACATACATTTATTTTTATTTAATTCACCTTCTTTAAAGAATATAGTTTTCTAAATGTAATTTAACACAAATGCATAATCATTGGACAAAAATTTTTATTTTTAGATAAACTTGGAATTTGTTTTATATAAAGAGCTTCCCCATTCTTACCATTTTTATTTTGAGTTCGCAATGGTGAGTGATTGTCACAATAAAATTATATTCTGAAATGTTTCTCCAAGAATTGTTATGAATTATTAATTTTGAATTAGATCTATTTGACTTTTCTTCAAAAATAAAATGATGATGAAACTGCTGGATAAAAAATTTTTTAAGATACGTTCTTTGATATATATATATATATATATATATATATATATATATATATATACATATATACATACACACACACACACACACACACATATTATTTTAAATTTTTACAAGTGAAATGTGTATAGTCTATTCTAAATTAAATAAAACATATTGTGATAATTAATAATGGACTAAGATTATTTTCTCATAGTAAAATAAGAATGAAACAGCATAGTAAAGTAAAAATGAAATTAGGTATTGAAACACTGTTTTAATACTTTGTAACATATGAAAAGGAAAATATTAAGCAACACTTATATTCGGTCATCGTTTTAGATGTCTGAAAACTATTGTTGTATCTTCCCATTTTACTGAGTTTCACCTCCAGGAATGACTGGCCTCTAATGGCTTCAGTTAAGCTCACTTAAGAGAAGCATCATTTGCCATCCGCAGTGATTGGAAGGGTGACCACTTTCTCCACTCTGGGTTGCCGGAGCAGTGTCCACGTTCATCTGTGACGTCCAAAGATCTTCCTATGGTGAGGCGGGGATGGGGAAAGGAGGTGCCAGTTCAGGTGTGACTTCGTCACTTGACCGTGGCTCAAAATACGAAGCGCTTGGGGATAGGGAAGTATTCCAAGTATAACTTTAAGGTACAGTCAGAGCCTCGTGTGCATCGCTATGTATGCAGAAGGATTCATTCCTCACCCAACTTGAGACATTCGTGTTATATTGCTGATTTAGTTTGTTTATCTATCCATTGTTATAAGGAGAGTTTAGAGTGAGTTCCAAGCTTCAGCGCTGGAAGATGACATAGAACCGAAAGACATTCAGTTACCAGCTCATCCCTTAATACTGAAAAGGCACTTTTATCCCAGAGGGACTGTATAGAGGTTAATACTGAAACGGCTAAAAAACTGTAGATGAAAGCCATTGTAAAACATTGAAGGTAATAATGCAGAAAGATTAACAAAGTGCACTAAAAGAAAATCGAATTGAAACGGAATTTAAAATTTTCTCCAAAATTCAATTTTACTGCGTGTGTTTAGATATAGTCTCAGTTATCCCGTTCTCCGTATTTTTAGTTGGAAATATGAAGGTTTAAGCAGACTGCAGAGCTAAAAAAAACATTGGATGATATTCTTTCCTCTCAGGATTAAAGGATAAAACTTATGGATGGGAAAAAATTTCAAAAAATAGTTAAAGAATGCATATATTTTTACGATTGCTAGGCCATCTTTACAGGATTTTAGATTTTTTTAAAATCCAATAAATATAATTGAAGGAAGAAAGACTATTTCAAACTGAGATAAAATATAAAATGAATGCACAAAAATTTAAAATAAGATATTTTGACAGTACAATTAAAAGTGAATATTTGTCAATCAAGATTTTCAGATGAATGTTATAGCCCTATCCAAATAATAATTAAATAAAAAATAAGGTTAACTTGTTTAGGTCTTATGTTAAATAGGATGAGGGCCAATTATATCTTTATAGTAGACATAATAAGCCTTATATAATACTGTTCACTGTTTAGAGCGAAAGGTTCTGAGTTCAATCCCAGCTATTGTTGAACAATGGGAGACAGATATTGCATCTCTGCTTTCTTCATGCACATCAGTCGTGGCGAGTCCTCAGTCCGGTGGTCTTCTCGTCCGACTTGTGAGAGTAAGGCCCCCGAAAAAAAAACCTCTCACATGTCTTACAACAGTCTGCCCTCAAATATTCCCATAGGGCATTGCATATTGTAAAATTGCGTAATTGTGGTTGTAAGTGCTGTTGAAAGAACCGTCGCCTGCTTTCAACAAGTTCAAATATTTGGCAGACTGAAATATGCAATTAGTGACTTTTCGATTTCACTTCTTCTTAAAAGAGCGGAGTTAGCGACACATTTTAAGGAAAGACATCAAAGTAATAATTAAAATAATTATTACTTTATACCATTATTCAATTAAAAAATTTCTTTTTTAAAATCTCAGTTTACACTCTCATCATTAAAGGATTATAATTTTTTATTGATGAAAAAAAAGTAAGCCGAATTCTCCTTACGATTGAACGCCTGCATGTGTTTGTGGAGGGTGGAGGAACGGGAAAAAAATAATCCGTGTTTGATTGACATTCGAAGCTGAATTCCTTATCAAAACATCTTCGGAGTCACTTGCATCAGCCATCTGCGCGCCCTTCTGTGAAAGGTCCCCATTCTTCCGCGACCGGATCGAGTGACGCAGAGCTGCGAGAGATTTGTCAGCCCCCGCGCGAACGAAAAGCTTTTTTTCCCTCATGCTTTTCTTTCTCTACTGCCGGACATTGTTTGCTTTCGAACACTACTTCAATAAAAGAATCCTTTAGATTCCGCAGAAATATGAACCTGCCTCAATTAATGAGTTCGTGATAGAGCATTCGCTTGTCTGACTTTTTTTTTATTTATATATTTTGTAAAAAAGCTTGACATGAGAATGTGGGAACTTGATTTCAGTTATCGATTTAAAGTCCCTTTTTTTGTACACGAGGGCTCATTTCTACGAAATTCACTTGAGAGAAAAATTCAGAAGTGCAGCAAATAGTTATGTCAGAAGGGAGAATCGAACACACGAACTGTTCCAAACTACTCATTCAACAGCCATGGCATGTCGAAAAGTAGAAAACTAATGAAAGGATTATTTGAGATTTTGATCATTGTAGGAAAATTGACAAATATATTTTATCACTTTTAACCCTCTCATCTTATTTCTCATATTATTTGTTTAGTGGAAAAAGCAATGCTGTTGTATTTTCCCATATCTTCTAGAATAGAGAAATTCGAAGTAAAAAAGCGAAAATATACAAAATGTATTTAAATAAAAAACATTTACAAACTGTGTCATAATAATAGATACTTTTAATCTGTAAGTATTTTCATTATTTATGCAATTGGAGATGACCCTTACCAAACATTAAATTATAATCGATTATGAATTTAATATTAAAAACTGAGAGAAGTAACTGGAAATAGTAATTGATGTGGATCAAATTTATTGCTAAATAATTCCAGTATTATTTTCTTTAAGAAGCTTAAATAATATTTACATAAATAACACATGTTTTCTTAGAATAAACTAAACAAAAATATTATTAGACACATAATAGTTATAGTCTGCGGTGCAAATGTTTTACTTAAATTCAAACCCGAATGGATTGTTCAAAGTGACAGTGCATTTTAAACACAAGGGTAAAATGCAAATTCATGTAAGGTTAGGTATACTGAAGGCTAAAGACCAGATTAGAAATGCATCAAATCATTCATTTTCTGGAAGATACTGGAATTAGTCCAACCTTTAAAAAAAACTAGCAGCTGTCGGACGAATACTCTTCTCTTTTTCTGATGCAAATTCAACCGAAATTCTAAAAAATTTATGTAAGGAGAGATATAAAAGAAAAAATATAAAAAACTGTATTTTATACTTATTTAAAAAAAACTCAATTTTATACTTATTTCTTATATATATTCCTTATAAATAAGAAATTAGTAAAAAATTCGTATATATATTCTAGTATATATTCCTCGAGATCAAATGGCTTAAAAAGCCCTGTGATTTGCAACACTCGATTAAGTGTCACTCTTCCACGATCTTCAATAAATCTTTTATGGTATTTGTTTCATTTTTTTTTTTTTGGCATTTTTCATGTGTTTAACAAATTTGTATTTATTTCTTTATACAAATTTTCAGTGGTAAAAATTTGATTCCGATTATATTAGATTCACTGCGATGTGTTTTAAAAAGATTAAAATTGTTCTTTATAATCTTCTAAGATTGATTGGGTTGTAGGTAGCAAACGAATAGAAAAGTGGCCAGGAATTTCCTTTGGTATTCTTAAAAGTGCAGAGCAGTGATTCTTAAATCCCTTTTTTGCCGAGGCACACAAAGAAAAAATTAGTCTAGAAGTTGTTTACTTATCTACAATGCATCAAATAATACTTTATAACGATAATTTTGAATGTAAAATAAAAATAATATGTATTACAAAAACAACAGTACTTCTATAAAAGGATTCATTAAAATAATATATAAAGGATACTTTTAATGAGAAATTTGAGCTTGATGCCTTTTGATTATCTCATTTATTCTGTTGTAAAAATGACAACGCAACTCTCGTATCGTCTTCTGCATTAAACTGCCTTGATCTTTTTTCTGTTAGCACAGTTGTTGAGAATCACTAGTGTAGAAATTAAAATATTATTGAAGTATTCATTTCAAACAGTGAATCTTCTAAC
This sequence comes from Latrodectus geometricus, assembly GCA_026290005.1. Lineage (NCBI taxonomy): Eukaryota > Metazoa > Arthropoda > Arachnida > Araneae > Theridiidae > Latrodectus > Latrodectus geometricus. The sequence continues at coordinate 366,775 of JAPDSC010010981.1, read as the reverse complement.
AATGATTTCGATTTCTTGATTGACTAGCATTTAAATGACATATTTTACTATACATTTTTCTCAGCAAACCTTTCAATCAGTCGAAAATATTAAACATACCTCTTCTTTGAGGCATAATCTGTTGAAGACCCCTTCGCATACTTACTTGTGAAAAGCAGTCTACATAGTCCCCATACTCGGAGCATGACAAGTGCCACTGAGAACGCTCACACACAATCCAAACATCCGATCAAATTAGAAAGGTATTATTCCCTACCCGCAACTGATCCCCCCTTTTCCCGAGGTTAGGGGGGAGGGTTCCGTTAAAGGGTGTTGTGGATCCAGCCTGCCTCCCAGATTAAAAACCCCGCGGGAAGGTTTTCCAGCAAAACTAAATTGAAAGTCGCAACTGGGGGTTTGATCGGTGCATTCAGAGGAGAAAAGGCAACATGGTGCTCGGATCACGTGTCACAATAGAATTTTCCCCCCAGACCCGCCCATTGCGAAGATTAGAAAATCCAATGATTTCTGACGGACGATTTGACGTCGCACAACGAAGGAAAAGAAAGTAAAAATAATGGGAAAAAGTGCCCTTTTCCAGGCAGTCACTGAACGGGAGCTTTAAAAGTCGATTATGGAAAAGTCATTCAGATATTTTGTGGGCGTACGCATGTATCAGCAGGAGGGAGGGAAAGAGTCAGTCCCTCCCGTAGCTGTTGCACCCTACGCTTAGAACCTCACTTTGTTGGCACTGATAATCCTTTTACTGAGCTTTCAGCTTAAAGTAATCCAACCAAAGTCAAAGAAATTCCTCACAGAAGCTCTTCGATCATGTGCAACGGTTGGAAATTTTGATACTTATCTTTGAAATTGGGTGTGAATGAAAAGCCGAAATCGACTGTAAAACTAGATTTTCGCTAAGTGTTTATTAAATCAATGATTGATAAATATTTTTCATTAAAACTGAAATAACATATTTTTTTTCTAGTTCATCATATTAAGGGCTAAATAAATAATCTAAATAAAAAAGTAAATGAAATAAAAATAATAAATCTTAATTTTGAAAAGATTTTTATACTCAAAACACACATTTGGACATTTCACTAATTAATATGAATTTTGATGCGTATTGTTTTAAAGAAATCATGCGAATAAAATAAAATGTTTGCCATATTTCTGCATTCGTTGTTTTTGTTATACATATTGCAAAGGACTATATTATCACAGAACATGTATACATGGAATTACTACATACACATGTGCTGTGAATACATTAATTAATAAATGATTCATTCGTTGTTTTCGTTATGCAATTATTAATTTCTGTATTGTAAAGACTTTGTTATTTATTTCACGGAAGACAAAAACATTTTCGAAGTATCTATACAGATACTTAACTATCATTTACATATATAAGCTGTTAAATAATATGAATTATCAATAAATTGACTGTTTGCAATATAGATTCATTGCATTTGTTACAAATTATAAGGATAAATGTAGATAATTCGTAGTGTGTGTGGATTATTATACATGCACACGCTTTGAGATTATTAATAAAATACAAATTGTTAATTAATTATGTTTTTTGATTAGGATATTAATAATAGGAATACTCTTTGTTACAAAGTTATAGGATTTTATATATCTTTAATTAACAATAACAAGGTATTAATTAGTATTTTGTCTAATTCTGTTTTTTTATTATGCAATTTACGAATGATGTCAGACATGTCATACGTGTTTAATTATATATAATATGCAGTGAAATATACTATATATAACTGGTGTTTCTCTATAATTCATTCATTATTTTTGTCAAACTCATATGAATAATTATTGACATTTTCACATAATGTGTTTTTGATATTTATTCACAAACAATTTGAATTAATTGCAATTATTTATTAACTACGTGGAGTTATTATTTTTCATTGATTAATATTATTAACTAATACCATACACTATAATATTAGAATATAAGTAATTTACTATATATTATAATATATTAATATCTTCCTATCGCTTACCTGAAAATCTAGTTCATGGACTTAATTTAAATAAAAAAGATTTAGCTTTAAAATTTCATGCATGTTATAAAATTTTGGGAATTTTACCAAAGGCAGAATGCTTATGTTAATTTTCCATTTGTTAGGTATTAAATGATCGTATTAAACTAATTATTAAGTAATGTGAAGTGAAAAATCTAACGAGGAAAGCTGTTGCAAAGCACTTAATGAGGCATCGGGCCTTTGTCTTCTGGAAAGATTTTTCTAAGATAGCATATTTATATGCAGCAGGGGAAGAAACTTCCAAGCATTCACCTTGAGGGAGATACATGCAGAAACACAACATTCATTCCCTATTATTCAATACAACTCGTAGAGGAACTTCCAAAGAGTCCCCTCCAAAGAGTGCGATCCTGTCACTTACCCCTGATAAGAACAAATATGAATTATTGGATGAAGAACTTAATGACATTGTGTTTTAGTGAAAAGAGTTCATACATTGGCATTTATAGCGTTGCAGGTAATAGTCTTAAAATTGATAAATTGGTTTAAAAAAATTGTTTTCCTTGTAAACAAAATCGTGATAATTCCCTTGGATTCATATTTTCTTCGCAGTAAAGGGCTTGATACTCCGAACTGTCAAGATGTTAGGTGATAAACAAAAAATGTATGCATGTCATCCTGATAACAGCTGTCCTAAGAGACGGCGAATAAAACACTTCAACTGTGCTTCGGCACAATCCATCACAGTTAACTAAATACTCGTTTAATTGACATCAGGAGCGGTGCACCATATCATATAAAGAGCTCTTTCTGTCGCTGGCGGAGTAGATGCTTTCGGGGGTGTTTGAGTGAACCTTTTCAACCTTCACACCTGCAGAAGGCCGTTTCGCACGTGCAATTGCAGGGATCCTCGAAGAGCCTTCTTTGTTTTTTCAGCCGGATACAGAGAACGCAACAGTAGAAAATTATTTTTTAATGAACATTAGAGTAAACTGCGTCAGTTTCCTTTTTTTAGGATTTATTTTTCTAATTATATAGAATATCGAGAATATAATGATATTTACAATTTGAGCACAGTTCAAACTGCAAATATCATTACAAACAAATAAGTTTATTTATTTCTTAAATGAAAGTTACTATATTATGTTTTTCCCAACTATTATGATAATTCTTTTCTTAGTTTATTCTTAAAAAAACAAACGAAATTCAAATATATCACTCGCTACAATAAAATCAATAAGGAACAAATGATGTAAAATGATGACGCAAGTAAGAAAAACATATCCTAAGCAAAGGGCAAAACAATTCTAAAAAAAACTACCCGAAGAAAATTTGAAATTACGCTTATAGGTACTGTTAAAGAAAGAGATTTAGTTTACGGATTTAAAAATCACAATGCTTACTATCGTGAAACCAAATTCCAATGTTTACTTTCGTGAAACTGTACAGTAAAGAAATAGCATAAAATGTAAAGAAATATATACCTAAATTTGGCTCCAGGAAATGTAAGTTTTGAAACTAATTTGACATAAATATTTGTTTTTAAAATTATGTTTTACTAATATGCATTTCAGTTTCTATTTTGTATTTGGCTTTCTTTTACTTTACTAATTTACTTATGATGAGTATGAAATAGTGGTCAGACCATGATTTCCTAAATAGAAGATCAGGAGCATGATTCCTGCTACCACTGAGTAATGAAAAAGGTGAGCCATGTCCACTTTCTTCATGCACACCTGTCTAAACGGGTGCTTTGGAGTTTCCTCTAAGTATCACCATTTTCCAGTAAAAATTCATCTCACTGGTTAAAACACCGTGGATATTCAAGTGCTGAATGTTATCATATTCGTATTATCATGATCATTATGATGCTATCCTATTAGTTAGAAGCCGGTGGCATAGTGGTAGCATTTCCCGCTCTTAACTCACAAGTCCGAAATTCTGTCTGCGAGCTGGGTAAGATTGATTTGGCCTTTCATCCCTTCAGTGGGTCGATGAAACTGATTACCAAGCATGCTTGGGAAGTAAACACTGGGAGTTACACGTTTTACTGACCAACTAACCGGGACATATGATTCACACCCCAGAGCCCTCGGTCAAGGACAGAGTGGGCCTTGGCCCCCTGATGGTCTTTCGTGCCACAGAGTTTAGTTTTAGTTTTTTATATTAGTTACCTGGTGCAATTATATTAGCTGAAAAGATTTTAAACTAAGTCCTGGGTTTGTTCAGTAAAAAGAAATGCATGTTTCGTATTATTATATGTCGATATGGGTTCTTGGGAGTCTTCCAAGGCACATAAATTCTGCATATGAAAATGAAGATGGAAGAAAATGCTAAGAGCTTACATATTATGCTTATAGTTTTAACTATATTAATAAACGTATTTTTTCTCTTTCAGGTCCCACTGGACAGAGCACGTCCAGAGACTCCACGTCCAGCCCAGACGTGACGACGCTGGACGACGACATGAGCGATCACTCTCTTTCTCCCGAAGACGACGACAATCCTGGCGATTCCAGCAAGGGCTCTCCTTCCTCCGGTGATGATCGAACTCGCGATGGCAAAGGGGGCAGGCGGAGGAGGACTGCCTTCACCAGTGAGCAGCTCCTGGAGCTGGAGAAGGAATTCCACGCCAAGAAATATCTGTCCTTAACGGAAAGGTCTCAAATTGCGCATGCCCTCAAGCTCAGTGAGGTGAGTTCACTGAAAAGTGTCTGCTTCATTAAAAGTGAAATATCCAATAAGTTCTTATAATTTTGAATGTCAAAAGTTATGCTCATAAATAACCTGTCGAATAATAGAAAAGCATATATGGGCTACAGGGTGAAACCACCTGTGGCTCTTGGATAAAAAAAATTCGGTAATATTTGGCTTCATCTCAAAAGCTGACTCAGATATAGGGTAAAAATCAATTACAAAATTGTAAAGTATCAGTGATTTTTAACACCAAACGCCATCTTGTTCCAAGATTTTCAAAAAAATTGATAAATAAATTAATGAATAAAATAAAAATAATGAGAGTCAATTGAATTGATTTGTGCCAAGTTTCAATATCATCACATTTTACAATATGTCATAAAGCAGCCTTCAGCAAAACAAAGTGTAAGGTATCGTGGGAATTAAAATTGTTGCTGCTCCACAGTTTTGTACCGACTTTTTAAAAGGTAAGATTTCTAGAGCTTAGCCGTAGACACCCAAAAGTCGAGACAATATTCGGCACATTACGTTTAACACATTTGTCCTAATAAGTACAGTTCTAAGCTGTCTAAAAATGTCGAATTATTTACTGTTCTCATTTGAGAACAGTAAAGGATTCTACATTTTGTATCTGAGCTCATATTTTTTTTAATGGAGTTTTAAGGTCTTTGTATACAAAGTAAGTTAGAAAGTTTATTTGTATAGAATTCTGTTTGGGGAATGCAAATTAACTAAACGTTTCTAATATTTATAATGGAATAATTTTTTTACAGAATGTAAAATTTAACTGGAAATAATATAATAGTATCATAAGAAATAAACGAAGACGTTGAAACTCAATTTTATGGATGACGAATGAAAATCAGACAGGTGTCGAGTTCAGAACTTTTTCGACTCTTCAGTCAAATCTTTTATTCTTTCTTTAAGAATGATTAAATATTTTTAAATAAGCTATGTACAATTCGGAAAACAAATGCTTTCTAAAAGCATAAAAAATAATTAAGAACGATGTTTATATTTTTAATTGAGGATTCAAACTCGATTTAAATTTTAGAAAAATGAGTTTGAGTAGGCGAATTATTTTCTGTGTTTGCAAGATATGAAAAATTCGGAGCTTTCATTTCTAATTGGAATTGAATCAGGTGATCCAATAGGAAAACACATTTTGTCTTAGAGGTGCTGCCATGAGTCTCAGGATTGGAAGATTCTCTATCAAAGAATGCGAAATTAATAAAGTAGCTTTCACCATGAACGCCTGCTGGATTTCAGTCCCCCTTACGTATAACGGACAGTGTTTGTTACCTACGATGAGTGCCTATTTGATGCTCATGAGTCTTAAAACAGATTTCGATTGTTAAATTATCCTTTGCACCAGACAACTAACATGCTTTCTTCATTCGTTTCAATATTTAAATGAATAAAGTTTTCACTCTCACAAGTTGTTTCCATTATTTTTTAGTGGATGAAAAGAAATTACTCTGAAATATTTTTCAGAATGTCTGAGTAAATATTATTTCTTGTGCTTTTATATCAACATTATGCTTTCGTTTTCTTGCTGGACATGACTATTTGCAGAAGTATTCACATCTTATTGGAGCCAAAGATTCGGCTTGTTGCTCTCTGTGCCAACAGAAGGATATGGATGGTGACCATCTCAGGCATTGCCCTAAAGTTTCATGAAGACCACTCTGCGGACGCTAATTTAATTTTTTCTTATGCTCGTCAACCAATGGCAGCGATGCCGGAGATGGGTGTAAAAAATACATTTTTAAGGGGTAATATTCCTGTTTGTAATTGAGAGAGAGAACTTACACTTGGTAAACATATTATTGAGGAAATTCTAATATACTTTAAATTTGCTTAGTAGTGCATGATAAGATTGAACTCCAGCAAAAAGAGAATTCAACTTTAAATAAAAAAGAATCCTATATTTATATTGAATAAAACTTTAAAATGTTTACTTTTATGCGGTTGTATATCATATAAAATTATTAAATTAAACTGTTAACATAGATTTCTGAAAGAAATAATTCCTTATTTTAAACTTTTTCTTTTTCCAGTTGTTGAGATTTCAGAAAAAAACACACATCAAAGTAAATTAGAAGTTCTTCCACTTAAATATAATATTTTCTTTTTTTGAGAGGGAGTGAATTTTCGATGAGACTATTACAATAATTATTTATTTGTTTTTAATATGAAACATTCATTAAATAATATGGATGAATGGTGCAAAATTGAATAAATTTGTATAAAAAAAAATGGTAACAGCTGAAACGTATCTTTAAAAAATTAGTTTAACAATCTTGCATAGAAATTTGTTGTCGAAAATAATTTAAATGCTTTGATCAGTTCATTGCTTTGATAACAGTTAGTTATTTTAATAATCCTACAAGTACCTTGTAGAAACACATGACAAAAATATTGCATAATACATTTTATTTAACCAGTCATTAATATTGCATTGTGTTTAGTCAGTCATTAGTATTGTACATTACTAGTCATTCATTATATTGCTTATCATTATTATTAATACATTAGTAATCGAAAGTATTATTTTAGAAATTGCTGATCATTAATACTGTAACATTACTAATAATTCTACACATTATTGTCCCTTATTATTAGTACATAGCTATTTATTCAGCATACTATTTGTCATTATCACTATTGCGTTAATTATCTTTCAGCACATTGTTGTTACTCTACTAGTCCTATTGCTAATCAATCGTGTCAGGACACTGCTATGACTCAGAAAACATTGCACTCACTTAACATGACTAGTCATTATTGTGAGTGCATGATTAATCATTCAGTATATTGCTAGTCATTACTGGGAATGGATGGCTAGTGATGCTTGATAATTTTATTGATTGAATTAGCACATTGCGATTCAATAATTTTTGTATTCTAATTACACAAAATTTTAGTATAAGTAATAGAGGGCTGTAATTCAATATTATTCATACTAAAATTAGGAAAATAATTGTAATCTATATAGCTATTGTATTGTATTAGTATAGTAATCTTTTAACTATGAAATATTTTTTTTAAATTATTATATAATATGTGTTTGAATATTGACTATATAAAAATGAAAGTTAGTTTGACAATTTTTTTACATAGAAGGTATTTTTTCCCGACAGGTTCAAGTGAAGATCTGGTTCCAGAACCGACGAGCCAAATGGAAACGCGTGAAAGCGGGTCTCGCGTCCGGCAGAATAGGGTCTTCCAACGGAAACTCTGGACCTAAAATTGTGGTTCCTATTCCTGTCCATGTGAACAGAATGGCGATCAGAAGTCAACATCAGCAAATAGAAAAGACTTTAGCGAGATGAAGCAGCTCGCCGGACTGTAAATTAAAATTAATCTTGCGATAGTGAGTCTCCAAGTTAGAGATATTTCAATTCAATCCCTGATTGGGGCCTCCGGAACATTCTGCAGCTGCATGAAAATGAAATATGCGGACTGTTTTAAGTGAACATATTCCATGGAAGCTCTGGACATTCGGAAATGTTTTGGACTGGACAACGCTTAGAATGTTCCAAATGAAGATGGAGTATCATAACACGTCACAGGCCATAGATTAAACTAACGTCAAGAGAGAAATTGAACACAGAAGTGTTCATGATTGTTCAGTTTTAAACTATTGCTGTAAAACTGTTCCACTTTTGTAAAATCGGAAAAATCCGACTGTAAAATAAATAAAATGTATATTGTAAATGTTATCGTGGGTTTTACTGAACTTTTCTGTATCCTGCCAACAAAGTTTATGCTTCGTCGCAAAATAAGGGAATTGCATGGCGGATTTCAAGTACGCCGAAGTCCATAAAATATGATTTTAAGCTACTGATTGGTAATCACGAAGTCATAATGATTCCTCGAGATCGTTAATGATCCGTAACAAGGCTGCTAAATTACGATAAAAATGTTTCCGAACACACGAAAGCATAATCTCTGCAGTAAAGTAAATATAAAATTTCTTTTATTGGTAACGCATGCTCGGTTTTCCCATTCTAAATTCAATTTTATTATGTAATTTACGATAACTTTTTCTCCAATTGCAAGTAACCGTTCGCATTCGCCAAGCCCTCTTCTATAACATTTCAGCTCAATAATGTGTGTGCCTTAGATAAATTATCAACGAGTGTTTGAAGCTTATGATAATACATTAAGACATTTAATTTTATCGGAAAATTCGAGAGAAGAAACTAAATTTTAATCCCTATTTTCTATCTTGTAAATGGTACTTCTGTGTGTGAGAATCTCGTTGCTATGACCTTGTAAAGAAACAGGCTGATAAATGTATTTTTAGTGAGTATAGATCAGTGTTTATCAACTTTTTTTTTTGTCGCAGCACATTTTTAACGATTTAAAAATTTGACAGAATACAAAGAAAAGGATAAGTTTAGAATTTTTTACTTACCTGTATAATGCATTGTATAAAATAGTTTATGATAATAATTTCAAATGTGAAATAAAATAATATGGTATAAAGTTAAAAGCAGTTCGTTTATGAAGAGATTCATTACTATGTAATGATAAGAATACTTTTGAATGAGAAATTTTAGCTTGATGTTTTTTGATCATTTCATTTATATTGGGTAAGAATGACAATGTTATTTTCATACCGTCTTCTACATTTAACATCGACCTTTTTCCAGTTTTATGTAAGTGAATACCGAAAATCACACAAATAAGATGTCTTAGATATCAGGAATACTTAAAATTTCTCCATGTGGGGCAAATCTGTCTATCTATTTATCTATCTATCTATCTATCTATATATATATATATATATATATATATATATATATATATATATATAT
>JAPDSC010010981.1:335539-356289 GCA_026290005.1 Latrodectus geometricus | reverse complement strand
TAATTAGATCATTAGCTATTTCCGTTGGCGTCGTGCTTAAGGGTAATCCTCTGATAACGTACTTCCTAATCTTAACATTTTTACTTTTGAGTAAGATATATTCAATTTTATTTTCATTGAAATGAGTAACCATTTTTTTATGCATTTCATTGGACGTTGGGAATAATTTAAGATTGGGACCAGAAGTTCTAACTTCGAATTCTTCATTATTAAGTTTTTTTTTCAAACCACTAAGAAAATTTGTGTGGCTTTCGCCAAAGTTGACAATAATAGGAGGTGTTTTTTCATCTTCAGTATTGGGGGGAGGGGGTTGATCATCAGTCATTTCAGCTTTATTCTCGTTACTAAGTTCATCAAATTTATTTTGTGCAAAAATTGGAAGTGGTCTAGTGACCACTGGTGGCTTAGCAGTTTTTTTAGGAATTTTGAATGACTCATCTGGGATGGTTTTGACTCGTTTTTTGGGTCTTTCTTGTTTTTTAATGGGGGAATTTGAGACTGCAACATTAGCAGTGCTTATGTTATTTTCAACATCATTAACAGGGGAGGCCAATTCAGAAACACTATAGTCACCTGATACAGTTGTCTTTACGGTTTCTCTGAAGTTGAGACTTTTTATAGCTAGCGATTTCCTTATCGCCTTGACTTCTTCAAGTAGAGTTGGGTTGGTGGAATTAGCAATCATTTCATCTAGATGCTTAAGAGCATCTGTACAATCAGGATATTGAATGTTTGCTGAAGCTGCCATAACAAGCAATAGTTGATAGCACTGAGAAGTGCTTTTTTTTTTTTTTTCCCCAAAGGGATAATGACTGGGAGAGTTGATCAGTTGATCGTAATGGACAGAGCACTAGGTGCGTCTGTCTCTAACCGAGATAAATCCCCCAATGATTAAAGGAAAATGCATTACTTTATTTTTTTTACAATTCTGAAAATTTTGTATGAAAAATTTAAAATATTTTTAAGATCACCATAAATAGTGTTAAAACAGAAATAATAACTATATAATGACACTTGTAGTTAATTTTTAAAATTCTGATAGATTAATGTTATAAAACCTGTTTGATGATTAACAATTGATTCATATATAAACTAAAGAAAACAGATGATAATTCAAATTGTTCTGTTATCATTTGTATAAACATAATGAGTTTAAACAAAAATCTTACTTATCCATTTTTTGTGTCAATTGTTTAAGAGATGGCATAAAAATTATCATAAAGTCACTAATAAAGATAAAAAAAAGACATATATAAACACATTACAGGATAGGAAATTACATTTGATATTAGATGAAACATTTGATAACAAAATAGCAATCATTTCTGGACATCCAAAAGGATGAACATTTGCTCTTCTTTAATACGTTATGTAAACAAATATAATATGGTTTAGAAATATAAAATTTGAATACAAATAATATACTATGTTCAAAGTAGAATAGCTTTCTGCTAATTATCCATCACATTTAGCAGCATTCGCAAATTTTCCTGTAATAACCCTGAAGCAAATTTTATTGTAACTAGCGTAAGATTTGAAAATATTTGAGAGTATTTTAAAGTACGTTTTCCAAATGATTTCATTTCGAGCATCAATTTATTTATTTCTTACTAAAAAGAGATGTAATTAATGCATTCTCATTTTTTATACCTTTTGTTTAATTTATTGTGAGCAAGAAAAACTGAGAAAATAATTAGGCTCGTTGTTTTAATTCGAATATATTCATTTTACGTTTACAAAACCGTTTTGATAAAAAAATTTACATTACTATTCCCCCTGTAGAAAATGGTTCTAATCAGAAAATATTTTTGTGATGATAATTTTTGAACTGTGTTGAATTACTTTTTTCTTAATATATCCCACATATTTAGTATTTTATCACCCTCTTTTGTAGGGTAATGCAACTGCTTAAACAATTCTTCTAAACAAAGGACTGACTAACATAAAGAGGATTCTTGTGATATTTAAACTATTAAGTGCTTTATGTGCGTGGAATTGGTACGATATTGCTCATTTACAGATTTATAAGAGTTTACATTTCACTTGATGCAATGAAATTTTCGCATCAAATTGTTATGAGTTAGGAACAAAAAATATTTCAAAGCATTCGAGCCATATATATTATCTTTATGCAAGATTTTAATTATAACCCATGCCAAATATATTAATAAAGAATTTCCTAGTGAGAAAACTATTGTGCAAATAGTTATATTGAAAATTATTATTAAACAATAATATAAAATTAAGTATGTTTATGCATAAAAAATTTATATGATTAAAAACTTTATTTTATTCGCCAATCGAATTTTTGCGCGGTGTTGAGTTGCGAACTCACACTTGAAAAAGAATGGAACTTGTACAAGGATGTTCGTCTCTGCCTAACTTTACACTCAAAATTTTGTGATTACAGCGTAGTTAATGTGAACCGTAATTAATTTAAGCTTTTTGTAAAATTTCTTATGTCATGATTAAATAATTTAAGCAATATAATCTTCGGAACTCTTCTCGCTTCAAGGAGAGAGTTCGTATGGTTTTTTTCCCCTTTTTTAAATTGTCATCTATGGGGAATCGTTGGCAGTAGAGAAAAACTATTTTCAGCATCGGACCTTTCCTTCTTTCTACACTGCTACTATCCATTTTTTTTAAAGATTAATATTTTTCAATTTTTTATAAGATATTTATTTTTCTATTTGCTGTTTATGCGTTTTCACTTTCCTAATATCCTCGTCAATTAGAAAAGTATTGGAACGCGGATGAAAGGATTCTCAATTTCAATATTTAGTAACTTCGTAACTCAAAATAATTTTCAAACATTCCACAGTTTATTCGCTTTGCTTCCAACTGATTTATGAGTTAGACTGCATTTCAATCAACTGTAGACGTTTTTCAAATAAATGTAAATAAAAGGTCTTTCCTCACTCTCTCTTTATATATATGTATATATAATATTACAGAATTAAAACTGTTTATATATTTAAAACATTATAAAAATTAAATTTAAACTAAACCAGATAAAAATAGACATATCACTATAAGTTGTAAAACATCGTAATATATATAACGGACCTTGACAATTTTGAATTCATAAAATTTTACAATACATCGTTTTCCCAACGCAGTCATTTCTACATTTTCAATACCGAGTCGGACAAATGTATTAAAAAAGTAAAGTAATTGCAACGAACTGTTGAATGCCGTTGAAACCGAGCCCCATAATCCAGGATTAATTTAAATCTCCAAGCTGTGACGTACACCCGATGCTCTCAGGATTAGGACAAGGGAGGGGGAAAAACTAATCAAAGCCATTTGGGGATATTAAATACTTTTCTTTTTATAGTGAGGGGAAACGGTGTGGGACTTTGAGTAAAGAGCCCAAGCAGGGGTTCATACCCACAGAAATCTAATACACCTTTGAGAGTTCTGTTTTAAAACTGGGATTGTTTTTGAAGATTAATAAACGATTCAATGTTTTGATTCTTGTGTAAAAACAGATTTGAGTCCCTCCCATTAACTGGTATACCAAAGATTAGTTTTATTCCTAATTGCGATTGAATTATTTAACAGTGACATGGTTGCGTTTTGAATCTATATTGTTTTCATCTTAGCATTGATTTATAATGTCAGCAATACTTTTTTTAAAAAAAATAATGAAAAATATTTTTAAAAAATGTATATTATCTTTAAATTTTTAATGATTTACTAGAGAAATTAATCTGTGTAACAATGAAATGTATAACTGAATAACTATGCATAACTTTGAGAGGAAAGATATGAAAGTGTTATAAAAATATTCTAATAACTAAGTTTTGAATAGGCATTTGCTTATTTTCATTGTTTCTTTAAGTGACGCAGTCTAGAGGTAAAATTTAAAGAATGAAAAGTAGTTTAAAAAGTACAGAAATGAAATTTCATTTTCTGTACTTTAAATTTTATATATTATTAGCTAATCGATACATTTTATATCTGATTCAATAAATACATAAATTACACTGACTTAATGCTTATTTACTTTGTTTACATCTTACCTCGGGAAAGTGGAGAAGGGTAAGAATTCGAAGATGACGCCTAATTATATGAACTGAAAAGACTAACAGTAAAAAAAAATGTTATTTTTTCTCATTAAATAAGTGCTTTTGAAACTCTTAATATATAAAGGATGCAGAAAGATTTTTATTATAACATTATTGTTAAATTTTATTCAACTATTTTTTCAGAATCAAACAATTTAAAATATATGTTTTCACTTTGTAAATATTTTTTGTATATAAAATTTTATATTAAATAATTAATAAAAGTTTTGGATTAAATAAAATGCTGCTTTAAAATCCAAGCGTCGAATTGAATTCTAATACAAGTACTGTTCCATAGAGAGCATATGTGTCTGGATTCATCAGCTGGACTCTATACGGATACGAATGAGATCTTTTGTCGCACCAACCATATGGCCCCGACATCGGATTTTACTTTCTTCCCACCACAGTTACATCTTCTTGATGCTATCTTAGATATCACACAGGACATCCGCAATGCTGATGATCTGTATATAAGGTTGCGTCCACTAAGTTTTTGAGCCTAAAAAACTGCCAAAACGTTGAGAGAAAATCACAGATTTACGTGATGATTACTACCAAGACTAAAGACACTACTTGCATGTTTTTTTTTTATTTTTATTAAGAACTTTTTTGGGAGAAAAATTCCGCTACAGCCCGATACAATTAAAAACATTTCAATCCAATCAAAAAGATGCTGAGGATTTTGAAATATTAGCAATATTCAATTTATTTTCCTACTTTCAATGACAATTTTTTGATACTTAAAAGCACGCATCTATGTATAGTAAGAAACAAAGTTTCGCAACTAACTATAGCGTTCTATTTTTTATTCTCGTTTACGAGGAAAAACACGAGTCCACCTTTCTTAACAGGCAACTGTCGCATCCACCCATGAACTTCTCTTTTTCCTTAAAGAGCTAAACGCCTCCTTTTCATCATCCGTCATTTTCGACGCCCACATTACCATGCAAAAAATACGCCTAAAATCTTCAAATAAAGAAGTCGTCAAATAAATTTGACGTAAATTACCTTAAAAATCTTTCAAGGCATACTTATAAAAAGGTGGGAACCACATAAAGAAATTACGCATTGAAACTTTTCTAGGTGATGTAAAAAAAATATTTTAACTTTTCAACTCAAGTGCTATATCGATGTTACTCGAACAGTTATTTTCAACATATTAATAATTCTAATATCGAATTACCAATAGGATGATTAATCAAGCATAATTTATATTTGCAAATATTTAAGAAACACAAGTAGAAAATCTGAAATATATTTTTACTAGCCATAGGATAGAAAAAAAAAATATTTGGAAACAATTACCTATTAGCAGCTGTCCGGTTACAACAAGCAATTAAATAAAACACTGTCTCTTAAAAATCTTGAGATCTTATCAAATTTTTACGATAGTTTATTGCTCATATAATTTCATCTGATTTGGTCTTATCTGTTCTCCACAACGAAATAAGGCGTATTTTAACATAAGAAGTCTTTTGATATATCCACTGAGTAACTTGCCATCTAGCAGATCATTTTTAATTATAGTGAATCATATTCATATATCTCAAACGAAGAAATCTTGAAAATTCCTAGGTTCCCACACTAAAAGATATGTACGCAGAAGGCAGGAAGCACAATATCCTTCTGATGTCATAAAACAACGGCTGGGATCGAACCTTGAACCTTTTGATATTGACAGGGCACTGTAAACCCACAAAGAATATAATTATAGATTCTGCCTATTTTTCGGGGAAAAATCGCGAAATAGGCACAAGAGAACGTCACATCATTGAATGATACGTCATCAAAATTATTGTTATATACAATTAAAGAGTGAAAGCTCTAACAACTTTGCCATTTTTAACTCTTCCTAGACACTACGACGCTTAATGTTTTCCTTTTGTTGTCAAGGTTTGCAATTAATAATTTAATAAGGTTTGCAAAAGAAGGGGATTTTTCAAAAAACTGACCTAGATATTTTGCAACTGTAAAAAATTGTTTATAAATTGTCTGACATTTTTTATGACTAATAATTCCTTTATTGCAGATAAATTAATATCCTTAATTGTGTGTGTTAGACACATTTCAGCAACTTTATGGACTTTGTAATATACTTCCAATTTTTCATTGCACGAAGAATATGAAGAAGGGAATTGATTTCCTGGCAACATTAGAAATCACGTCAGCTGTTGCGGTTGTCAGCCATGTCTTCAGATAACCAATACTCGACGCTGTTTTCCTGCAAACAAGTTCATTTCAAATCTATGTAAAAAAAAGTCTTCTGCAGTTGTGTTATTTGATGTGACTGCCAATCCCAACTCATTGATTGTGGTCAAGGCAGAGGATGAAGAGATTCAAACAAGAAATCGTCTATGGATCTATTCTCACAGTAGAAAAAAATTATGAATAAATGGTATTAGATTGTTTATATCTTAATTATTTTATGAATTATTAATCAAAATGATTCAGCCATTTTATAGACAACACGTGTATTAATTGTGATATTGCAAAAAATTAAAATACCGTATGGGTATTTCAATTTTTAATGTGTATTTTAATTACAGAAGGAATTAATAAAAAATTTTGAGTAAACAAAATACTCTCTCTCATAAAAGGAGTTTTACAGTATTCCATGCTCTTATAAATAATTTAACAGAAAAAGAGCAGTTGAAAAAGAATTTGAATAGCTACCAAATATTGCCATCTATGAAGATTTTTCACAGATAGTAAGGAATATTGACATTTTACAAGGAAGAACGTGAAAACTCCGAAGCACCCACTCTAAACCCACATAAAAGTGCATGGAGAAAATAAAAATATAATCGCATTATTCAATCGTGCCTAAGAAAGAATTCAGAGCCTTCAACCATGTGCAGCGTGATCTCTTCTCTAGGCCATGGTGATTTCTCAATAATATGGTAATCATTATTTCTGTGTTTTTTATATTAAACCCAAACTGTCTCGAGATAATAAATTTAAATTGCCAATATGTTTTTCTATATTTAGGAAACGAAACATGCAGGATCTGAGTCTAGTAGAAAAATGAATTATAGATTCATGCGTTTGTAGAAACGCTTTTTGACTCTAGGTGTAGCATCAGATCAGAAGAGATAAGAAAATAATATACAATAAGAAGAGGAAAATGTATTTCCTTAAATATTAATTTGTTGGATGCAAAAAAAAATTTTTAATTGAAAGAATAAGTTTAAAATAAACAAAATTAAAATATTCCTGAGAAATGAAATAATTCTTCTGAAGACAATGTTTATAATTCTACGTACAGAAACAAAATGCGCATGCAAAAAAAAAAAAAAAAAAAAAAAAAAAAAAAATTATGCAGCTCTTGGTTCAAAGTTACTTGCTCTGTGCAACCTTCCTCAATAAAAGAGGTCGGGACACAAATAGTGCTTGTTTATGCGGTCAGGTGGGGACCATTGTACATTACCTATTCGAATGTGATCTCACAAAACAATGGCACCTAAAAGCACCGAAGAACTCTGAAGAGATTACTCCATCTCTCAGCTATGTTAGCAAAACTCATTTTTTTTCTGCACAAGATACAGAATATATAATCACTATTATCTACGAAAAAGGCTCCGACCTCTGTAGATAACTGAGCAGCAGATTTTATCATAAAAATAATTGAAAGGTATTCGTCTTTTTTCCTGTGAAAAAGCATCATTAAATACTTTCGTAATATTGATTACTAAATTTTGTAACATTGATACTAATGACTACACACATTAAAGAGCTGCAAAATTCTGACCCAGCACAATGTGTAATCTGTTATATTAAATATCCTAGCATAGTTTATCAATTAGTAATTTTAATGTTTAATTTTGTATCATATTTCATAAATTTTATAAACCTTATGAACTGTGAACAGACAATGCTGATTTTTGATATGATGAAGGAATGCAATGTAATACAGCAAATTTGGCATGTGTTTTGTTTATACATATATTATTAATGTATTGTATGTATTTTTCTCTCAATCTTCAGTATAATACATCATTGTATAAACTTTTACTCTTCTAACCATTATATTATAACTGGATGTTTATAATTAAGACTGATTTGAGTCTTCAGAAATACCCTATTTGGCAATTTCAGTGCAATATGCTTCAAAAGTTATTTCTTATAATGTTAAGAAGCTCTTAAATATCTAGTTATATTATTATTTTCATTTTTTGAAATAGCTTTACTATTTATTGTATTATATTTTTTGTTTAACAATTTTCCTAATAGTTATAACAACATTTGCGCAAGCTGAGCTGATGCAAAACATTAACTAAATACGCCCAATGCAACCTGTAATACTTTATTCTATTCTATTATTTATTATTTAAATATTGGAGTACAATTTACCTTCAGCAAGTGTTAAATGTTCAATTTTATACCATTCACGAATATTGTAAATTTAATAATCTGGATATAAACAATGCAGATTTTTGATATTATGGAAAAACGCAATGTTTCATGACGCAGTTTAAACAGGAATTTTATACATGTATATATTGTAAATCTGTTATATTCACTTGCTCATTTTTCTATAGAATACCTTATTTTACAGGCTGTATATATACGTTATAGTCAATTTATATCATCTGTTTCACATGTATTTAATTGGATTTTTACAATCAACATTAATGGAGTTTCTTTTTTTTATTATTATTAATAACCTTTTTTTTTAGTTTTTGGTGCATTATTTTCTTTATGTCATTTCCCATAATAGAAATTCTGTAAAAATTTTGTCAACGAAACTGTATGATAACATTCATTAAATAGGGTATTCCTATAAATCTTCCATTCGCCTTTATTAATAATATAATTTCTAATTAAGTTTGATGCTTTTATATTACCAGGACTAAGGTCAAGAAGTCCCAAACGCTTAGTAATGGACGAAAAATTCAAAGCATAAACGCAATCAGTAACTATTCCCAATTTTCGTTTCCATAATGGAAACTCTAGGAAAATTAACTGCCAAAGGTATTATAGTAGTAAAGGAAAATGGTGACTTTATATAGATATCTTGTGGTTATCTCAGCAAAGCATGTGCTAGCGAGTCTCATTTCGACGATGAAAAAGTAATCTTTTGCAAGTCAATGTCTCCAAAGTGTAAATTGAACCTTTACTGATATAGCAGATAATTTGATCAGTGTATCTTTTTTTAATAAAAAAATAATAAAAAAAAGCTGAAAAACTTCTTCATTTAAGGTGATGATGCACTGTTTGGATAATCACTGCTCCGTATTTGTATTTATACAGCATAAGGGTGGGGGAACTATAATTCATCGCCAATTCTGGCGTTCATTAGAGCTGCAGCGAGATACATCTCGATTTCTTTAACAAGCTCCCGCCTATTCATGGCAGCTGTGTGATCCTGATTTACAGTCGTCATCACCTTCGAAATTTGCACAAGAGGTTTGCCCTTAGGGATAGAGAAACAGAATACAAATCACACTTGTAAGACAAGAATACTCGGAAAACAAACGATAAAAACCGAAAAAATGCAGAGGCTAATGATGGCTGCCAGCGAAACAGCTCCATCCCTCCTCCCTTGTAAAACACCTCAACTCTTGGGAGAGGTGTCGATTTTAGCAGAATCTGCGTTGACGTGTGCCCGCGTTTGTTACTCCCCCCCCAAACCATTATGGAAATTCCCTCCGGGTGGGAAACAAAGCGTCTCACCTCCTCCCCCCTAAAATAGGATAACGTGATGAAAAGTATCAACAGCCTCTCTATAAAAAGGGCCTGCCTTTTGGATGGGATGGAAATCACAGGGGGGGGGGGTTAAAGAGAGAGAAATTTCTGAGTTGTCAATCGCAGTCAGGCCGCGTTAGGAGCTGCCCCCTCCCCACTTTGGAAATAATTGCGCTTCTCACTTTCCCATTTATCTCCATTATAATTTTGCGATACCCTGCACTTAGGGTCCCTTGTGCGGCGAGGAGGCCGAAACTGATTCGCGGGTACGGTTGTAGTTCGTGGCTTGAATGATCGCCTGCTGGCTGTCGTTAGTTAGGGATTGATAGCGGCTTGGCCTGCAACTTCGCTCCTTAAAATGATTATAATAACTATATATAAGTCCCCTTGATCTGTCCCTTCCCTCCCCTCCCCCATGAAACGAGCTTTGATTCCTTATACGTCACAGTTGAGCCTGGGATGGGGGGGGGGGTCGAGAATGTGTGAATCCCTTCAAAATGCTAGAAAGGGAACTTATTTGAGGCCAGAAATTCAAAGGGATTTTTTCTTTCTGGATAACAAATTTTAATATCATTGTAATATTAGTATCATAATATGAAACAATCAAATATTAAAATTCATTATGAATTCATACTTGAATAGAAGCTTGAATTTTAATTATAAAATATAATTCAAGCATCTTCCCTTTAGTAAACTGATCTAGGAGAGGTGTTGTCAGAACTCAGGTTTCCAGTTCAACAGTTTGTAACTTCAATCTGCTTAACATGCAATATAACACTATATAGAACGTAGTCATCTTAAAAAAAATACTACTAATCTTTACCTACCAAAAGGATCAGAGTAAGCCGTAATCTCATCATAGCACCGATTTGTTAAATTGTGATAACCCCTTTGAAAGGAATTTTTGCGGAAATAAATTTCTGTATGTTTATTATGCTAACAATTGACCATATTTGATTATTGCAATATATTGATTTAACACAATGCAATTTACAAGTATTAGAAGTGAAAATATATCAGCATAGTTTATTATCCTCAACAGCAAATTTTGTTATTAATATCTAATTTTTTAAATACTAATATCTAATTTGGACCATCATTTTTTATGTAAGATTCAGCATAATAATAAACGCATAAAAGTAAACTTGTTTTATTATAGAAAAATTAATTTATTTTTAAACTGTTCATAAAATAGGATAATACACGTATATAACAGTTATCAATACTTGAAAAATAATTTTTATACTTTTTATTAGTTTCGTGTGACACTCCTAGTTTTCGATGCTGTCTCCTTTCATTTTACTGTGAGTGCAATTTTTTTCTTTTTTAAATTTATGATGGATTTTTTTAATTCAAATATATTTTCTTTTGCTAAGAGTTTTTGGCAACGAGAAGCTTTTCGAACGGTGTTTTCGATTTTTCAAGCAGTCTCTTCGCTTCGGTATTATTTTTCCCCTCATTTTTTGCATTCCTTATTTTTATTTCCTTTTTCACAGAAATGTCTGAACTTTTTAAGAAATGTGTTCATGCCAAAATCTGTGGATCGGATGAATAAATGAATAACATCGAGTGAATAACATGTTATTATTGAATATTAATGATTTATAACAAAAATTTTAAAAAAGATTGTGGCGTCTTCATTATGTGTTGGTGAGTAAATTTTTCTATGATTTGATAAAAGCAAAGTGATCTGTTCTGTATTTTTATATTTTACTGGCTATTTCATAGTACATTCATCATTCATGACTTCAGCTTTAAAAAAAAAATAAATTAAAAAAAACATTTTATTTACGAATAAAAAATGTTTTTTTTTTTTTAAATTATTACAATAATTTTTATTTCAACCACTTTCAGTTTTTATTTTTGATTTCATCCGTATTAAAATTTTTCTGAAAATCATGCGCATTCAGTGTTATTTTCGTGAGAGCACTTGCGATATTTTTTTACAGGCAAAGTTTGCGAACATTCTGCTCCAAGTCACAATTATAAAATAATGATTTCTGATGCTTTAAAAATAATCAAATTTCTTTAATACAAAATTACAAATTTTTCCAAATTTATTTATAAGTTAAAATAAACAAATAAAAACATGTTACTTTTAATATTATAAAATAATTATCTTTTTCTCACTCAACAAAACACTGTCAAACATAATAATTTAATATATATATTAACTATTACACTTTTATTGTAAAATAATATGGAATAACTATAAATTTTTGTACAAAAATTTTTCAGGATCTTAAAAGCAGTTCAATTTGCTCTTGCTTAAAAATGAAATTTCAGTAGATACTCTAAAACTTTAAAGATATTAAACTTTTTTCATAATCAAAAATTTTTTTGAATAAAATGGAGCATTATAAAGTAGATTTCTAATTTAGTCGATTAATACACTCTCGAATTTGATATCATGATTATTTCCAATCCAGCTTTTTCCTTCAAGAAAAGAAATTGTGAAGTGATCCCATGATGAGAATCGATTGACTGAAACACACAAAAATGCTTTGTTGTGGTGGGTTTTGATTAAAGAAATGATGAGATGAGAATAGGTGTGTTTATTCTGGAAGGGAAAGGTGTGATTGCCACCAACTTAACCAATCAGCACTTTGGTGCATAATTCAAACTAGAATGAAAGGCTAAGAAACTTAGCATGTGATACAGCGCTACTATATGAATACAATCTGTACAACAAAAGATGAGATGCTGTGGTTTAAAAATATAACTTCTTAACGTGACTTAAAATTAAATTATTTTGTTATAGCATTGAAGGAAACAAACTAGAACTCGATCTCCTTGATAAAATCAATTGTTTTATGTCTACTATTTTTCAACCGAAGCCACTTAACCTTACCAACTACCTCATTATTTTGACCCCCCCCAGTTAAGTGACTAAGTCGACACTTGAGTTGGCAGCATGCCTCCTAAATCTCCTTCAATGTCCTCACTAAATTAGTGTAGAGACATTGAATCATACCAAACATTCAATGCGTATAGTTCATCTCCTTACGATGGTTAACGGCTGGGTCAGATTTCCCAGATTCTAGGGCAATAGTTTTCAGGCTCTCTCGATCTTTCAATAATAATGCACAACGTCATGGTGATTTTATCTTTATTTTGAAGAGTTTTCTCATGAGCATAATGCAAGATGGGCAATCAACCATTAACCAAATGGTATAATCCTTCAATCACATTCATTTTACTCGTATTATTTCCTTTCAGAATCCTAAACTGCCAGCTGAATGATGCTCAGGTTTTTAGTTTATGAGCTTGTGGGTTTGATTCCTACTTGGACTTTGATATTTATTACAAGGGCAATTGCTCGCACTTTCCTTTAACTATATTGCCCCGTCGAAAGATCTCTGTGTGCATAATGTGATCACAGACAAGATTAATGAATTGCACGAAATCAACCACCAAATAAAGAGAAGTGGTAGGACCACGCTGTTCGGATTAGAAGACGCAGATTCGATTTCAAGTTTTATTACTCCTAGATTTGATACACTTATAAACCAAGAACTCTCCGTGGCCGAGGGGTTGGGTAGCGCTTTTCAGAATGGTAAGTCTGGGGTTACTACAGTTAAAAAGAAAGGAAAGAGACATCATGCTTCTGCCTACAGCCTCGAGCTAGTGTTATTGTGTTTTCTTTGTCTCCTCCTTTGCAACACGTGAGCACAGACTAATATCTACGAAAAGTTCTAAGGGAAGTCAATTTGCGCTGTGAATAATAAAATGTCCCACAACCATCTTGAGCTGTTAGCTGTTTTTACGTGGTGTCAATATTAACCCGTCAAGTTGTCAATAACTTTTATTCGGAAGACATGTAGCAACACTACAATTTAATACAGCTTTAAAGTGTAAAATGAGTTTCCTTTCAATTCATTACCACCAGGGATATTCAAATATTTATTTATTTTCCTATTTTTGTCGATGCAACAACCACCGCAAAAGGAACAGCAACAAAATTCGATTGTTAGAATCTTTGCTAAAGAGACTGACATTATCTCCTTTAGAGAGCAGTGATCATCACTGGTCAGAGACCACGTGATTCAATTCTTCTCCTCCATTCGAGAAGAATTACTCGTGTACATATCCCTCATCAGACACAACGATTACACCTCCCCGAGAGAGCGGTCCGAAGAAAAATCGTGAGCGAAGAGAATAGGATGGGGGGAAAATGAATACAAATAACTTTTTCACACCCAAGTTCTCCCCCCCCCCCTCTTATTAGAGCTGTAATTTTCACCTCAGCCTGAAAGAAGCGAGAGGGGTGGAAAACCTGTCAAACCGAGCTTTTAAAGATTCCTCATTACGTGCGAGAAATAAATACATTCCCGCCGGAATCTCGATATAAGCCGGGCGAAATAAAACGAATAAATAAATAAAACTCTTCTATATTATTAAAAAAGGCGTCAAAAAAGGAAGCTTTTAAAATTCATATATTTGGTGGAGGAGTGAAAAAATGTCGGTCAAAATGTAAGGGCGAAATTACGGGTTCAACATGCTGACCTCTCTGCAAATAGGGGTAAAGTAGGTCTAGTGATGACAGATTCCCGCTTTAAGAACCGTGATTGGTTATTATTATCATTAAAGCCGTTTCCTACCCGAAAGAAGCTCACACACAGATAGCTTCCTATCAACACATCATTGAGGGTTTTGATTAAATATCCATTGCTTTGAAATGATCATTTTTTTTACCAAGAGAATATATTTCGTTTAAATTTTTGATTTAAATGTTAAGGGACGTTTCTTATTTATACGTTTAAACTTCGTTGCTACAGAATATTGATTTATTTCACTGAACAGTCATACAATCAAAATAAGCATATTTTAATTTATTGTTTATTATTCATTTTTCTTTTTTTTTTTTTAATGTATACAAAAAATTAAGTTTACCACCTATATATGTCTTGTATATTCATACGTAATGGCAACTTCTTACCGATTCATTCCATTAATATTTCTTGAACACTGACATTCGTAGAATCAAAACCTGAATACATTTTTGACTTTCCATGCATATTGTTATTATTTTTGAGTTTTTATAGTAATTATAGAGAGAGCATTTTTCCATTAATATGCCTTTCACTTTTATATATCGTTGCAATAAAACAATTTAATTTTATGATGTCAGTAGAATGTTAATAATCATGGAATCAAAACAAATATATTTTTATTGCATAAATATTTTTCATGATTTTTTGTTACTAGTGTGTTGAGAAAAGTATGTTTCCAATGTATTAGTATTTCACATTATTTCAACTGCATACCAATCCACACTTAGTTTACATAACAAAGTTTGCAGGACATTTGCGAATATTTTGGCAGCCTAGTGACCGAATGCTTTTGCAAGACATTTTAACATCAACTCCATAAATTGCCTTCCAGAAGAACTTTTTAAGTTTCGCAAAGGAGGAAAAACTCGTAAACACAGATATGAGTCGGGCCGCAATGGCCTGGTTGATTATGCAGTTGTTCTCGTTATCGGAAGGTAGTGAGTTCGAATTCCGGCATAACCAAAGATCAGTGGTTTTCATTAAAGGCACGTTCGGGCAAGTCCAATAGTCGTGGTCGCAATGTCCTCCAAGTGAAATGATTCCTCTGGGGGTGGCAGGTCAAGAATTCGGGGGCCTTCTGTTTCTAAATTATGATCTTCTTGATCCCTGCTTCTAAATTATGAAAACTCCAACCCGGCTGCTTCTATTAACTGGTAGACCGCAAATGAGGGATAGATACAGGAAAGCATGCTGGTTCAACATGTGAATGTAAAAGTGTAACATTCACCTCCTGTTATTCAAAAGAAACTGGGATCGAAACCGGGAGCTTATGCTTCGACGAGAAGATTCTTGTCAGTAGGTCAAAGTCTGAACATTTTAAATTGTTTGATGATTAAATATTTTATTACTGTAACTGAATTTTTTTATGTAAGCCATTTACTTAACGGTTTGAAATAAAATCTTAATAAAAAATATTGAATAAAAAATCTTATTTTAACTTTCTGAGGCATTTTGGAATAAATTTTTTTTAAAAGCGGTTCTGCATTAAGATAAAATTAATTAAATGAATGGATATTTGCTACATTAAACTCAGTCACATCTTTTTGACAAAAGAATTCTAGCTAAATTGCAAAAATGAATTCACAGAATTTTTAAAATGTGTCTTCAGCATCACATATAAATACTCTTTTCTGGCACTATAATATATTGAAAATAAAATAAACCTAATACGTCGATTATTCTTCCTACAGTCCTCTTAAAGTGTTTGTAATAAATTAAATAAAATATTTCCCTCAGTGAAGCGAAGAACCTGAAGCTTTATCACGGGATTTGAAGAATATTCCTTGCTTGTTGTCTTCTACAATATTTCATGGATAGAAAATCGTATTTTCACGTTTCGCCAAAAAAAAAAAAAAAAAAAAAAAGAAGAAGAAGAAGAAGAAGAAGAAAGAAAATTTCAAAACACAAAAACAACCATTTTGATATTTAATATATGTGCCTTTATAAGAAATTCATTAATTTAAATAATCTGATTCTTGTCTCCAGATCATAGGAATATATATATATATATTAGGTTGGGGGAAAAGTAATCCATTATTTTTTCGGTAGACGTCTGTAGTGATCGCCATCTCGTGAGGTATCTATCAAACAATTTCAGATTTATGCTCGTTGGAAAGGTGACATTTGACACTAAAATATCCTCTTGCGGTTTTTTGTTTGATTCATTCAGTTACGAGTACAAGGTTTTAAAAATGGAAGACAACAAACAGAAAATTCGATACATTTTCGTTTTTCTCTTGTAACGGCGAAAAAGATAGCCGGGTGGCTAAAATTGTGAAAGGTGCTTATCGTCCTATCTAAGACTGCAACAACCAGTTATGTACAATTTTTGTTTCGTCGATTCCGTTCGGGTATTTTTGATGTTAGAGATGCACCTCGCATGTGGATACAGCATCGTCGAAAATGTCTATAAAATATCAAAAATGATCGAAGTTAAACGCATGTCAGCAGTCGCAACGCGCAAGACCTAAAAATCTACATGAAAGCTGTTTTAAGCCTTTATACAAAGTGAATCCAAAAGAAGTTACATAAAGTTCATGTAAAAATAATGGATTTTTTTCCCAACCTAATATATATATATATATATATATATATATATATATATATATATATATATATATATATATATATATTTATATATATATATATATATATATATATATATATATATATATATATAAATATATATATATATATATATATATATATATATATATATATATATATATATATATATAGATATATATATATATATATATATATATATATATATATATATATATATATATATATATATATATATATATATATATATATATGAATGATTGAATGAATGTATGAAATTTGAAGTTGCTATTTAACAATAAATAATAAGTTATTTCTATTTAACAATAGATAATTCTGTATTTCCTTAATCGACAACTTTTTGTAGTAAAAATTTGCAGCATAATGACTTTAAAATCACGTGATATGTTAATATTGTATAATGTCAATAACAATTCAATTGATGTTAAATTTGAAAAATATATGAAGAATTTGCTGCTTCATTTTTTTTTCTTAATATCAGAGACACAAAATATAATTTTAAATATTGTGTGCTATATTTTAAACCAAAATGGTTTTAAACCCATTTTAATAATGCTAAGAATTTCATGATGTAATTGCTTGTCTTTATTTATATAAAATCCATTGGTATAAGCTAAGTTACCGCGAGAATGGGGAGGATTTTTTTCTTTCATGCTAAGGGGAATCTGAGGCACATGAATTTCGTAGGCAATCTCAATGAGTGGAAATTGACTCTTTCAGAACGACGGCAACCGTGTAAGAAATAGGGTAAAAAATGGCAGCATTTTTAAATCGAAAATCCTAAAGACATTAGAACACAACAATGATATTAAGAATGCAAACAATTTTTTTAATATTATAAATAAACTGAAATTTAAGAAAATAATCTATAAAAAATAATTATCTGAAATTTTTTAACAGTTACAAAATAATAAACTTAAGATTTCGCACAAATAGATTTCTCCTAGTTATAAATATATTTAATACCATCAATTTAAGAAATGAATAATGATTATAAAATAATGAACATCAGATTTTCTAAATAGATGATCTTAATTCTATTTAATAAAATGTATTTAAAAATCTTTAAATCTAATTTCTAAGTTATTAAAATGCAAAAATATTTTCCAGATTTCATTGTCATTATTTAAAGAAAGGAACACGTAATATTACGAAACAACAAATTTACGAGAACATTTAAAAATTTTTGAGAATCTTAAGCATCCAAATTAAGATGAGAATTTTGTTACAAAAATTAAGAATTCCCTACAAAAAAAAGCAAATAAAATACTATTCTATAACTATGTATAAAAGGGTGCAATGGCATATTTTCTTGTCGTAATGAAATTTTTGGTGACAACTCGCATCAACGTTTTCATTATTTAAAATGTTTGAAAAAGGTTAAAAATTAAAAATAATAAATATTTAAGCAGCAATTTGTGATATTTTGTTTCATTTGGTAGCACTATTTGACGACATTATCACCTACGCCGACGAAATGGAGAAGTACCAACAAATTTATTAGTAGAGTAATAAGAAATTATAGCAAAATACGAGATTATCCATCTTCAACTCTCCTTTGAAATAAAATTCTATAATTTTTATTACACAGTAGAGAAACAGTCAAACATTGTAATACAATTCGAATCTTGTCGAAAATTGAATGAATGAAATTTTTACCTTCAATTTTATTTTTCTATTTTACTTCAAGGTAAATGCTTAATAAATCACAATGATCTAGAATGACACAAAAAAATGTACATACAATTAAAGCTAATTCAAAACTGAGAATGGCACAAACTCCGATTATAAATATCATTAATTAAGAATTATATATAATTATCCATAATTATGTTTTGACAGCAACATCAAACTATATTTGACGTATTTACTTATGGTGACATTTTCAATAAGAAAATCAATCAAATTATGCTACGTTTGGTAGTTTTTGGTTATTAGCGACCTATGTGACTCAAGTGTTCATTTTTACTATTCCATTTCTATTTTTTTTTTAAGTTAGCTTTATTATGAATGATTAACATTAATGTATTAAAATAAAAAATGACATAAATTCCGCTAAAAAGAACATAATTTCTATACAACACATTAAAAATAATGTAAGTAAAATTCGAGACATTTTTTTAAAGATAATTTAATAATTTTTAAGTATAATTTGATAAGCATAGTTTAATGCAACTCACACACGCTCAATTTGAAAGTAAAGAAATAATAAATAAAAAAACTAAAATAAAAATATTGCTGTTAATTTACCTCTATGGTTCTTTAAATTGATGGAATAAGGAAAGGTTATTAATTACAGCTTCGACAATGTTTTCAAATAGCTTTCCTACGCAAATTTATGACACTTTTAACAATTCTTAAAAGAAAATTAATCACCTGGCTTGTAGAACTGCATATTCAACCGTCGCCTTGGATGTATTATGACACATTTTTCAACCAGAAACATTGCCCAAACTCATCAAGGCATCAATTTAGAACAAAATATATCGTCTGCACATATGAGAATAAAAAAAAGAACCTCATTTCACTTCATTGCTTGTCATATATGGTATAATGAGAGGATCGTTTGGCCGAAAAAAAGGGAGCAATTTAAATTTATGGATGTTGCCAATTTCTTAACCATAATTCAATACCAGTAATGGACTATGAAAAATTCAGCAGCTATAATTCTTCATCGACATGTAAAGGCGGGAATTTCCCGCAAACTATGAGCTTAGAATTCACTTGGGTGGCTTACCCTGCTGCATTATGCATACAGGTGGTTTCATCGAACCGCAAGTAGCTAGCTTTTTTTGTTCTAATGAAGCCGATGAAATCTGGCATGGTGAAAAAGCCAATTTTTTTTCTTTATGGCTTGTCTATAATCTATGTGAAACATATTGTGTTTTCTAATACATTTTTAATCCTGATTTCTGGAATAGTAAAAACTGTTGACTCTTTCTATTAAACTTATGGTGTCAAAAATGGCAACAAGTCTAATTTTTATACTTCGGATATCTGATTTTTTGATACCACAGACCAATAATAATTAAGACCTCCAACTCCCATAGACTGGGAGCAAATAAAACGGCACGCATTTTTGAAAAAGTAAGAGGATAAAAATGTAACAATAGGACTACAGCTCCCTTTGCCGAAATGTTTACTTGTCGAATGTTCAGAACGTTTTCGGAAGACGACGTAGAGTTTTTCTGGAAATTATGTTAAAAATTTTAGTTCTTATATAATTAAAATGCCTAAAAGTTGCTGTATTCCAGTTTGCTCAGTTGAAATTTTATTTAATAGAGAAAAAGCAGCAAAAAAAAAAAAAAAGATGAAAAAATGGAAGCACTTTTTATAGTACCCAAAGTAGGCCTTCGAATTTTTCATATATTATTTCATAAATATAAATTTTGTTATGGAATACCACCACTTTCTTTACGAATTGTCTAAGGATTTGATATGCAATTAATGCATACAAATAACTATTTAAGAATATTCAGAAAGCTTCTATTGTAATAATTTGTTAAATATCTGGCCACACATTATTAATATTATTTTTAATTTTTCCATATGTATTAAGTTAAATAGCTCATTAAATGAAACGAGTCTAAGTAAAAAGCACTTGGATGAAGCTCGTAAGTATTGTGACTAAATGACATTAAAATTATGATATATCAAAATTATTTTAAGTGCAATATATATGTAATATTTCAATTTTTATCTCTTATGTATGAAGTACAGTAACTTTAAAATATACTTGTTTTGATGTTTTGATTTCAATTATTTAAACATTAATATATTGTAAAGTGAAATGAGTGTTAAATTAATATTCTTCATATTGATTTAGGATTTGTGGTATATAAATCAATATATA
>JAPDSC010010981.1:310514-327968 GCA_026290005.1 Latrodectus geometricus | reverse complement strand
TATATATATATATATATATATATATATATATATATTATGTATTCTGTAGAAGAATATAAGAAAAAGAATACAATTAAATACGATACATAAATGTATAAAATACACGTTAACTGCGTTGCTTAACTATGCATTCCTTTATTGTATGAAAATTGTATATTTCATATAGTTTATATTGAGTTCCCAATGTTTATGATAAATGATACAAGATTACAGATCAATATCGATATTTTTTATAGATGATAAGCAAATTACTTGAATATATTTTTGCGTGGTGTTTAGTCAAGGTTTTATCATTTTATTACCTTCTGATATGTGTCGAAATAAAGAAGCAATCCAGGAGATTAAAATAGAGCAATGATGCAATATGAGCAATGTATTTATGTTGAAAAATTGCTCTCGACATTTCCTCTGCAATTCTGTGTCGATAACGAAGTCGCATCCGTGCTCACCGCTCATGTGCCCTCCCTAAAGATGTCAAAAATAGGGAAGCAAAGGCGAAAAAGGAGAGGATGATGCTTTTTTGTGAAAATGATGGATTTCCAGCCAAGGAGATGAAACATGTGATGCAGGCAAGGGCAGTTCACACCCCTCTGTCGGGGAGGGGAGGGTTGTAAGACGAACCGAAGTAATTAATTGCCCATTCGTGGGCAATTAGAAACTGGGAAGGAGGTTGCGAAGTGGCATTCCAACACTCGTTCGGTGAACGCCCCCTTATTTTGTTTCATCCTGGCAGAAGCGGCGGCATCTCCTTTTGCACCCCGAGCAGACGATAGTAATCTGAGACCCTCCTGGGCATGAAATCGGCTGACTTGAGGAGGGTGCACCAACCAGCAGTTTTCAGCACTCTTGTACGTTCTTGCATTTTCTTTTTTTTGTTGTTATTATTACTTGAAAAACTTTTGTTGGTGTTACCTTTCAGCGCAGCCTTATTGAGATGTAAAAGTTGTGAGAAAAGTCGTGAGAGGGCGTATTGTTTTCGAAAAAAAACACGAAATGAGAAATTTGCATCATTAGCGTCTTGATTGGATTTATATGAAGTAAAAAAAAAATAAATAAAATAGAAAAATTTGATTCATTAGTCGGTGCATAGCTTTGTTACTGGACCATGCGATATGAATATGAAATGAAAGCGCACCAAACGAAGAACTAGTCAACTATTCTTGATGTAGCTTTCTCTATTAACTCCTATATCGATTTGTCTGTAAAATTTGTTATATATTATGGGAGGATCCGTATGCATTCATTGCTTTCAATATACGGATAAAACTATATAGGAATAATAAATGTACATATTAGAGGTTGAGGAGAAAGAAATCCATTATTTTATCGGTAGGTGGTTGTACTGATCAATATACCATAAGATATTGATAAAACAATTTCAGATTTAAGCTCACTTGAAAAGTGAAGTTTCGCAGTAAAAAATGCTTTTGCAGTTTTTTGCTTGGTCTATTCAGTTGTGAGTTAAAGGGTGTTCAAAATGAAGTCAACAAAGAGAAAATTCGCTACATTTTGCAGTTTTTCTTTGATAGATGCTAAAAATGTAAACCAGTCGCTGAGATTGTGCAAGGTAATCGTCCCGATAGCCAATTGCGCATAATTTTGATTAATTTCGTTCAGGTATTTTTGATGTTGATGACAGACCTTCCAGAACTAGGCTCATTGCCAAAAATATCGATTAAAAAAACATTCAGAAATGATCGACATTGACCTTCATATTATTAGTCCAGGAACTAAAAAATCCAGAAATTAAAATTCGATTCTAAAACAGTTTTAACCGATTTGCACAGAGTGAATCCAAAACGTATTAAATGAAGTCCGGAAGTTTAAGTATAAAAATGATGGGTCTCTTTTTTTATCCAATCTAATATATATATATTTTTTAAATATTACTGTACTTTGTAGGTTTTCAATGAATTTTTTCTGTTTACAATTTATCCATTATTTATTCTTTACATCTTTATCATTTATATAATATATTTTATAATTTGCATACGTAAGGAACGAATAATAAAAAAGCTGAAATGGATTGAAAAAATATTTAATTTTTATTTGTTTTTTGCATTTTGCGAATAATAACTTCGAAATATGCACCAATGATAATAAAAATTTAAAATTTATTTTAATTATTTAAATTATGAAAATAACAATTTATTTTATTTATTATTCATTTTATTATTTATGTAATATATTTAATTATCTGCAAATTGCAAAAAAACTATTTATGGCAAAGAAACAAGGAAAATTAAAAAACATTTTTTATTATATACTCTTTACAGTATATAAATAATAACTTCGATACATGAATATTAATCTGTTATGAATATAAAACTGAAATAATGTAATTTCAGTTTTATGTTTCATGATAAAGTACCTTTTGTGCAATATTTCATGCTTTATGTAAAGCAGGCATTCATTGACTATTCTACTAGTTAAGGTCACGTGGTATGTCTAATGAGAATATCGCCCTGAAGTTATCACTTTGAGACAAGGCACGATAGTGTCTTCTTGTCCTGTAAAGGTGCAAATGATACCTAAATCTTAATTTTCACCAACTATAAGAAAAGGACGCAAAAATTTTTAACACTTTTTTTTTTATTTGCGCAAGTAAGGTGTGTTAGTTTTATTATCAAATAGTTTCATTATCAGTTTATTCAATTTTGTGATAATATTATGCATTTTCCTATCATTGAGAGTAACTTTTTGTAATTAATTGTGTATTTAATAATTAATTGTAATTATATAAGTAATCAAAAATATTTTTCTCGAAATGTATGCAAATATGCTCTGTCAATTATCAAATTCTCCACTATTTAAAAATTGTGAGATCACAACTTAAGCAGCAGGGAACTTTCTTTGGACACCACGAAGTGAACTCTGTTTAAATGTACTTAATACACACCATGTAAACTGCTTTCTGGGAGAGTTTCATTGAAAGTAGGCCACGTTCATGTGTCCCAAGGGAGGAAACCTGGAAAACTCCAATGCAACCACACCAACAAATTTGCTGCAAAAGATAAAAGCGCAGCAACCCCCATTCGTTGTTCAACAGTGGGTAAATCGAACCTGGAAACTATCACTCTGATTGCTAGGTCATGTTCAGCCAGAGCAGTAAATTTCATTATTAAAAAAAGAGCTTCAAATGAAATCAGTAGTACAAATGTTTTTGCCGTAATCTAATTTTATGATATATCTGGTTTCTTTAATAAGAAACAAAACAGAATTTTCGGGAGAAAGAAGTGCGCTTACTCTCATTTTATTTATGTCTACACATATTTTGTAATAATGCATTTCTACATAAGCTTATTGTTGGAATATTAAAACATCTGGCATTGTTTATTTAACATATTAAGACACTCGCCTCTACAATTTGTTTTGCATTTCAAATTGCTCATTTAATTAATGACTGGAATATTATATATTTCGAATTCATAATATCAATATTTGAATAACCAACAGAATATTTTATAGTTCATAAATTAAAATATAAAAAAAAATATTTATACATAAATTAAATTTTCAAATCATGAATAATATTATTTTTTTAATTTTATGTGTTCGATGATCGATAATAATGCTAGTCAATTTTAACAATCAATGGGTAATTTAACTTTGTTTAATTTTCAAATGTATAATTTTTAGATACAACTATCCTTGTGCAAATATAAATGCATTTTATTTTTTAGCTTGAATTTAGATTTATAAAACGATAATGATCATTCGTTTTTTGATAAATTTCTTTCATTAAGAGTTGAAATTTAAAATTTCTTATTTTATATGAGTTTCGAAATCATATTCGCCACTTTAATTAATTAATGAAATTATATTTTCAAATAGGAATCACGAATCTATATAAATAAAATGCCTATTGTTTTTCGTTTGAAATTTTTTCCGGGTTTAAATTGAGAAGTCTGACTGACTCAATCCCTTCTAAATTTTCATGACTTCCCGTGTAATTAATTTAAAACATAAATAACACCAATTTGAACCCTGTAAAATAGCTTTTTTCACAATTTAATTCATGTAAGAATTGTAATAGTCTCCACTGTGGAATTATTATTGCTTCAAGAAGGAAGCATCAGATACCTTTTTTTTTTTCTCATAAAATTGTGTCATCTATGTACATTACCACTGGGAGAAAAGAAAAAATATTTATGATAACAGACTCTCCCCCGTCTTTTGCACAGCTCTCGTGTGCATTTTTTTAAAATGAAAATAACAATATGTACTTTTTATATTTTTTTAAAAAGTATCGCTTTTTATATTTTAAGCTGTGTAAGATTCCATGCTTCAACTTTTAAAGAGAAATTTCAGTCAGAATTTGTATCCTTTTTATTCTTTTTCCTTTCTCAACATGCCGTATTCAAAAGTTTGCAATGTGTATCCTGTTTTAGCTACATTCATTTAATAGCTGCCTTTTCAGCTTACAATGAGATCTAGATACGCGTTTCCACCTGATGAAATATTAGGTTGGGGAAAAAGAAATCCACAATTTTTACGTGAGCTTCAAAGCTTTATTTACATGTTCTTGATTAGCTTTGTGCAAAAGATTTCTAACTGTTTTTTGTGATGAACAATTTCTAAAAATGGTTAATTTGGGACTCACTGAGCAAGAATTCAGTTATAAAATGATCAAATGAAGCTTTATTACGCTTAGAACATAACATGCAGATATTTATATACAGCTGGCTTTTATAATAGCCACACTTTGTAAGATGTATGAGGAGATTTGTATGATGAAAATTGCATTATATTTCAACAAACGTTAGTACTAGCTGGTATTTGCAAGTGATTAGTATTCCAGCGTAAGCGAACAAGGCAGGTGTAATCAACGCCATCTGCATTGTGTTTAGAAGAGAAGCGTTCGCAGCAGATTTTCTCATTCAGAAACTGCATTGAAGCATTGGTTATTTGTGTTAAGGCCACATGAGAAATGTGAAACGACAAAGTGAATGTGCACCACATCAGAATTTGAGTAAGGAAACTGCAACTTGAATACTAGGAGGCGGATAGACCCAAAGACAGTTTCTCATTTGAGCAGACACTGCAATTTTTTAGAAATTAGTGGACAAGGAAATTAATTGGAAATAAGTTAAGCACTCATTCGGATAGATGTATGTACTAAAACGCTGTTTAACAATGACAGGTATTGAACTCGAGACCTTTCATTCTAAAAAGCAAGGTTCTATCATTAAATCTTTCCATTGTCATTCATGTTGATTAAGACCTAATGCCAGGACGATGGTGATATTTCCAGAATGGTTTGTAGATTATGGAAGACACATTTTTACAAATATTCAAGAGATCAGACACATCTTTTCACTTATGCGCAATGGTACGCATACACCATATAGCTTCATTTAAAATCACACCCCGTGATGAATTGTCTTCGCCCACCCAGAACTCCAGAGGTTCAGTAGCCGCTTTCAGTTAAAATCAGCGAAGTGAAGCATCATTTTCTCTAGCAGTGATTGGGGTGTGTGACCACATTCCTTCTCACAGGATTGCTTCATGGGTTGGGGACAAGTCATCTGTGACGTCCAAAGTGGTTCAAATCTCGCTAGTGTGATCTCGTCACCTGATCTTGGTTCAAAATGACAAGGCACTTGGTGATGGATGAACACGTTAACCTTAAAGTACAGTCCGCCTTCACCCTAAATGAGTGTATTAGGACAGGGCTCTTCAGAATGAAATATCTCTACCTCGATCCGTGCCACTGTTGAAAAAAGAGAGATAGATGTTGCTTTTTTGCCCTCGACGTACATGAGTTTTCCAGTTTCCTCCCTTGAAACATGTGATAATGATCCTCTACCTATGAACAGTCCTGCCATAAAGCGATTAATGTCATAGATGTTAAAATGCCTTATAATAAACAGCTGTAAGCTATTCATTCAATGATGTATAAGAAAGGAGTTGTGTCCGTATTTTTAAGACAACCCTTTGTTTGGTGTCATGGCAATCACATCCATGGGAGTCGAAGAAAGTTGCCAACCAGCATTCAGCATCTTCATCAGTTCAGATTATTAGACGCACTTCTGGCTGCTTGCTACTGCTGACCGAATTCGTTCAACTCTCGCACTCACTTCTCCATTTTGAAACAACCTCTTATAAGAAATTACAATGAAACTCCATAGATGCATAACATTTTAAATGTTGTTCTAGATTTTTAAGAGAATACTTCCCAATATATTTTCACGGATGATTTTTTTACCGAGTTGAAACTTGAATGGTTATTTCTATAGCTTTCTCCAATTAAGATTCATAGGTTCGATTCCAAGCTCAAGAGAGGTTATTTGTAAAGATTCATTATCCACTTTCTAATACTAATTTTAGGCAAATAAGCTCTCGCATGCAAGAAAGTGCCCTTATAGCAGTGATTCTCAAACATGTGCTGCGGCACTTTTGTGTGCTGCCAAGTTTTGCAAATGTATTTAGAAAAAAATATTAGGCTTTTTTAAAATACGAGTAAAATAATAAACGAATCGTTGTTTTTGTAGTGCATATTATACTATTTTGATTCACATTCAAAATTATTGTCACAAACTATTTTACATAGTTTATTATTAATAAGTAAACAACTTTTAAACTAATCTTTTTCTTTGTGTGTGTTGATGAACAAAAGATGATGAAAAGAGTCGATGTCCATCAAAAAAAAAAAAAAAAAAAAAAAAAAAAAAAAAATTAAAAGTCTTATGTTTATCAAAGATCAAAGAAAGATCTACTTTCTGAAAAAATTTTACTTTTTCATTTTAGATTTTATAAGTGCTGTTTATATAAAAAATAAAATGAAAAGTTTTTCCTTTTATTTTTTATATGGAAAACGTGGTATCTCTGTGGTTATATATTGGATAATTATATATCCCCAAATGTGATTTAAGAGGAAAATGAAAAAATTCTGATTAGTTCAAACGAGTGAAACTTATTCTAAGATTTTTGAGTTGGTAATATAAAAAAAATTGCTTAGAACATGTTAATGAGAAAAGTAAAAAAAGGAGCATCAGATCTAAATCATTGAATGAACTACATTTGCATGTAGCTAAAGAATTTGAAAAAGATTTTGGGGTAAAAACATAATTTCAGGAATCGATTTTTTTGTTTGAGTATACATAATTCGCAAATGCTTATAGGAAATTCAATTTATTTCTGTTTGTATCTTGTTTTATCAGTTTCATCAAATTAGTGCAATTATTTCCAATATTTGCTTTTTAAAGCAAGATATATTTCATATTGTTAGAATGAAATAGTAGGAAAATTAATAGCAGAAATTTCTAGTAAAACATTTTTGTTCAATGTGCATTACCTAAAAATAGAACTTTTCAGGAATAGTAAGCATAATCAAATGTTGCAAAGGAGGAAACCATGAAAACTTTGTAGCATTCAACCCGACAGGGACACATTAAGAAAGCAGAAACAGGATTTCGACTTTAATTTTAACAATTTTGATAGTATAAGCAATTTGAATAGTATAAGCAACAATTTGAACAATTTGAAAACAATTTGAATAGTATAAGCAATTTGAAATATTTAACTTTTTTGATTTCATAAGTTGATTGGTTCATTGAACTTCCAAGTGGGGTTGTGGAGAAAAGTGCTGCTTTATTCCCTGAAAACTTCTGACCCCACCCATCCTGCTGTTAAGATTTATGTCCGTTAAATCTTTCGCAAGACATGGCATTCCTCTACTGGTATAGCGCGTTGATGCGATGAGGGTATAAGTTCAGATGTCGATCTCGTTACTTAAAGGCGTTTCAAAATAAGAAGCTATCCGTTAAAATAGATTATCGATTTTTCGCATTTGTCATTCAAAAGTAGTTTTTTCACACGAAGTCTTATTAGACTGGAGCCTACAGTTTAAAATGAATTCCGAACTACTGCGAATATCAAAGCTCGAGGTGGGATTCGAACTTATGAGATGAACTTTATGATTATTATATTAGGTGGGATTCGAATCATTCAGCTTCCAATACCCAAAAGAGGCTTTTGTCGGACATTGTATTTAAATATTTTCAAATTCAATGAAGGTTAATTTGGAAATTATTAGTATCAGTAATCTTAGTTAATAACTTAAAATTATATTTAAATAATACGATGAAAATTTTATCTGAATTTTCCTTTACACACCACACCACACACAAGAAGGGACTTTATATATGTAACATTTAGCGTCCGTTTGGCTACCGCAGATCAAACATTTTCTTAAGCACAGGTATCGAACACAACAACAACTGAACACTGATGATTGCGTTTTATCATCCGATTATCAATAAACCCGAGCGAAGAGTCCAGTATTTACTAATCACACATTTCCAGCATCCTACATTGTATTCGAGAAGAATCCCCGGTACTTTTTTTAACTCTTTATTTTTAAAAAAATTGTTTTGTTGAACGATTAAGACTGAAGGTACCTGGTGGATATTCATTACGTTTAAATGCTTCTCAACGTCCGTTCAGCTGTCCACAGCACAATGTGCATCTGTTCAGCTGAAATTTTAATCTCTTTTACATTCCATCGTAGTGTGGAATATGATGCAAATTTTCATAATGATCCAGTCTTGATTTTAAATTTTCTATGACCATAGGAATATTTGCCTCAGAAAATAAAAGAATGTCCGTAGTTCTACAATCAATACTGCGCACGAAAATAAGGAATATACATTTTAAAACAGATAATCTTGTAGTCGAGAGGGAAATTGTACTCACAAATTGTTCTCAGGAAGACTAGAGCATTGAAAATTTAAAAACTGGAATAACACGATAAATTCATAATACATATGGTATAAATTTGTTCTTCTTTTCCATCCTATTTACAAAGGTCGGGTCCTGCGATTTAACATTGTCTCCACATCATTGCAAATATTCTCTTCGGAGGTAGCGATGTAAAATTCCCGAGAATTTTGAAGCTTGGGAATTTACTCTGGAATTTTGAGAAATATTAGGAATTTTGAGGGAATAAACTTAGCCAACCATATTTCGTTTCGTATATTACTTTTCTACGTATGAATGAAGCAAAACCTTGCATCTGTAAATAATTTTTGAGCAAAGTGATACTTTGAGAAAATTTCTCTGCAATAAGTAACAATTGCGATAGAATGAACACATGTTGAAACATCTTCAATCTCTACAAATAGCCGGCATCTTTTTTCAAATGTTCTGAGAAAATTCTATTGTCCCATGCATAAAAGTGGAAACCATTTAATATAAATGATTTTTATATATATTACGTGGTTTTAATAGTTAAAAACTTTTACACTTTTAATGAAATTTCAAATTTTTCCACAATTTAAAAAATTTGGAA
This sequence comes from Latrodectus geometricus, assembly GCA_026290005.1. Lineage (NCBI taxonomy): Eukaryota > Metazoa > Arthropoda > Arachnida > Araneae > Theridiidae > Latrodectus > Latrodectus geometricus. The sequence continues at coordinate 318,676 of JAPDSC010010981.1, read as the reverse complement.
ACTTTGAAAGTTCCCATGAATTTTCAAAATTTCCATAGGAAAAGACCCTTTTTATTTCCAGGAATAAACCTGATTTTTCCACCATCCTTACAACACTCACCGGAGTGGGAATTGAGCCCTTGATGTTGAACTGAAGGGCAGAGAATTCAAAAATCCATGATTCGCAAGACACAAAAAATTAATACATCATTTGAACTTAAAAAATTTTTGATGGCGTGTACCACAGTCTAATGGGCGAACGCTATTGTAAAGTATTTTAATATCCACCCACATAAACTGCTTTCCTGGAGAACTCTTCACAGACAGTGATCCGTGTTCCAATAGGAGAAGCCCGCAAAACTCCCACGCACAAAACCTGACAGACGTGTATGCAGAAGCTCCAAATGCTCAAGAATGGCTGAGTTCGAACATGAAACCTCATACTTTAGGTTTGACTACCAGCCCACGGTGGAGATTCTTTTCCCTGGGTGTAGAAAATTATTTGATTTGTTCTACTCAGTATCTTCATTTTCTGCAAGCTGCTCCGATTGGGACCTGCAGACACTCGCATTATAAGCTATTGAATTGTACACCCGAGAGACATCCACTCATCTGTCAGTTCGGCAAACAAAAAATGAAAGAGCCTTGAATAAGCATCTCACAAGAGAAAAATGTAGAAAATAATCGCCACATCAAATGTTTTCATAATACATTTTTATCGGCACATCTCCCTTGCCCATCTTTACGATATTTATGCAAATGGAAATCAAATATAGACAGGAACTAAAAAAAATTGCATCATTCTTTTCCTACTCACGAAAAAGAAATCAACTGTCTTTTCAAAAGGATGCCAGGAATTAAAATTAACTTCTTAAAGTCTGCGTTATCTGCCCTTCCATTGGTAATGCAAACTCGGAATAACAATTAGCCTTTTAACACTTTTCCTCGCCAGGCGCTCGTAAAGGCGCCGCGTTTGGAAAGCGTTGGCGTCGTGACTGTTTTTGTATCGTGATCCGGCGATGAGTAATGCCGCCAGAGTCCTCATGATTAAGCCGTGCCGCATAACAACTCGGCCATTTATAATTCAGCGTGAAATTATTCGCGCCGATCGAGCTTTCTGAGGATGCTGGACTTTTCGGAACACGCCCCTGCTATTACAGGAACTGCGAACAGGGCAGAGCGGAATGTTACCGCTTGTTAAGTGTAATTAGTGGCCTATTGAGAGAAAGAAAGAATCTGACACTTGGCGATGGAAGGTCAGGCTTCGCCAAATCATCCCCTGAAGGCAGAGAGAAGTCATAAGTTGCAACTGGCATGCTAATGAAACATCAAAAGGAATGATTTTGATGTTTCATTAGCATGCCTTCATTAGGAATGACTTCTGAAGTGAAATGTAATAGCCTCTATTCTGATAAGCTGACTTAGACATGTTAAAAATTCGCTTAGATATTACTGGTATGAAGTGGATGTCAGCTCAGATGTCGAGCAGGTCATTAGACCGTGGTTTGAAACAATGATCTGTACTTAGGGGTTTTAGTCAGTAGATTTGCTTGCCGTAAACCTCTATCAAAAACACAGCTAACTAAGCGTTGTCGTGTAGGTCATGCTTGTCTGGAAGAAAATGTCGTTCTCGAGTCCAGACGATAGACATAGGACAGAGGTGCGGGAACACTAGTTTGTACCTAAGTTTACAGGTAACCAGATGAACAACATGGTGGAGCTATACATGATAGCCCAAGGTATAGGTCTAGTGCTCGTCGGTATGTCTATCTTCCGGGCTAATGCACATTGAAAGTTCTGTAAAGTCTATTGTCGTAATTCTAGAGTGGTATGAATTGAAAGGGCCAGCTCTGGTGTTGACTTCCTAATACGAACATAGATCAAAGTGATGAGGTAGTTGTCTATATTTATATACTTCTATTCGCAAAAATAGACAACTAGAAGTTCATCAGGAAAAAAAGAACTATCGGTGAGTTCATGAAAAGTACTAAATAGATTTTAACTTTGGGTCAATATGTCATGATAATGTCACCTCGCACCAGTCTCTTATAGGAGAACTTTCCCCTATCGCTTCTAAGTGATCTTATGTTGTTGTGTTATTCTATATGTCGAGTATCAAAAATGAGTCCAGTGACATTGTCTTGGAAAAAACCACGAATAACCACAATGATCAATCCATTTTTTATATCAACTAAGCTTTTGATTGCTTCCTCTCTTTAATGAAGCATATATAGATTAGAGCTCCAAAGCAGCCAACCACAACCTAATCAGTAACCAAAATAATGATAAATGAAGTAAAAACAGATTTCCCCAGTAATAAATATAAATTAAATACCTCTCTTTAAAAAAAATGATCGGTCGATATTAATTTATTCGAATTCATCCTTTAAAGTTATAATTTTGTGAAGCTTGTTGCAGACTGTACGAAAAATAATTTACACTGTAACTCTTTCCAAAGAGACGGCGTTCCAAATTAATCTTCGGAATTCTTGTCTGTCCCGTTGCCATGAAAGTCGCGGTAAAAGTTCATCTTAAGCGACAGAATAAGATTAATTACTTAATGTGTGGTAGAACAGTGTCAGAAACAGACGATAGAACAGTTCATTAATTTTGTCAGCCTACCCCTGTCATAAACGCCCTGAAATAATGTCATTAACTGTGAAAGTTGTGATGAATTGATTGGATGCTAAAATCGTCGCGCATTTGAAGGCAACATTCTTTTTTATTTTATTTATTTATATTTTATTATTATTATTTCATTGGTTTCTACTGGTATGCATTATGATTAAAAAATGTTACTTGAAAACTAAGAGATAAAAAACTAATAACGTAAATAATACTAAAAAATTCAATTTTCAAAGTTGCCATTATGTGTATGTGTGTGTATCTTTAAACATATTTTCTAAAAATAATTTACAAATTTAAAGAGTAACTAGGCGTAGGTGACTTATTGAAATAAATATTGAATTTCTAATTGCTACTAAATGATACGCAAAGTGTTCTACAAATCTATTTTTCCTTTATTGCGTGATATATACTTTTTTGTTGGTTAATAGAATTTTATTTTTACGTAAACCTCAAGGCTTTATTTACATGCTTTTGATTAACTTTGTGCAAATGATTTTGGTCTGTTTTGTAGCTGAACTGTTGCTGCTTATTTTCGGACATTTTTATGGTTTTATGGACATTTTTGACGATGATCCTACCTGTGCGAGGTGTATCTTTAACATGAAATGTACTTGAATGGAATAGATGAAACTAAAATGACACGTCATTGCAGGGCCGGGGTGGGCAAGCCGTGCCCCTGCCCGGGGCGGCAACCTTAGAAGCGGCAAATTGGCCCTAAAATTAAATTTCTCAAACTTTTAAACATTTTCTCTTTCTAAAATAATTGAGTTTTGACCCATGATATACAAAACTTTTTTGTTTAAAATGAATCATATTTTTATGCATTAAGATATTTGCTAATCCCTGTATAGATATCCCTAACACCCTGTATATATACAGGATACAAGGTGTTTTTTAAACATACAGCAAAAATTTGTTTTGAAGATACAGGGCGAGCAAAATTTTTGACAATATAACAACATTTTATAACCAAAAATTACAAGCAAAGTTTTTTAATCTACAAGAACTGTTGAAAATAATGACCTCCATCTACAATAAGAATGCAAAAAATTTAATAATTTTAAAAATTATAAAAATGGATTTGACGAAAACTATGTTCGCTTTGTATCTTCGAAACAATTTGATTTGATGAGTACCTACAGCAACTATTTCCAATTTTTATACAATATTTCTGATTTAAAAGATATTCCTCAAAACGGCATGTAAAGTATTGTAAAGATTTAGAAACAGTGGTGACTGATGGGAATTCATCCGATATAAACGCGCTTGACTTGGCAGACGAGATAGTAGCTGTTTTGGCTTGGCTAAACAAAAAAGAAAGACCAGTTGAGATTTTAAAATTCATATCGAACTGGGATTTTGCTCCCAATCTTGGTATAGTTTTAAGAATAATGATGACTCTCCCAATAAGGGTGGCAAGTGGAGAAAGGAGTTTCTTCAAATTAAAATTAATTAAAAATTTTTTATGCCCCACAACTACCGAGGATCGACTAAACGGCTTAACAACAATAGCCGTCGAACATGACCTAGCTGAAAAAATTAATGTTAAAGAAATTATAAAACAAAATTAAGAATTAAAAGTGAGAAAAAAACACTTTTAATTTCAACTCTCGGATTAAATGTATTCTTAATATGTAATAAAGTTTTAATATTTAGTGGTTCTATAATTTGTTTTACTTTTTTTTTAAATATCTGTTCTGTATTTTATAATTATGCACCAGAAATGACTCTTTCCTTTTTTTCTGCACAGCCCTAATTTTAATTTAGTGCCAAAAACATAAATAAATAAATTAGTATTTTTTTGCTAATCAAAACTTCAACATTGCTGATTGCAATTTTTTTACTCGTTTTGTTTTACCATTAATCGTCGAAAGGGCTTAGGTAATCTCTTTTAATTTCTGTTATAAAGGGGCGGCATTTTACCTCTTTGCCCGGGGCGGCGAAGCTGCTAGCGCCGGCCCTGGTCATTGGCAGTTATAGTACCGGGATCATAAGTATTCTTCCCGAATTTCAATTACCTGACTTGTATTTTCCCCTTCATCAAAGAAAAACTGTGAATGTACTGCGTTTTCTCTTTGCTGATTTCTATTTTTAACAACCTGTACTTATAACTGAATGGACCAAATAAAAAAAATAGCAAAATACTTTTAGTGCGAAATGTGATCTTTCCAAAGAGCGTAAATCTAAAAGTATAGGATCGATACTGAAGATATCAAACACTGCAGTCACCGACCGATAAAATAATGGATTTCTGTTTTCCCAACTAAATGTATTTCAAATTAAAAAAAAAAAAAAAAAAAAAAAAAAAAAAAAAAAAAAAAAAGCAGTGCCAGATGAGTTTATTGTGATGTCTCTCTGCTTATTTATATTAACCGAAAGCATTAAGCATAGTATGATGGGTTCGCCCGCTTGGGTCACATTCAAATGATGAAATTGATACCCTGATATCTTGGTATCTTTCTATTAAAACTTCCACATTACCACTAACAGAAGTTGTTTGATGTAGCTGAAAATCAGCGTGCATCATTTCCCTCAACATTATTATCTTGCTCAATTATCGAATTCAGAGTTTTCTGGGCCCTTCTCCATCAAGATGTCACTAGGGCTTCAATAATGTCGGTGAAAATACATCGCTAGAAATCGAAATTACGTTTTCAAGGGATTCTACTTGCTTTTAATGAAGTCTTTATAATTTCTTGATGTAGTTGTTGCGCAAGGAAGTGGGGACAGAAAACTTCTTTCAAAAGAGAATTAATAATGTTAATTAATTTTTTTAGGTTTGTACCCCAGTAATGATATAAATTTAAAATACAACGTTTTAAAAAATTTACGTTTTAATGCAACATTAAATACAAACAATATATTGATTTCAACGCATTTTGAATTCTATCTCGTTTGAGAAAATTGTTTTTTAAGCGGCGAATTAAATACATGCTTTTTCCATCTGTTACCTCCTTCCATCTGAGAAGGCAACACTAAGAAGCAGGGGGCTCTAGTCTTATGACGACTGAAGCTGCTTCATGTTCCTATGAACATGTAGACAAAATGTAAAATGAACTTATTTAATATATTCAATAAACGAGAACTATTTTCAAGTAAGCATATTGCTCACATTAAAAAGAATGGAAATGAAATTCGCGGAAAAGTAGTGATCACAATGCATTTTATTTACAGTAATTTTATCAATTTTTTTAAAAAAAAAACTATACTTAATAAAATTCATTTTTATAATTTTTCTAAAATAATATAAATTTAATAGAACAATTCTAATAGGAATCACATATCTAAAATAATTAAATTCTTTGTTAATATGGAGCATTATATAAATATGTAACTTTAAGTATTTAAAAGACCACTGGGCCACAAAAGTAAACGTTGCTTCTAAGTCAGCAAAACTCAATCGAAAACTCCTTTCTTACTTTGAATGCTAAAAACAAAAATGAGGACATCTTTATTCGGATTCCCTGGGTCTCAAAATGGGGATCATTTGCTACAGATTATCGGCGGCATCTCTCAAAAAAAAAAAAAAAAAAAAAGTTTCGAGCTTAAACGAACACGAACAGTGTTCCGAAACGTCTGAATAAGTTGATCCCATCCGAAGGTTTATCAATTTATTGGCGCCTCGGAGCGATATATCAAAGCAAATTGGCCCAGCCAAACACACTTGTAATGCACCCATCCACTGCAAATAGAAGGGAACAAACTATACAAATAGCCTTTCCAATTAACCATCGACGAAGAAGCGCTTTTTCTTTTCGTTAATCTTATTTCATCGTTTGCTTTTTTCGCAAGTTCTTTCTTGATAAATGGGCTCAAAACCTCTGCGAAGTGAAGTGAAATTAAGGTGTTAAGCTGCAAGATCATTTACGAAATTCGCAAAGGAAAAAAAAGAAAGAAAAACATCTGCCAATGATATCGAAGTGAGATCACTTCTTTCTTTTCTATTTTTTTGCCCTCTTGTTTCTGTGTGTGTGTGAGGTTATTTCTTTTAATAGAAAATTATATTTAACCGCAGTTTCATAAATTTCCACTTAGCGATATTTAAGCAATTTTAGAAACTTTGTCCTCATAATTAAAAACATTTTCCTTAAATGTCAAATAGGTTTTGAAATTTCTTGATTATATTTTTCAAAGATTCTTTCTAGAATATTATTTTTTTGTAGTTTTATTATTGTCACAAAGTTTGTTTGGCGATTTTTGTAAAATAGAACGTAATTTATGCATGTTGTTTTATTTATTTTTTCAAATCACTGGATTTGTTTTCATACAAAAAGCAAGTTGTATCAGATATTTATATATATGCATAAATATATTTTAAAATATAATTTTCAAATTCCTGTATTAACTATGAATCATATAAATAATTCTACGGCATCCTTAACTTCTTTCTTACGAACGAACCAATTTACATATCAAGCAAATTTAGTGCAAGATAATCTCTATGTCTTGCCTCTAGAGATTAAAATTTAATTCCTCTTAAAGAGCTTTAATTTTATTTATTTGTTATTTTCTGTAAAATTCTTCTAGAAAATATCCAAACTCACAGTATTTAATTTGATTATAATTTATTGTGTGATTCTTTGACCACTTTAAACTGATGGGAGTTCATTCTAATTTTGAACTTTTATTATTATTTTCTTTTCAAATTAAGAATTTATCTATCTAATCATATATGTGTACGCATATACAAGCATCATACTCGTTATTATTATGATATACCTACTATCTATCTATATAGATAGATAGATACATACACAAGTCCCTTATAAACTTCAATTATGAAAAATACTAGTTCATCAAAAGAGATAGTGACAAAAAATGAAGACCAATTATAGTTGATAAGAAACATTTATGAACAAGTAAGATTACGACAAGGTGCAATTATTTGTTCTTCAAAACTTTTTATTTTATACTTAAGATTATACATGACAAAATACATAGACAAATTTTTACTGTAGTACCATGAAAAGTGTTTTCAGTAGAATACTATCATGATGGCCAAAATATAAATACGATAAAATTCAAATCATTTGAAAATTACATTAAATATGGAAACTATTCATTATGCATTATAAAATATATTTATAAAAATACCTTTAGAGGTAATCACCATAACAAAGTTTCATTTGAGTGTTTTTTGAACATTTTGAGTGAAATATTTCTCATTTGTTCCTTAAATTGAATTGTAAATTGAGTTTACTATTTGAGCATCAAATGCTAAATTTCCGCCGACCTGTTCAGTCCGATGTTGAGGGCAGCGCCTTCCAAAACTGATATTTCTTTCGAAAAGTTTTTATATCATATTCTGTATATTGTCATTACATTGCTGAAAATTTCTTGTTTTGTAGTGAAATCCCAGATGTGTAGAACAATATTCGTTTTTCTAATATGTATACATACATTTTCCAGTCATTTCTTCTTCAATTCAGGTTACTGGTCCACAGTGATGAAATGGACTTTTAAGTCTTAAGTCTTAGTCATTGGTTTTCAGCAGTAGTCCTTTGGCAACGATTCAACACGAGAGGCATTTCCTTGCCGCATCAGGCATCCTAAAC
>JAPDSC010010981.1:215415-300514 GCA_026290005.1 Latrodectus geometricus | reverse complement strand
TATATATATATATATATATATATATATATATATATATATATATACTACTGGCCATTAAAATTGCTACACCAGGAAGAAATGCAGATAACAAAATGATATTTATTGGACAATTATATTATACTAGAAATAACAAATGATTAAATTTTCAAAAAATTTGGCTGGATAGATTCTGAGAAATCAGTACCCAGAACAACCACCTCTGGCAGTAATAACAGCAGTCATACGCCTGGGCATTGAGTCAAACAGAGATTAGGTTGCATGTACAGGTACAGATGCCCATGCAGCTTCAACACGATGCCACAGTTCATCAACCGTTGTGACTGGCGTTTGGTGACGAGCCAGTCGCTCGGCAACCATTGACCAGACGTTTTCTATTGGTGAAGGATCCAGAGAACGTGCTGGCCAGGGCAACAGCCGAACATGTTCCGCATCAAGGAAGGTCCATACAATTCCGGCAACATGCGGTCGGGCATTATCCTGCTGAAACATAAGATTTCGTAGGGCTCGAATAAAGGGTAGAGCCACGGGTCGTAACACACCAGAAATGCAACGTGCACTGTTCAAAGCACCGTCAATGCGAACAAGAGGTGACCGAGACGTGTATCCAATGGCACCCCATACCATCATTCCAGGTGATGGGCCAGTATGACGATGACGAATGCACGCTGCCAGTGTGCGTTCACCACGATGCCGCCAAACAAGGATGCGACCATCATGATGCTGTACACAGAACCTGGATTCATCTGAAAAGATGACGTTTCGCCATTCGTACTCCCAGGTTCGTCGTTGATCACACCATTGCAGGCACTCTTGTTTATGACGCAGCTTCACGGGAAGCCGCAGCCATGGTCTACGAGCTGAGAGTCCATGCGGCTGCAAACGTCGTCGAACTGTTCGTGCAGACACTTGTTGTTTTCCAAACGACCCCGTTTCTTGACTTACGGCTCGTGACGTGGTTGCACGATCCATTACGGCCATGCGGATATTATGCCTGTCTTCTCGGCTGCTAGTGATAGGTGGCCGTTGAGATTCCGCATGGCGTTCCGTATTACCGTCCTGAACCCATCGATTCCATATTCTGCTAACAGTCATTGGATCTCGACCGACGCGAGCAGCAATACTGCGATAAGATAAACCGCAATCCCGGTACGTCACAATTCGACCATTATCAAAGTCAGAAACTTCAGCTGGTACGCATTTCGCCTTCTTACACGAGGCATCACAACAACTTTTCACCAGGCAACAACGTTCAAATGCAATTTGTGTATGAGGAACCGGCTGAACAATTTCCTCATTTAAACACAATGTAGGTGTCGCTACTGGCGCCTGCTTTGTTTGAATGCGCTGAAAAGCTAATCATTTGCATATCACAGCACCTTCTTCCTTTCGTATAAATTTCACATCTGTAGCATGTCGCCTTCTTGGCGTAGCAATTTAATGGCCAGTAGTGTGTATATATATATATATATATATATATATTATACTCGTAATCAAGAAGCTGACTGATTATGAAATTTTATTCAATGAAATGGCAACAGCTTTAAACTTGGAAATGAGATGAGTACACTGTTACGCGTTATATTTTTGTCTCCTTCTCATTTATGTGTTACTCGATATTTAACAAGATATAGCCTAATTGTTAATAGATATGTTTATTAAAACGTATTAACTTATAACTACAGAACAAGGACATTGGTGATCCAATGATATTAGTAACTCGAAGTGAAAAGAATACTGCTTATATTGTTCTGTATAGTATTCTTACCAAACTTCGACTAAAATCGTCATTGAAAATACGAGCATCTTTTATTCATCACTTGTTCGTTGCCTGTGCACATTCCTCCTAAAATCATTTATTTATTTCTGCAAGGTAATTAATATTTACAATTGCAATTCTGAATATGTTTCATGCTAAATATTGGTCTATTTAGTCTTGTAATTCCGTTTTTTGTAGTTTCGCTTGTCGAGAAACTCATACATTTATTAAGTGTTAAAAAATTCAATTTCCCTTTTTCCTTCTTCTTAAGTAATTTTAAATTATGACTCAACCACATGTTAATGCTTTTGATGCGACTGATAGTATTCTTATAAACAAAATCACGTCACGATTGCCAATATTTTGGAGAGGAAGTGTAACATTTTGGATACGTCATTGTGATAGTATTTTTGCCAAATTACCTACGATGAAAGCAAATATGATACTTTGTTGTATACTCTAGGTCCTAAAACTCTCTTTCATGTATCGAATATAATACTTTCTTCCCCTGCTAAACTCTTTTGGATCACTTAATTAGAGGATTCACCAGTTCTTAACACCAAAGGAAAACTGAGTTACATCTGAGAGATGACAAACCAAGGCATTTATTGCGCGAACTGTCAGGTGGTCAGTTACAGGATAAATTTCTTAAAAATGTATAGTTGCAGCATTTACTACCTCAAATTCAAACTGTTTCGATAGAGAATTTGGATAAATTGGCTGAGATATATGACAAAGTCAAACTAGACTCAGAGAATTTTATGAAAAATTAAAAATCCCGTTTCACCTCATAGCCACTGCTGGCACTCCAACAAGTGCTCGCGTCCGTAATTCATTTCTTATTCAGAAGCCATGGATTATCAGATCCGAGATAATCCATGGCTTCTGAATAAGAAGTTCAGTACATGATTGTGATCAAGGTATTATCGAACCTTCCAAATAAAATTGGAATTCTTTTCACATGGTTCCAAAAGGGACGAGAATTCTCGTCCTCCTTGAGTTGATTACCCACCTTTAATATACACACAAAACTTGATTGATACTCAATCCAGTATCAAAAATGTTTTAATGATATCGGCAAGGTAAGACCATTTTTACAAAACTCGATATTCAAAGATTATATTCCCATTCACCTAGATGATAGAAATTAAACGGTGATGATTATAAATGTCTCAGATTATGTAAAGGTGGCCAAATTTGGATTTGTTCTAATCATGAATTTTTAAGAGATTTAGATCATAGATTTGCATATTTAGATGATATTTTTTGCGCATTGCTAAATGCTGACTCCCATAAAAAACATGTTAGAGAGGTCCTAAAAGCATTTAATGACTATGATTGACCATCAACGCCAAGAAAGGCATGAAAATTAATCTTTTTCCTATTTTACTTTATAAATAAAGATGATATATCTTACCACTACCTGAAAAAGCCTATATTATCTTTAATTATAACAATTACGATTCGTGAACTACTCAGATACTTTTTGGGCATTTTGAATTTTTATAGAACATTTCTACGTTTAGCTCACAGATTCTCCTTTATACGAATTCCTTAAGAATTCTTATACTTATAAAAAATAATATGTGAAAAATTCACCGAGGAGCAGATTTGATTAAAGCATTTGAGTAAATGTAAAAAGAAATTACCTGATGTCACCTTTTTAAGTCAGCTGCCGCTCAGTCTCTTAAATTACAAAAACTACGAATGCCTGACTAAACAAAACTTTATTGTGATATTTCTCGTGGTAAAATTTGTCCACGTGTACCAGAACCAGAAAAGTGTTTCCTTCCTTACATAATCTCCTGGAGTACGTGCGACTAGAATGCTTATTGCACAAAGATTAATTTGAAAATCTTTGCGTAAAGACTATAAGATAGACCTGTGTCTCATACCAAAGAGGGAAAGTTCAAAGTCACATAATCAATGATCCCGGATCGTACAGAGTTCTGGATGCTCACTTTCAGCATACCCACCACCCACCTGGATATCGTGAGACCACCCCTTCCTTTGCAAGGATAGTTCGACTGTCTAACAGACATTTATCATCTTACTCTATGGCCTGAGGCACATCTAATCACAGCGATGACCGTTGAAACAATTGCCACTACGGCACGAGAGTAAAAACCAAAATTTGGAGTTCTTGGACTTATACCTACAGATATCAGGAGCATCAATTCGAGTCGCACCTCTTGAAAGAACTAGTTGTATGCCTTGGCATTCAAAACATACATACGACATCTTACCATCCAAGTTCCAAAGGCAAAACCGTGCCATTGAAACGTGCATTCCAATGGCAAACATAGTTCACAAAATGCTCCACCAATGATTTATGCCACTTCATGTTAAACCCTTGTGCTTCTTTTTTTTTTTCTCTTCGCTTACTTACCGTAATCAAGGAAGATATAAATACTACTGCTTCTGACCTGGTGTATGGAACAACTCTTGACTTACCTAAAGATTTTTTCATGATTCGAAAAGTTCGTAAAACACAAAATTAAGCGATGTTACATTTCCAAATAATTTTTTAAGCCAAATTGCTGTCTTTTCTGAGTAAAAAAAAAAATAGTATGGAAATTAGAAAAAATGAATATACAAGAAACAAAAATGAAAAATAACATATTAAATACAATTCTTCGTACGTTTCATTCAGAAAAAATCAGGCAAAGATACAATTTATTTTCTCCTGTTTTAAGTTACATTTTAAAAATATTTTCTAGTGCTTCGATACAGGACAGCAAACCTTTCACTGTTGTTTTCAGCAAAATAAGTACAACAGTCTTGTTAGCCACTTATATGCTTGTTTCTAAAACGGTCATTGCACTACACCCTTTTCATCTTGTTTTTGATACCCGAAAGTACATTTCCACAATCATTATATTTCTAATCATTTAATAATCTTTTACATTAAAATTATATCTGATCACACATTCAAAATGTTCTGGAATGATATAGTAGTAATGGGTTTATTAATCGAATTTTATGAATGACTAACTCATCTTCACCAAAGTCTTCAAATAAATGTTTTGGGCTTTTAATAGTTACAGTAATTTTTTAAATAAAATTCGAATTCATTCTAAGCATAGATTGACAAATATATTGAGCTACAATGTCAATCGTATCAAGTGATTTCAAGCCATGATCACTTCTTGTGTTGTTGTTGTTACTTATGAAACTTGGTGAAGCCGAACCCTCCCACCTGGGACTGGGGAATGAAGTCAGATAGAGCATCTACCGATTTTAAACATAGCCTCTCCCATGAGGGTGGAAGTACGGTTTTGGCTCATAGATGGCAGCACCATCTGAGTCTTCCAATTTAGAGATATGAAGCCAAAGAAGACGCAAGGCCTGACTCCTAACACCTCCAGAGGTATTCATTTGGAATTTGAACATGGAGAATATTACGACACTATCACTCCTTGTCAAAATATCTTACGATATTTGCACTTGATGGCACTGATCATGCTCAATCGCATAGGCAATAAAACGGGTGTTAGAATAAGTGTAAGAAATTCTACACGAGATATTTAAAAAAATACGAGATTTCAACATCTGCAATGCAGTAAGGTTATTCACAAATCTAAAGATTGGCGAGTCTCAAATAGCAGCATCGATCGAAGTCTCTCAACGACAAAATAAAATAAAATGAAGAAATTAAAAAATAAAGAGTAAAATGTATAATGAAACAAAAGGTACGTGAAAATGAGTCCTTATAAGAAATTTTTTTTCAAACTTTTAGCTCGAAGATGAGAAATAAAATTATCACTACGTCTGTGGGTCCATATTAGAAAACTGCCATTAATTCGTAAAACTATAAGTTTTCGTAATAACGAGGTCTACTGAACATAACATCGCAAGGAAGGCCTGGATTGTATTTTTAGGTTTGGGATACTAGACTATCACTAAGTGTCTCATAATTTCAAACTACGGTCATGTGATAAGGCCACTCTTGAGCTAGTCCCCTCATCTCCACATCCATACCCCAGCATCAGAAAGACTTTGTGCATCTCAGATTAACGTGGATTCGGGCCATCCCACGGAGCTCCAGCAACCAAGTGAAGAATAACGTGTCATCCTTCCCAATTACTGCCCGAGACAAATGATGCTTTATTTCACTGATCTTATGTAAACTGTTTTTATCACCGTGAAAATCCAAAAGCTCCTATTAAACAGTTCTCTCACCTTAAAAAATTTTCTCAAAATGTGAGCCAAGATATTTAACTGTACAGTCAAGAAATCCGTTGAAATTCAATGCAGTTATTACACAGTAAACGCGGTCATTTTTACGAAAACCTCTACGAATACTCACGATTTTATGAATTAGTGGGTGGTCCCAAACACACTCTCATAGAGGCAATGATAACGTTTAAATTTGATCATTCCAATTTCTTATTTTATGGTTGAGAAACTTGGATCTTCGTTTTTCTTGGAGAATCCCTTCGAATAATAGATAACTAACAGCACTATTGGTATTCCGGAACTTTTGAAGCAATTTGTGTGAGTAATTTCTCCATCCTAAACTAACAGTCGTCTGACAGCCCAGTCAATCAGTCCCTTCAAGTGCGCAAACATCGTTATTTTGACAAGGAGCGATCATGGCTGGGAATCGCCTCATGAAATCGTCATTCTGGAGTAACACGAATCGTCGTTTTCATCAAGAGAACCAGCGTCACTCAAGACAACGTTTACCTGACGACTTGAGGAAGGTGGCATATCAATCGACAAAGCAGCCCAATGCTAACCAATATTTCATTTTAGAATTTTCTGTATGTGAACTTAGATATAATTTGCACTCAAAAAACATTAGATGATTAAGAACATAATAAATGAAAATATGTGCCATGTAGTTTTTAAATTGAAAAAAAAAAATGACTGACTATTTAATCTCATTTTTCAGTCATAAAATAAAAGTATGAATTGTTTTTATGTATGAATTTAATTTTGCATGTGCGTTTTTTTCTACAGTGTATATTATATATTTTTTTCTAATAGGAATTTATAAAGAAAAGGAAAGCATTTGGTGGGAAAAAATATACTTTTTTACTATTTAATAATTTTTCTATTTTAAGAATTTTCGATTTTAAGAAGATATTATTTATAAATTAGTTAAAAAGAGAGCCTGCTTTAAATATAGGTGCCTTTTTTTCAGAGGATGTCCTACTCTTTTTATAATTAATAAAAGTTATTGCTTTAGGTTTTTTATGATTCTATGTAAATATGTACATGAATCAAAAGCGTGGTATTTGGTATTTTCAGGGGACAGTTCGAATAAACCTTATGGTGAAGCTGGCATTCCCTTTGAAGGCAAGCGCTGGGCGGAGCAAGAACAAAAAAAAGGGCTGAAATATTCGACTTCTTTCCAAATCCCATCTGACCTCGTTGAAGAGTTTCAAGGAGTTAATGGGAAACGCGAAAGCGAGATACGGATCGCATCTTCTATTTCTATTAATTATTTAGCGGAAGGTCTTTAGGGGAACACCTAACCTAGTCGATCATGCCCGAGACAAGGGGTCGAAAGGCTCTCATCAGTCACCAACGAGAGTTGAGTTGTGTGTCGCCTGAATGCGTGTCTTCAAATTGTCGAATTTGCGGGATGGTGGGGGGTGGAAAAAATAGAATAAACGCTCGCCAACACGTGGAAGCCATCCCTCGCTTTAATCGTCTGATCTCTGACGGTGAAGTATGGCAACACCTGCCTGGTTCAAAGGGAAATAATTACGGAAAGGTTAGGTTATAGAACACCCCGCAGATGCCCGACTCCAGTCATCGAAATGCAGTTCGTGCAGGTGCAGTGATTTCAATTAAATGCCTAATTCATCATATGTGTTAGATCTTTAAATTATCGTTTGGTATTTTTTCTTTCCTGTCGTTCTGACTGCGAAATTGCTTGGGAGGAAGCGTTAGGCCGTAGTTTGGTTATTACTTTAAAACGAACTGACGAAGCTGATATTTCCTGGTGAGTGGACTCAGGCCTAATTACTCCGGAACAAGTCATTTAAGTATGTAATCAAAGTTTGCAATTTGTTACAGACATCTTATCTGAGTAATTTATCGCTAATTATTATTTTTTTTTCAAAGTTCGTCCTTCGGTTAAAACTACTTGATTTAAAAGCAGATGCACACAGAACTTTTTGCATACTAATTGATGCACTGAACACACGAATAATTTACAAACATGAAAATAACAGTTCAAAGATTATTATGATAAATATTTAATAATAAAGATGTGTTTTTATAAAAGTGATTAACATCACATTAAAATCAATTTCGATTTAGAGATTAAAGGTTGTTGAACTCCACTAAATAAACGACACTGGAGGGCTCATAAAAACTTAAAAGGAGGTCATTTAATGTTTTATGTACAAAATCAAAACTAGTTTATGTTTTCAAATTGTGAAGTAGATAGAGTCAAGTGATTGTTTAATAATTTAAAATAAAAAATAAAATATTTATTGAGGAACAAATATTATAAAAAGTAATTTGTGTTTTAAAGGATTATTATACGTTATATAATTAACAGAGGATATTTTATCGATACAACTATTACATAATTCTTTGGTGCCGATCAAAACAAATATCACCCACAAAATTGTTCCTACAGGAATAGAATCAATAAAATTCACCATTTGATAGATAAAAACAAATTTTGGAATCTAATTTTGAAAAATAGAGATTTTTAAATTTATTTGTTTTTGAAATAGTAGTCTTGGAATAAAATATAAAACTATGTAGTGACTGCTCTGCATATTTGATAAATACAACTGTCACATAAGCCTTTGGCGGAAATTTCACTGACTATTAAAAGAAAAATCGCCAACAAAATCGTTCCTACAGGAAGCAAACAAACTTACATAGCTGAACGTAGAAAGTACTTTTTTTAAAGCAAAGCTTTCAATGTTTAAACGAATTACCTAGTGGCAATTAATAATAAAAATGTTAGTAAAACTGTAAAAAATAAAAAAGTATTGGCAAAACAAATTTGAATTTATATCCACGAAACCGAACAAACGTAAAAAACGAACTCACGTTATCTTAAATAATAAATATTTTCAAAAAAGCTGTAAGCACCTAAATAAGTAAATTAATATCGATGAATAAAAAAAAAAAGATTGCAAACTGTTAAGATTTTTAAATAAAAGGAAAGTATAAGAAAAAAAAAAAAGTCGAATTCCAATGAAACGGGAAAACGAATCAATGTAAATGCAAAATTTCAAAATATAAATTACATTTTCTGCCATTTAAATAGTAAAAGAAATATTTCAAACTAAATCTATATATTCTTTATTATTCCTAGGTAGTTAAAAGTTCGGGTTACCCGGAGAACAAGAAAAAGTCACCAAAAAATTTGCAAAATTCAAAATCGTGCCAAAAAGCTTTTGGGTCATTTTATATTTCGAATAATGTTTATTTTTAACTAAGAATATTATCTCTACCAATTTTTACGGTACTAAAAACTCACAGTTTTAAAAAAAGTATTTGTTGTACTTACAACATAAAAATTAGCAAATAAAGGGCTAAACTTCTGTTTTTCCTATTAGGAAGTAAAGGATAAATGTTTTGTCTTCCTCTTCTCTCATTATTCTTAATTCATTTTTGTACGATGTATAACAGATGAATAATTAAAAATGAATCGCTGTTGAAAGCTTTAGAAAGTCAATTAGATGAACACCAAGCAATTTCAAAAACATTTATGAGAAGAAATAACACTTAAGTTAATTTGTATTTTTGATTTCAAACAAACACACGCACTTTATTTTCCGTTGATTTTAAATAAGAAAAATTTATATAATGTGCTACATTTTTCTTTTTGCTTGCTTTTTAGTTTTTTTTAAATAGATATTAGAAGTACTTTTCATATCATTAAATTTTCTTCAATCTGCCGCATCTCATATTTAAGGTAATTTGAAAGTCTGTAATATGTTAATTGTTTGTGTCATTATAAAAAGTTCTAACAAAGAATAAAGTTGAACGATACTATTACGATACAGCTTTGAAAAAAAATGATGGATAGGTTATTTACCATCATTTGTATTAAAATTTATAAATTTTTCTAGTTTTTAAATGAATAAACTCCTATTTGCTTTATTAAATGAAATTACGATACATTTTTTAAAGATTACATTTAAATAAACAAGCATTTTGTTTTTCCAAAAAGATAAGTTGGAATTACAGTAACTTCTATGTGTAATACCTTTTTGCATGTATAGTTTAAAATAGACTCTACACATCCACCCCGAATCTAGAATTGAACTTATGAGATTCTGATCTGAGTACCACTGTGTGCGTGGTGAGCTTTATAAATTTTGTTTTTATAATAATGTCAAATTTATTGTGATAATTTCATCAGTTAATAAATTTATTGCTTCAATTTAATTAAATTCCTTTATTCTTTTCATTTCTTTTTTGATATTTTGATATTTTATCTTTCTGTGTATCTATATTTAATATTTAGATATAAGTTATATTAAAAAAATGACGCAAGGAATAAGTGATTAGGGCAAACGTATGTATGAAAAGATATCTGCAAAATTGTAAATCAAGAAATATATAAGTATGACTCAGAGATATATTCATTAATTATCATTTGTCTTATTAATAATGTAAATGATTATATCTATGTTATGTGTGTTCATCAATATAATGAAATAATTATCAGAATAACTAGAAAAAGTTGATAAAATTAATTAAATATTTAGATTATTTGAGAAAAAATGTGCACACATACATACATACATACAACACACGCACACATATATATGTATGTATGTATGTGTGTTTTTAAAGTATAATAAAAGCTACCAGTTTTTTTGTACAAATAAGGATGTGTCCTTTGGTAATACGCTATCTTTCTTCGCTCAGAGAAGCTTCTTCTATTTCTGTTCAACTTCTCTTAGATTCTCACATGTTATGGCTTGAATAAATCTCTCTTAAAGAAGAAAATGGCAAACAAATCTTGCCAGACACTTCGCATCAAGCCTTAAACCATAGGTAAATATATCTAAGTAACTTGGCCCGCGATCTCTCTCTAACTCGACCTCAATATATTTGAACCGTTATGATTCATTTAAATGCCGTATTGAACATACGGAATCGATATTCTCCACTGGCATTTCTCTCAGAGTTTCCACAATAGTTCCGTGAAGAATGGTGCACTATTCATTTAAACACTATGAACAAACCACATATATATCGATTCCTAGTCGAATCTGAGTTGTGTTACTTGCAAAAGGTGGTATTGCGCCATAAAGGATTCCTAATAAATCTAAAGTATTTTCATTTTTCCGATGACCTCTTGTAAACATATTATACAGACACGCAATATGCATACACTATGA
Source organism: Latrodectus geometricus (assembly GCA_026290005.1). Classification (NCBI taxonomy): domain Eukaryota; kingdom Metazoa; phylum Arthropoda; class Arachnida; order Araneae; family Theridiidae; genus Latrodectus; species Latrodectus geometricus. The sequence goes on along the minus strand of JAPDSC010010981.1, from coordinate 289,423 downwards.
AAAATTTGTCGAAGTTTAATAATGAAACAACGTTTTCTAGAGTGACACGGATTCGACTCCATTGTTTAGCAAGGGGAGCAACGTGGAAAGTAAGAATGAAAAATCATTGGGAAATATTTCATTTTGCCTGTGCAATTGACAAAGTTGCCAAATGGCACTACCAACTCCAAATAAAATAACTCTAATATCAACCTCTTGTTTTTAGCAAAAATTTTAGACGGTATCAAAATATTATTATTATAATTCCCGGCTACCACAATTCTATTTATACTTTTTTCAACGCTAGAAGGGGTGGGAGTGAGAACACTTTGTGCAGTGGGTAGATTTTTAAATGGATGGGTCTTCGTAATTCAGAACAGGGATCAAACAATAGTATCCCAAGCCTAGGCCTGCCACCTCTAGAAGTATTATTTTGCAGGGGAGACGTAGCGACCACAACGTATTTAACGTCTCCTTATCACTTTTAGTGAACACGATAAATCTTCTCAGTTGGGTCGGGATTTGAACTCACTACCTTCTGATAACAAGAACAAATTCTCTTATCAACCACCCAACCATGATATCATATCAAAATATTTATGCTAAAAATTTAAACATCTTAGAACAAATATTAGTAGTCGATAATGTCGGTTCTGCAATTAATGCAAGAAAAAAAGAAAAAGTACCAAACAATGGTAAAATTATGGGAAAGTTATCAGTATTTATCAATTTATAAAATGACACAATTAAACAACTATGGAAGACCAGGGTAACTTATGACCAAATGGGAGACAGTATGTTCGATGATGAAGTAACGTCATATGAAAGTACCTAAGAGAATAAAAAAGCTCCTAGGATTAAATGTGCTTTTTTGGTATCGAATGGAAGATTGAAGAGGAAGAGGCCAGCTCAGCTGTTCATTTCTTCATTTGACCTTTGATTCAAAATGACCAAGTGGCTGGCAGAAACAGGCAGCCAGAACTATTGCAATAACCTGATCTAACCACTTTGAGTGCCAATAATCTCCTAAGATTTTATCCATTGATGCATTATACAGCAAAAATCTCATCCATCCTAACATAAATCATCGTATGAGAAATGCAGTAGACATTCATTTTTAAGAACTCTTAGCGACGGATAAAATAGTTTTTAAAACTGAAAGTTCATAAAATAGAAAAAAAAATAAGTATCAGACCTTAAATTTTATTTTATTTTCTATCAAAACGTTTTCTCCTTATAAATAAAATACTCTAAGAAAAAATTATTAAATTTGCATTTATAAGAAAGACATGTAAAATGAAATACGTTCTTAAGAACAAATCTTAATACTTCTATTTTATTCATGAAAAATCAGGCAAAGCAATAATTTATTTATTATTATTTTTATTTATTTATTTATTTTTTGCTTTAAAAACTACTTTTAGAATACATCTTTTCGTTTTTTCGATGTAGGAAAGCCTTTTCCATTGCTTCTCACAAAAAAAGTGTCTCCATCTGCTTGTTTTACAAATGCTATCAGAATTTTCTACTGCCTTTGACATCAATTGTTTTTCTCCATTATATCTCGATCATTCAAGTATCTGATAGTTCTGAAGTGAAAATTACATCTCTGAGTTCCCATTCAAAAATCTTAAGATGAAATTTCGGACAGTCTTCGTCGAAGTTCATGGATGAGAAACACTCAAGTCGTCAGCTTTTCTTGTTACCTGCATGCCAAACTGATCTAAATACACTGTGCTCAAAACAATTAAAAGATATTGTAAGTTTTATATAAAATAAAGACATAAGAGAAATTTTTTTGCCGAAAATGGAAGAACAGAATCACAAATGAAATTTTTTCTGATTTAAAACTGTGGAGTATGCTAATTTTGAGTTCGACGTCAAAAACGTCGCTTCAGCGGCAGTGAATAAAATTTGACTTTCAACTGACTAAAAGACAAGGATGATCGGCATTCAGTGACTGCTTTGTTTCGATGAGTACGATGTCTCAGCGAAGTCATTTAACCGATTCAGAAGCTTGGAGAGTTATTGGTAGGTTAAAAGTGTGCCAAACTCAAGCCGAAGTAGTGTCACAAAGTGTGATTTCCAGGATCTGGAACCTTTTTTTGTAGACTGGAAGTGCAGGCCGAAGATCAGGGCAAGGTCTTAGACGGGCAACAACGCCCAATGAAGATCGGTTTTTAGTGTTAACGGCTCGAGACACCGAAATATGAACGCTACCCTTCTCCAACAACACATTCGCTCGGCTATTGACATCACTGTTTCAACTCAGACTGTTCGAAACTGGTTCTGTGGTGTAGATCTGTATGCTCGTCTACCGATGGTATGCGTTAAACTAACATCAAGGCATCATCGCGACCGCAGGGAGTGGCCACAGAGCATGTGAACTGGAGGAGAAATGAATGGAGCAATGTTCTTTTTTCGGACGAGTCCCGTTTTTCTGTTCATCCTGATAATAGGCGTATTTTCATCTGGAGGGTTGCCGATATAGGATGAGGTCCTCTGACCTATTGTAATCCCTAACGCTGCAGCAATCGAAGATGACTTCATTTTAATGGACGATCGTGATAACCTGGTGGAGGATTTCCTTTTCGAGGAAGAAATCGTGTGAATGGAATGACCAGCGTGTTCTCCTGACATGAATCCAATAGAGAATGTTTGGGACACTCTAGAAAGACGAATTGCTGGCCACCAATTACCCGCACAAACTCCCCAAGAACTGGAAAGAGGTCTTCGTGAAGAGTAGGATAGAATACCCCAACTCGTAATTAATAGCCTCATTGACTCCATGCCTCGAAGGTGTTCAACGTTGCTGGTTGTCAGTGGAGACCCTCTACTGAAAAGGATTTCCTTTGAAGAAAACACCTTTTCTTATTTCTTTCTCTCATTTGCACAAATTGCGTTTTTTTTTTTTTTTTCCTTTTTGTACACAAATACGCGATAAAATGCAATTTTTCTGCCAAACATGTGTAATTTATTCTCATATAACCTACTACGTCTGTCGACCATGTATCAATCAACTAAAATGTTTCCCAACCTTAAGATCCACCTAAAACCGCAATATCCTTTAATTAGTTTGAGCAGTGTAATACAACTCCTTGAAGATATTCATTATTCTTTGATGCCCAAAATGGGGGTTAGATTCAAAGGGAGAAATTATACACGAATTGCTTAAAAAAATCAGGAATTTCAACATGAGTAGTGGAATTAGAAATCCTTCATTCAAAGGATTTATATGAATCTCCAATAAAAACGTCGAACTATTTTTTCTATATCATAAAATAAAAAAGAAACAATATAAAAATTGAAAATACCAGAAGATACAAAAATGCATACAAAAGAGACATGAAAATGAGTTCACAAAAAAGAGACTTTTCGAAATTTTAGTACGTAAATGTGAATTAAAATCAACATTGCGCCTATGGGAACCCGTTAGGGACCGGTCTCTAGTTCGTAAAATCGTAAATTAAAGTTTGTAAATTAATCGTAAATTAGATGTTCGTAAAAATGAGCATTTATTATAACAGAAATACGAAACGTGCTATTTGAGTATAGTAAAAATAACAAAACTGGCTAGCTGAAAAACAATATTTGAGAAAAAAAAAAATGTGTCTTATATTTTATGATTATTAAAGAAAATTTTGATACTTTTTAACGTGAAAATAAACAAAAATAAATAAATGAATGAATAAAAAATCATTAATTCGCATTTGTAACTTTCAAGAACACGTGCTTCATCAGTGTAGCTGCACATGTTGTCCTAGTTTATCTTAGCTTGATAGAATGACAGCATGTTTGTCAACGATATATGTATGTCCTGTCACATTTGCAAAAGGTCAGTTTCTTTTCAAATTTTTATATATAGTTTAGTTGTTCGTTTTGGGCACTCTATGAAGAGGGTATCTATAAAATGCCTATAAACGATTTCAATCTTTAATGGTCATGAAATGAGGAAGGTTTAAGTTAATGAATTTTTGGAAAGTTGTATGCCCATCATCAATGGGCGTGATGCCTTCATCACACGAAGAATAAAAAAACAGAGTCTATTCTACGCCAGGTATGAATAAGCATGTTATCTGTTGAGGTCGTAGTCCGGGCCTTCAATAAGGCAGTCATTAAACTTACAGATCATAAGTGATCCGCAATTTCTGTAAGTCATATTCCTGTGATCCTTTTGGAAAAGTTCTGCTATGTTATTTCAGTTGTGTAGAGCTCCAGTGGCTCAGTAGCTTCACGCTCTGTTTCCTGTTATGTGTAAAGTGAAGCGTCATCTGCCGCATGCAGTGATTGGGAGGGGGACCACATTCTCCCTCGCTGGAGCTTCGAGGATTAGGGACGTGTCCACGTTAATCTATGATGTTCGAAGTCCTTCTGCTGATGAAGAGCAGGGTACCAGCTCAGGTGTGACCTCGTCTCCTGAGCGGGGTTCAAAATGACAAGGTGCTTGGTGATGGGTGAGTATTCCAAACCTGTTAACTTTAAGGTACAATCCTGGAATCACCTGCGCTGCTATGTATGTATTAAGTGTGTGGGTAGTGAAAAACCTTCCATAAAGTGGTTTTAACAGGCGCTACATTCTTTCTGTTTTGGTGACATGAACATTCACATCACCAAACGAAAATAGTAGCTTATACAAAATAAACATGAAACAAAACAATAAAACCAATGACTTCTTGATATGCAACAAATGTTTTCACATTTTCGAAAGCATTAAAATTAATTGGAAAAAATAGATGAATATTTACAAATAATCCTAATCCGAGAACTATTAACAAAATTACGAATAATCTGGGAAACTATTAACGTATTTAGCAAATTACAAATACATCAAAATAGCCGAATTAATTCCATGTTTGATACGAAAGAGTACTCTACTGGAAACCATTAGAAAAGTAAAATAACGCCAAATAAAATGATGAATTTGAAGTGGTCAATGCAGACTCATTCACAAATTTGGGAGTGAAATTTTGTCTACAAATTATCAACACACATAGATGATATTTTCAACGAAAAGCTTTTCAAATGGTCAAAGAAAATTGTCTATAGAAACTTTCGAGGCGTAAAAATGAGCATGTCTATCAATAAATCCATGTGTACCGCCATTATTTTATGACTTATGGAGCATCCAAATTTGTCTGACTGTTTGTAGACATCCTGTACTTGATTTCTCTAGCATTTGCAACGCGCCCAAAGACCCATTTTAATCCGTTATTGTCAGAGCCGGCACAAAACGTCTTCAAAAGAAGAAAAAACAAACATTCCATTAAAAAGAGAGGAACATTTCCTGTTAAACACTGAGATGACGGCCATTACTTCTCACAAAAGCGGCGCTCTCTGAGAACGAACTGTGATTTACGGGTTGGGAAAGAGCCCCGCTTCCGTGTTCTCGTGGGTGTCAGTTACAAGGTGTCGTGGGTGGGACCCGGCCACGCCCATGATCCGTGTCACACCTCTTCAAGGCACGGGAGTGATTCGCCTGGTAAAAATTGAAAAGCGCATGTCATGGGAGCGCATGACAGTGGGCGACAGGCAGACACGCAGAGCGGCCTTCTCTAGAGGTAAGAGCTGTGCAACTTTTATGACTGACTCAAAAAAACAGGGGAAGCGGAACTCATTGACGAATTAGGAAATGCGATCTTTTCTTATATTCTACGCGGAGCACCAGCCCTTGTTTCCGGTGATAATAAATGCTAGACAGATCCGCACCTCAACACAAGAAAAGCAGTGCGGCAATAAATTGAATCATTCGTAATTCATAAAATAATTTCATACTGATTTGTTAACTAACTTATTATTGACACAATAGTAAGTATAGAAAGAGAGGCGTTATTTTTGGCATCCGTATACAGACATTAAGCAGTTGGTGTGAATTAAAACTGTTTAGAAATTATCGTAAGGCTCTTATGTGATATCTAGAATTTTATTCTCTATATAAAAATTATCATTTAGCTGATTAGGGTTAGTGAGATTAATTGTGATATGATTATGGCAGGTGTTTTTGTCGTGGAGAACAAATAGCCACCATCATTTTGAACTACACTCAAGTGACCAAGTCGACATCTGAGTTAAACTTCTATATGAACTGTTTGGTTTTGTTTGTCGTTCAACAGTCATTTTCTGCACATGACAGTTCATTTGACTCGGAACAACGGTTTAAAGGGGATTCAGAACCACTACAAACATCGAAACCCAAAGTGGGGTTTGAACTCACAAACAGGTGAGAGCAAGATCCATGCGGCAACCTCCATAAGGACGCATGCTGGTGCAACAATAATAACCCCGTATCACAATAACAGAAGAGTATTGAACCTAACAGAACTTTAACTGTCCATATGCTTGCTTTCTCTGCATGACACGATAAGGCATCGCCCCCGCTCACTTCAGGACATAACATGAATATCTTTCCGCATCATTGAGCCTTTTAAAATGAAATAAAATAAAATAATGCAATTTAATGGAGCTATTCAAGTAAAAAAAGGAAATACAATTTTTCAACGTCAAAAAGGGGAACTGACAATATCCCCTGCCTCGAGTGAAAGGTGATCACATCATCTATGAGGGCATTTTGAGAGAATTCGTTCAGGAAATTTGCTATTAAATCGGGCGGTAGAAGTATAAGGAAAATCAATATGAATTATCGTGAAAAGAACAATCCGATAAATGATTTGAAAAATGAAAGATTTTCCATGTTAGCTAAAGTTTTAATACCCTTTTCACAATTCTTTGCTTTAAATTCATTAAAATAATTTATTACGTCAAATGTGTCTTAGTCATTTTTGGGATAAAGTAACTTCTACAATGGAGCCGGATTAAATTCAGAAGTTACTTCTATTTGGTTATGTTTGTTTGATTTACGTTTCCTTAAGACTATTTCTGCCGGTTCTCACAACTAATAGTCTTGTAATTCTGAAAACTCTCAGGCGACTAGGTCGACACCTAAGCTGGCACTTTTCTCTTCATGCCTCAGCACACTAGAGGAAGGGGATTAAGACTGTGATCTGTTTCACAGTCTTAATCCCCTTCCACTAGTGTGAGAGCACCAGTCTTCGTTAGTGAACATAGCGGGGCTTCTATTGGGTCAGGTATCGAACATATCACCTGCCAGTCATAAGAATGACGCCCTTACCATAACAGGTGGCTGCGGCCTCTGCTTATATTTTCAACTACCAAAATGAAATTAGTCAACAGAGGCAAAAATCTCCTCTCATTTGGGCTGTTGAAATGACATCGGGGTTGGAGTTCTTTTCTCCGAACCTCCCTCCTTATAATCAGAGGGGCATTGGATTGCCCTAAAATTGTAATGTAGACGACCCCTTTCAGAGTGATGATATTTGGGTGGATCAGGTCAGGTGGTGTAGAGGCACCAGATGTGGCACCCCACACCCTTCAAAATATATTAAAGAAGTAACTTTTGTTTTGTTCAACAGTTTCAATTGAGGGTATAAAGTATTAATTTATAAGGAAGTGAGAGAAATAAAATCTTTTATTTCGCGATGAAGAAAATCCTCCTCTTTATTAATATGCATTCGAAGATGAGGTAATGCATCTTTTTCACAAAAAAATGCAACGGCATCTTTCTCACTTTTATAATTTATTATCAATTATTTTTTTGCTTAAATTATATATAAAAAAATAATAATAACACGTTTCATGAAATGGAACTCAAATGTGAAAGTTATAGTTATTTGTTTATCAGTTTTTGGTTGTTGTTTTCTTATGTGCTTTGGTGGCTTATCGCAAATGCCGCGAAAATCAAATAGTATCCTTTATGCACCCCCTACGTAGAGCACTTATGTATCCGTTGTTATACAATACTGATCATGTATCGAATTTAGTACCCTCCAGACAAGAGAATGATTATTTTCTCATCGGGTTACAAGTTCCTATTTTTGTAAGCGTGCTGATCATAAACTAGCTAACTAGTAATATCTTGAAGCACAGTGGCACAGTGGTAGCGCTTAGCACTCCAAGATTCTATACGTCGCTGGGAAAAGTCGACTCAGCCTTTTATCTTTTCAGTGGGTCGTTAAAACTGAGTACCAAAAATACTTGCTAAACATTGGGGGTTTCGAGTTAAGCTGACCACCTAAACCGGAGATATGCTCCTCAGCCCAGGTGACGAAAACAGATGTGAGCTCCTCTGTCCCCCGATGGACTGTCGTACCACTGAATTGAGTTTAATAATATCTTTTTACATGAACTTTTTCAACTGCAAAGAGCTAAAATACTCGAAATTATTGAGCAAGGAACGCGCGCGTGGTTTCTAGTAGCCTAGATGTATTTCTTTTTCAACGGGATGGGAGAATAAAGAAAATACTTTTAGTTATTTAAAAGAAGTGGCAACAACTTTTCTGCATGATTCTCAATGAATGCAGCTCCACATCTAAATCCGTTTTCGGATAATCACATGTGCGGCGAAGGAAACCCCTCCCAACAAGTGAAGAACTGTAACGGCAAGAAAACTAGGGGGGGGGGCAGCATCTTGTTAAAAAGAGTAATGGCTCTCAAGGCAAGCCGCCCGGCGGTCATTACTGAGGGTCGAAGGCTAACAGTATGTCAGGCTAGAAATGGCGGTCTCCTTTGACATCTATTTGCTCTGCCTGCGATATACGATCGCCAACACTGGTCACACCCTGACAATTATATCTCGCTAATGAAGCCACACCGCCAAGGTGTTGCACGCCAAACACCTCAAAATTCGCCATTTTTTTTTCTTTCGGCTTTCACTGTTTGCAAATAATTCAAAAGATTTCAATTTACACTCGTTCCGTATTTGCCTAGGATTAGAAAGGATTAAAAGGATACATTGCAAGACATTTATTTTTGATACCATACCATTGCGGTAACAGTTACATCTGTGAACTGTTTTCGGATACTCGTTGTCTTCGAACTAACTGGGCCATCCAGGGATAACTGATGGATTACATTTTATAATGCGCTCATTAATGTGTTTTATATTTTGAATATCTGCGCTTGAGAATGCGCGTTGTAGGAGCTTTCTTTAAATATACAATCTTCTACAACTGCGACTGTGATCAATGGACATTTTTAATTCAGGAATTTGTAAAAATTGTGTATCTCTTCAAAAATATTTGCATGATATCTCTAAAAAATATTTACAAAACAAAATCTTATGGAAAACTTTTTACTTATTTCGTAACTATATTTTTGTGGAAAATTTGAATCGTGTCTTGGCCGAAGAGGACGGGAATTAGATTCTGAGTCGGCATAAACATTCACATCAGATGCAGAACACGCGAACTATAAAACAGATAACTGGAGAAAACTAAAAATTCAATTTTATTCTGAAGAACGTAAGAAATTCAGACAGCAGATAAAATGTGCTTATACTGTTTTATTATAGTTCTTATGTGTCATCAAAGCGTAAGGATCATACAAGTAGAATGTACCAAATAAAATACTGCAATCCGTTGGAGTTTGCAATGCACATCTGTTGAGTAGTTGTTTGAGGTAGCTGTTGCTTTTACGCACAAACATCTGTCGAGGGGAGGGAATGTTTCGAGATTCTTCCTTTCCAATTTGTAAATGGAGCAACAATCTGAGTTGGAACTCCAAATAACTTACTCTGTAAGCCAATCCGATATGCTATGTAAGAAAAGGTAAATGATGTTATTTATGCTATTGATAATGATATGACGCGTGTGACTGGAACATTCCCTGACAGACCATACTTTCAACACACAGCAGTCACTTCTACTCTCAATTTGAAGTTTATCGAGCGCAATATGTTTATTATTTGAGAAACATATTCAAACCGTTTCCCCCCCCCGTTCCATTTCCAAACTTCTAATTTTAAGGAATGAAGAGTGAAATTTTTCATTTATTCAACACTGTTCACATCGATATTGAAGCCTATATTGAAGAAAAATTCTCTACACTAATTAAAAAATAAAGCATTCCATTTTTTACATAAATATATCACGATAATATATTTACATAAAAATTTGAATGCCTTAACTATATTCCTAACATTTCTTAAAGTTGATCTTCGTAGAGAGCATTACAAAAGCACTGCATTTTCGGAAAGGCGTTGTTCTCCTTTTCGGAAGGTAGCGAACTTGATACCAGCCCCATTAGGAGAGAACTATGTTCTTTAAGCGTTTTGAATAATTTAATACACCAGTTCTGGTGCGGGAAATGGCGCAGCTTGTCCTTTTTGGACCTTACACCACAAAACCCAACCAACCAATTTGGTGCGGGATGATCTCTGTCGTTGGCCATGATTCAAAATGACGAAGTGATTAACTCTGTTGAGTGCAATGGGTAGACAGAAATAAATTGGCAAAACGTAATATTTATTAAAACCTAACCGAGATATTGCAATTTACTCAGAGGACTTCATAGAACTTTCAACGGCTGTCAAACTGTTCACAACATGGTGTCAAAGTATTCATTCATTTTTGTAGCAATTTACCTCTCATTTCTACATTTCCCTAAATACATCCTTAAAGTAAGTGACATGTTGCTGTTATCATTGGGCGAGCATCTCACAACTTCCTCAAAGTAAAGCATCATTGTGAGTGACCGCATTCTCAACAACGAGATCTTTCATCTTCAGACAGTCATTCTTCTTAATTCCTTTTAACATTTCGTAATTATTATTTCATATTAGAATAAAATAACTAATTGCCCTTATTAACGGGAAATCATTTCAATAATCAAAATCAATTAAATCAAATTTTAACTCTCCAATAATTGCTGTTATTACCTCTTTAACCAGCCTTTGAATTTGCCATACATTCGAAATTTTTAAATTTTCTGGCGCAACACATTTATTGCATTATTTAAAATTTTATTCTTCACTGTTCTAACCAAATATAAACCAAATGTATTTATAATCATGATATTTAAGCAATTACGATGAGAAAATTCAAATGATTTTTGAATTATACTATTGAGATTTGCTTTTAAGTAATGCGCTGGAATGCTGACTTAAAGATATTTATGAAATATTCAAACAAACTGGAGAACCCAGATAATGTTAATATTTTATGTTGTTTAAAAATGTAAAAAGATTTAGACTAGATATCATTTATTATTTAAAAGTGTTTCAGTTTTTAAATTGTAAGAAAAATATTTTAATATTCAATTTAAATATGTTTTACAATAATAATATGCAATGTTCTTCGTAATTGTAGTTCAAGTATTCAAAATTAACATTCATCATTTTGAATGCAATAAGGTATTGTTTTTCATGGGCATTTGTTCCATAAATTTGATAAATTGCAAGTTAAAATTAAAAAAAAAAAAAAAAAAAAACTCTTTCTTAAAGTTTGTATGACGCTCTGTATAAGGCAGTGTGTCTGCAGCCATTTCCATTAAATGCTGTTTATATTTATGATGCAATGTATTTCAAGAATAAAACAAGAAAAACTGTTTTTTGAGCTGCGATTTTGGCTATTTATTTTTGTCGACCCAAGTTTCTAATTTTTGCCATAAACCCTATAATAGTGAATCAAGCTTACGAACGTGGTCGACATCCGAGTTGGTACTTTTCTTTCTATACTATAGTCCAATGCAAGCATAATCCAAACAGATTTTTAAAAATACATAGGCTTTTCAGCATGGATTAGATATCGTATCCACTATTTTTCGAGGACGAGATAACCGATTCTCGACCGTGCTACCATGGCCCCCGTATGTAAAATATAGGTTGAAAATCAATTCCATTTAAGAAATGGGTGCACATTTATATAAAATAAAATCCAATGAAACTAAATATAAATTACAGTAAGTATTTTCCCATATTACTGGTTTAGAAATACCAAATTAACCAATTTTATGATTAACACATAGTAACTGGTAGTATAATACTTTCTCTATAATTTGAAAGTTTTCATCATATGAAATTTTTTTTATATTTATTAATTATTTCTTATAATTAAAAATAAAAACAAAGAGAACTGGAACAACATTTTCACCACTCCTTAGAGAGAGCTATTAATTATCTTCAACTTCAGAGGAAAGAGTTTTGATTGGCAGGATGATGCATGACGTCATTACGGAAAAGATTACATCACGAGATTAAGTATCATTCGACAGCTTGATCTTAAGCGGCTGCTGGAAGTGCAGTTGATTAGCATAAAAAATATATATAAATAAATAAAAATCAATGAAATTAGCTTACAAAATGTAAGGACAACTTATCTGAATGAAAATATAAACGTTAATAAATGAAGATTAATCGAATTCAGTAAGACCAATCTAAAGAAAAGCAGTTAAAAAAATATGCTAGCATTACTCATTTTCTTTTTCTAAAAAAATGCTTATTTAATGCCACCAAAAATAGGATCTTGTTTATTTTCAGAATAAATTAAAGGGTTAGTAGAAAGCTATTAAAATCAGGAGATTTGTTGTTAGCTAATTTGAGTAATAATTTGGAGAGGAATTATTCGGAAGAAGTTATTTTTGGTTTTTATCCTTATATGATCTTTTCTTTGAGTTAAAATATTATACATTTGTATGCAGGTTTCAGATCTGCCAAATGATTCTTTTGGTCATTAAAAGAAGCCAAATTGGGAATATAAATATTCTAGCTTGTTATGCAAAAGTATATATTCCATTAATTCATCGAAAGAAATCAAGCTCAAAATAAAATAAATACGCATCAAATATTTTGAAAATCAATTCATTTTTTTCTGGCTTTCTATGCATGAATAGAAAATTTTGAAAATTCCCCCCTTATAGAATATTGAATTTTTCGTCAAGTATTAAACTAATAGATTTGGGGGTGTAACGTTTATGTCTTAAATTAATAAATTTGGTTTAAAGGTTTTCTTACATCAGAAAATTTGAAAAATGAGAAGTATAAGTCTGGTAGATAATCTCATTGTTTTAGTCTAACATTTTTTAAATCGGTTTCTATTCATGTTTCTATAACAAATAAAATTTTTTATTTATCGTCTATATTTTTGCAAAATGACTTATCGTAATCCCCAAAAAACTTTTTCTGGAAGTTAGTACATTTCCTGAGTATATATAATTTTCATGGAAGCATTTTCATAAGGATAATTCACAAGAACGCGTATTAAAAATTTTCAGCAATAATAAAAATATTGCTATAAATATTATTAGAGCTATGTCATACTAGCATTCAAGAAACTAGTAAGAGGCTTTTGCGGTTCGTGCACCGAGAGTTTCCAAAATTTGGTGGTCTTTGAGTATCAACAGAAGCAAGAAAAGAAACCACATCTATGCCAAAACCTTGCAAATTGAAACAGACAACCCGCAAGTGATACTCCTCCCAACGACACCAAATGTTAACTAAGCAAACATTTAGAGGTCGGGGTACAATCAGGGAATCATTCTCACTAACGGAATATAATGAGTTCAAATCCCGACTTAATGGAAGACCTGTCATGTTCTCTGAATGTACACATTAAATAGGTCGCAATTTCTTTCAATGGAGATATTGTCTCTTTGGATGGCAGCAAAATATTGGAGGGTGCTCTGCTTGCTTCAAAATGACGAAGCTTCTCACACTGCTGGTGGAACCTGACTCTGGGCTAGGTACAGGGTCCATCCTCACACATACATGTTATGGCAGACAATCGGGAAGACCTTCTTTTTCAGGCATCCCCAAATGTTATCTCTCTGGAAAGTTGAGCAAACACAACCTGAGATTCCTTTTCCTTCTCCCAACACCACATGTCTACCTCACTTGCATGTTACGGTGCTACCAGATAAAAGCTTCCAACCACGAATCGGTCCATTCGTTACAATTAAAATGATTATCAAATATAATAGTGTCATAAAATAAAACAAGAACTCATGATATAGCCATAGCCATTGATGATATCATAAAATGTGTTTCATGGTGGAAAATATTATCCTGTATGAGGACTTTTTAAAAAATTGTTCCAAATGGAATAATATCTAAAGCATAAGAAACTATTTCATCTTGTGTGATTCCATTGATGTAACATGTTAAGCCATTCGGAGTATCAAATTAACCATGATTCTCGAAAGGCTCGAAATAGTATCTCATAATAGTTGAGTTTATTCTCCATTTAGAATGATAAGTGTAATTCATTGATGCAAAAGCCTTTGTAATGTCCATAGATTTTAAAATGGTATGTGGACAGTAGTTTGTGATAGACCCGAAAAAAATGCCGTAAAAGTTTTTATGGTACCATTTAAAACTAGGTAAAGAGTTAAAACAGTTAGAACCATTCACATCACGATGAATTGTTATCTGTTTCCGTGTGATTGGATAAGACTACTAATTCTATACAGCAATACATTTGAAGTCTTCACTGCCCCAAATGAAGAGAAACACATTTATTTCCCTTTGTTTTGACGTTTGAAATGGGTGCAAAGTCTTCGGAGTGGTTACTTCAGAACTTTCCGATTTCTTCTCTCATAACATAGATCGCGGCTGGATTTATTTACGATTGCGGCTAAAAGGATTTTTTCTGAAAGAAATTGTTTATTTAGAAAAATTTTGCAGTATTTCTTGAAACCATTGTGTTTAATATTTATCTCAATGGAACATTTAAATATCAGGCACCAAGAAAATTCAATTTAAACTTTTCAACTTATATTCTGATTGTTCTTACCAATAATTCGAAAATTTCCAGAAATGGCTAAAATCTTTCAAGATTCAGGTAGAATTCGCATCTTTCTTAAAAAAAAAATAAATCTATTCTCACTTCAAAACATCAGATACTTTCATAGCTAACTATTCGAATAAAAATGACAAAACGACATATACATATACTCTCATTAGATATTCAGAAAATCCATACAATTTCTGTGGACTAAAAATGGCGTTGTAAAAACATACTTTAGAGCCTTCGAAAAAAGCACTTGCTACAGCACATAAGTGTTTTCTCGCTTCTAATCCTAGTTTATGCGTTGTTAGCATAAAAGAAGAGACTTCGCGTGCAAGCCAACAACAGTTTATTAGTAGAGTTATAACCTGGGTGTCGCGCGGGCTTATAAGTGGGCTTAACGCTCCCTCACTTCACGTGTTTTACGATCCAAATGCCCGTTTGATTTACGCTTTGCCTGGGCAACACAACCCCAAATCACGCGAATTTGTAAATGGTTTGAAAGAAAAATTATCCTTCATTCCCTTCGCATGAAATATTCTGCCACTTCATCAAAGGAGCGATAAGATCGACTCCAGGGTGTTCATGGTTTGTTTTTCTATCTCGTGCACTTCATCAAACCAACTTAGCAGGGAGGATTCCAAGCTACTGTGCACAAGTGAACAAATAGGGATAATTTTAGTAGTTGAAAAGTAGAGACAAGTTCAGGGTAGTATTTTATATATTTTTATTAACATGAAAATTCATAAATTCAGTAACTTAAATAGGATTATATTACAAAACTGATGTGGGATTGCCAATTTGAATAAATTCACACGCACATCATATTTCAGTAGAATAAATTTCCAAGGTGTTACAATTTGACACAAGTTCTTGCTGGCGGTGCATTTATTGAATGAGTTATTGAATGACGCTCACTAAATATTTATAGGTTTAGATTAAAAAACGTGAATGAACTACATGACATTCGTTAGTCAACATATAGTTAAAGAATTCATTTTTGTTCAATTCAGAAAATTTAGGACTTGGAAAAATATTACATTACAATAAGTATAAAAAATACATTACATTTGCAAAAATGTTTCACATAGGAAAATTATTTTATGATAGGAAAATTTTTACACACTTGAAAGAATATTTCATGATTCGGAAAACACTTCAAAAATGCATCCCAATTATGAATTGTTGCTTGCTATTAATTTCAATTCGGAAATAAGAAAGCACACATTTCCACATCAATAATATTAAATTATATCCATTTATTTAAATCAGAAGCAGTTCAGTGCACAATTAAAAATATGTTATAAGTTCCCTTTAAGATTTTAAAAGAAAACTATTCAACGAAAAATGCTTTTAATTCTACCTGAGAAAATGTTTCCTTTTTGGCTTGTTCTTAACTGAGATTAATTTGAAATCAGAAAATGCTTTTTCATTAGTAACTTAATTTATTTAGTATTCTGTCTATAGATAAGCTCGCAGGCTGAGGATGATGAATTTCTTTTGGTTCGTTTTTTGAAATTCAGCATTTGGCAGATTAAAAGGGCTTTTGCCACAGGTCTTTATATAAATTTAAAAAAAACTTTGAAATAATGGTTCAAGTTAAAAAAATTTTCAGATTTTTGATGAATTCTTGGAAGAAATCTATTTTAAAGTGAAAACTACTTTTCTATAAGAAAAAATAAATGTTTCATTTTGCTACCTGGTTCCTATAATGAAATAATTTTCTCATATTTGCTTTAGTATTAAAGAAATTCATTAATTGACTCATTAAAATTGATTAATTTATGATAGCTTATAGGTTCCAATAAAAATCTCAAGGAAAGTAAATTATTGAGATAAATTTCATATTATGTAAATTCTTACGTGGACTTACTTTAAAGTCTAAAATTACTTTTATATATAAAAAAAAAAAAAGAAAATTTCAAGTTTCGTATTGTCCTTGGATTCCCATAACGATCGCGAGGAAATGCGTTTCACTTATTTGTTTGTAATATTACACGAATTCAATATTTTTAGTCTATGTATTTGCTTAAAAGAAAATTAATTTATAACAGCTCATAAACTTCTAAGAATTTAAGGGAAGCTGGTTGTTAGAAAAATATCTCCAGATCTAGTTGGGAAAATATTTTTCACTACATATTGGTACTCAATAAATTTTAACTTGAAATTAATTTCAAATTCAAAATTTTTCATTAAAAATATTTTCTCTTTAAATAGAAAGAAGATATCCTTGGATTCCTTTAGTTGTTTATAATGTTGGAGGAATTCCGTGATTTCATTATGTGATAAATATTAGACCTTGCAGGTTAAAATTTTAAAGAAAGTGGTAGAGGAAAAAATAGTTCTAGTTTGAAAAAATGTTTTTAATGCAAATTGGTAATTATTTCATGTTTGGTAAATTCTGATTTGAAATTAATTTCAAATAGGAAAATAATTTTTTATAAAAAGAAGATAGTTAAAATTCCAAATTCTTTTTAGTTTCTTCAGGATTAGAAAAAGAAAAAAATTATCAACGCTTTTGAATTCCTGTTAAGATTTTAAGAAAATTTTTATTAATTTTTGAAAAAATTTCTCCAATTCTAGTTAGAATTTTTTTTTTCCTATTTAGCACATTATTACTTGAAATTCAAATAGGAAAATATTTTTCTGTAGGGAAAAGGTTCCTAAAATTTGATATTTTCACCTGTACTAATGTATAATAATGAAATTCTGTAGTTTCTTGTCGGAATGTAAAAAATATTCAGCAATCTTTTGGTTAAAAGCATTTTATTTTTAGAGGCGCTTACAAATTTCCTTTCAAATTTTAAATTAGTGGCTCTTTACAATTAGTGTAAAAAATCACGTGTTTGGTGAGTTCTTATTCGAAAAATACTTTTCCGCAAAATAAAAATATGGCAAAGCAAATAAAAAGTTTCACACATTTGTCACTGAATTCTTACACTGATAATAAATGAAATGCATTTATTTATTATTTTTTGTTCGATATATAAATGAGAAATTTAACATTTTTTAAACCATTTATTTATTGTATTATTAGATTCCCTTTTAAATCTTAAGAAAATCTAATTTTTAGGAAAGAATTTAATATTTGAAATAAATTTCCAGTAAATTCTTATTCCAGTAAATTCCAGTAACTCCTTTTAAATAGAAAAATACTTTTCTGTATAAATAACTTAATCCTTTGGGTGCATTCGACGAATGAGAATCGTCATCTTTTTACTTAAATAATCTTCAAATAATTGAGTACTCAATGGGTTAAAATTTCATATGTGTGTTCAGGTTTTTATAGCGACAATGATAACACGCGTTTCTTTTCATAATAATAAAAAATGTAGCATTTTTTTTATTGAAATCATTTAATTTAAGGTATTTACCAAAATCTCTTTCAAGTTTTAAGAAAAGCAAATTGTTTGAAAAAAATTTCATATTTAATAAATTCTTAACCGAACTTTACTTCAAATCCGAAATTACTTTTCTGTCATAAAAAGGTTAAAATTTTTCATTGTCTGTTGCTTTGTACTTTGAATGCTTCAGAGTTTGACTTAATATTATAATTTTATTATCTACTGCTGATCAGGATTCCACAAAACAAAATGTTTGGTCAACAGCAAATGTGAATAATTTAAGCAACAAAATTTGTCGTCAGAATTGTTTAAATTGATGGAAGATGATGAAGCGGTTTATATTACATCATCGACAGCTGACAAATGTTTTGTCCAAATAACCAAGTAGCTCAAATTTAGACACTATTTTGCTTTAACAGAATAACGTTAGAAAAAATTAGTTTCACTGAAATGCTTATCAATATCGTAGTCGAAAGGGAGACAAATGGACGACATAGCGAAATAAATATCAGGGCATAATTGCCTGTAATTTATAAGATTTAAATTTGATACCTTTTAACTGAGTAACTTTAAGAAGATATGGTGGGCACATTGAACAAACAACAATAAAATCGCCGACATGTGATTTTTACGTCATATGAAGAGAGTCCATTACCTTAGAATCTACAATTTAAAGTGGGTATCGAACAACTGTTAGCACATATGCCCGACGGCAGAATCAAACTTTTGAATCTTAGTCCAGAGCGTTCAATTGCCCTAAATTCTTATAATATATGCTTTGGTAGTTGAGAAAATGACATAACTGAAAAATAAAATACATAATAAATGTTGAAAACATGCTTAAATTCATGAATATTTTTGTTCGTTTTCCGCACTTTTGTACCCATAATACCGATAAAGAATATCGCAGTAATAAGTATTGAATTGCATGAAAATAGAAAATTTTTAATTTTACTTTCACCAGCAAATATAATTACAGCAAACGACATCATGCGAAACTTTACAAATCCAATTCTTGTGTAATGTTTACTGTATATTGTTTACCATTATATATACTTTACTCAGAATTAAAAAAATAGATTCAATTTTACAAATTATAATACAGTATTTTTTAAGTTGCATGCAAACGTCACACCACTAGAAAATTTGTCCGACTGCCGATTTCAGCTGACTGAAACACCACTTAACCCTGCTCATAACCTCTTAATTATAAACTATGGTCAGCTGATGAGGTCGACTACTGAGCTAGCACCTCTCCATTCTCCATGACATGCCACACCAGAGAAAGGACACTGTGAATTCGACGTATTTTAGGTACTCTCATTAACATTACCGAAAACGAGGGATCAGGTATCGAACCTATTATCTTCAGTCACAAGAACCACGCCTTTTCAAAATAGGCCATTGTGGCCTCGTGGTTAGAAAATCCAAGAGTTTAAAGATTTAAAGTTTGAAAATGTAAATAACTTTGCCTTTTTTTTCTTCGCAAGTTTCAGTAGTAAAATTTATACGGCTTGTAATCTAATAATTTAGTGATTAATTCTATTAATAATTGAAATAAGTAGATTAGAATCATTGTGTTCAAGAATTTCTGCACGAAAAATATGAAGTCGAAGCACTTCTGTAACGTCACTCAATTTAATAAAATGGAACGCATTTCCAACATGGGGCGTTTAATCATACCATTATTCCGAAACGTAATTTCCAGCTCCCGTGCGGCTTTCGAAGGACGCACGATTTGCGCTGAATCGATCTTCGGTAAGAGAGGACATTAAAGATACATGATCTTTGGGAAGTACCCCCCCCCCCCTTCAGCGAAGACCCCATTCCGATTCCAAATCATGCCTCCAGTGGATCGTTTGTTTCCCATTGCATCCCCATCTAATGATGGTTATTAATGATTTAACCTCACAATGGAATAACATTAGTCCTTGTGCGGCATATCTTCATCTTACGCAAACAATTTACCGTCACCACCGATTCATATAAAAACTTTTTTTTTTTTCCATCCCTTTGATTTATCATAAGGTGGAGAAAAGTGCCACTCTAAGCGTCAGATTTTTCGCCCGGCCAGGTGCTGTTCGAATGGCTCGGAGGCTCGGTTAAAGGTAAAATCGAATAGAAGGCGCTACATGCACACTTTTTAAAAAGCCGTTGCCAGATGCGGAGGTCGTAATTGGCCGACTCAACAGCTACTTTCGTTTGACTAATGGTCGGCGATTGCATCCTGGCCGCGAGCTAAAAACAATGAAAGACGTAATCGCGTTTCGGTTTTTATTGAAGTAAGGAATTATGCATTCAGTAGGATCCGATGACGCCAAATGACTGAGGCGACGAAAATTAACCTATCATTTGGCACCCCTTCCTAATGAGCACGAGGCAGGCTTCTATGGAACGGGCAACTTGCGGAATGTCCCTCAAACAAAATATCCTAATTAAACACTTTCTTCAACCATATTCCCACAAATCAACGCCTTCATTAAAATAAACACATTCTAATTGGAACAAAAATGATGAATCAAATAAACAATTTTCAATATCCTACCTCTAATTATAAGTACCATTTCATTTTTCATACATATTTATTTTTCCAAATGTATAACCCTTTGGAATAACTGTATGGAATATATATATATTGGCCTTGATACAGAATTATACAAAAATAATTGCTAAAACAATCATTATCGAATATGTATGTCGGTAACTATACATATCCGATAATGAATTAATATATCGTTATTGGATATATATATATATATATATATATATATATATATATATATATATATATATATATATATATATATATGAAACGAATATTTATGTATCATTATTGATATACCGAACAATCGTTATCAAATAACGATTGTCGTATAAATTTCATTTCGTTATTGAATCTATCGAATACTAGCAAAGAAATTTAAACGATGTCATTTTCAACCAATCACTGATCAGAATTCATCTTAGAACTATTAAAATCTGTTTTTTTTTTTTTTTTTTTCCCTATTCTGTTCTTTTACATACAACGAGTATTGGTGCTTTATTCTTATTGGAATGTTTAAATATTAATGAGTGATTAAAATCATGAACACCGAATACATGGCTAATCACAGATATACCAGTTCTACAAATATCAGTAGAAAATAATATATATGTCTGTGTGTGTTACCTTTTAAGTGGAAACCAATTATTCTGCAGATTATCAAAGCAATGTGCACAGTAATTAGGCCGGTCGGTTTATGCGTGGAAAATTATCTCACGTTACGTACGATAATTTCACAGAAGATCTGCACATAGATTATCTGTTCATATTATATTAGGTTGGGGAAAAAGAAATCCATTATTTTTACATGAACTTTATGTAACTTCTTTTGGATTCACTTTGTAAAAAGGTTTAAAACAGTTTTCATGTAGAATTTTAGGTCTTGCGCGTTACGACTGTTGACATGCGGTTCATTTAGATCATTTTTGATATTTTATAGACATTTTCGACGATGCTGTATCCCCATGCGAGGTGCATCTCTAACATCAAAAATACCCGACCGGAATCGACGAAATAAAAGTTGTACGTAACTGGTTATTACAGTCTTATATAGGACGATAAACATCTTTCACAATTTTAGCCACCTGGCTATCTTTTTCGCCGTTACAAGAGAAAAACGAAAATGTATCGAATTTTCTGTTTGTTGTCTTCCATTTTTAAAACCTTGCACTCGTAACTGAATTAATCAAACAAAAAACCGCAAGAGGATATTTTAGTGTCAAATGTCACCTTTCCAACGGGCATAAATCTGAAATTGTTTGATAGATACCTCACGAGATAGCGATCACTACAGACGTCTACCGAAAAAATAATGGATTACTTTTTCCCCAAACTAATATATCCATATCTAGGGGTATACTTTGGGCTTAGTTTACTATAAAAGCATTTTTTGTAAATGAAAATTATTTGTGTAAAGTGAAAGACAACTACTACGGAATGACTAATAAAACAGAAAATAATTTATTATAAAGCGTTTTAAATTCGTAACAGCTCCCCCCCCCCGCTGTGTTCAAGTATGCCCTGAACAGCTATGCAATATTACTTCCAAGAAAAGGTAAAATGGTTGAAAAAATTTCACTAAAATATTTAAATAAGTTTTTCTTATTATTTTAATAGACACATTTAATTATTATTAGTAAATTAGTCTATATTGTGTTTGTTTAAATCATAAAAATAATTAATTAATTTTAAGCATTTCAACTTTGTGCGTTATTTAAAAGAATAAAAAATACTAATTTTGAGATTAGTATTGTTCGAATATTGTATCTAGTATCCTTTTTAATCGATTCTTTACAATTTAGAAATTTACTTTGTAAAAAAAAAAAAAAAAAAAAAAAAAAGAAGAAGAAGAAAAAAAGAAATAAAAAATCATGGGAATTTTGACGCCTTGAAATATTTCTTTAAATTATCATACTTTCTTCAAGATATGTACCATAATATTTTGTAAAGATAAAAACGGCTTTATTTTTTCGGATAAAATTTCTAAAGTATTTAAATTAACCAGCAGTTCACTTTAATGTGTGTGTGAGACAATTTTGTTACTAAGTTTTAAGAAGTTATTAACTACAATGTTTGTGTGTTTGCGAGATTGTCAAATGCAATGATTCTCAACCTTCTTCAGTCGCAGCGCACTTTCAACGATTTTAAAATGTGAAGGCCACTCAGAAAAAAAGACAATTTTAGAAGTTGTTTACTTACCTCTGCATAAAATAGTTTACGAAAAATAATAAATGTAAAATAAAATAAAATAATATTTACTACCAAAACAGCAGTATGTTTAAGAAGGGATTCATTACAATGTAATAATAATGATACTTTTAATAAGACATTTGATGTTTTCTGATCGTTTCATTTATATTGGGTCTTGAAAATAACACACAATGTTACTCTCGAACCAATACATTTAACTCTTTCAAGATTTTTTTTCGTTTTTATGTTGATTAATACTGAAAATCCGAATTCTAACAGATACGATGTAAAAAAAAATCTTAATTAGAGATATGGGGAACATTAAAAATTTCTTTACGAAAGGACAAATATTTCACTGTATGAAAAGCCACATTGATCGAAGACAAAAACAATTTTTAACGGTAAAAAATAGGGTACTTAACTGTAAAAACCAGTTTTATTTTAAAGAGTTTTTCCTTGTTTTAAAAAAATTTATCAAGCATTAAAAAAAGTATTATAATTTTTAGTTTATACACATCTAAAATTTGGCAAAGTGCCGCGGCACAATGGTTGAGAATTACTGGTCTAATGATTTAGAAAATTTCTTAAATGTGAGCTTCTAACGATCCTGCCGTCACCCGGATTATAATGCAAAAACATTTTCACACAATATTAGATATATATTCATTTTGCGTATACCGAGAGGGGAGTATCACTTCCACCATAAAACTACGATCCATCTTATTGGAACACGAATGCTCATTCCGCCTCACAGAACAGAACGAAAACAAAAATTCTCGGTTACAGTTAATGATCAGAGTTTCAAGGTAAGCTCATGAAATATAAATTACTTAATTTATGCATGAATGTAGTAAAATTCAAAAGTTTCTTATGGGAATCCTAATTCTTTTCTCTCTAATATTTTGCTTGTACAATAATACTCATTAAGCGAAAACATCAATTCAATTTAAAAATAAAAAAAATGTCCAATTAGTATTTTTTCGGCTGTCAAATACATCATTATATCTTTCTGAATCGGATTGTTGATTATTCAGAAAATCAAAGTGTAAAAAATTTTTATAAAAATTTTTACGTTCTAAAATATTATTTAATATGATATATTTTTTAATATTAAATAAGGAATTAAATTCTTTTTATTTAACGACCACTATTTAATTATTAGTTTATATTATTTCTTACATTATAAAAATACGCAATTCTAATCTTAATTTGACTACAATAACATAATAAAAATTTGTTCCTCCTGAAACAGAATTGCATAGAAAGAAAGTATCATAAATGAAAACCGTTGAGAATATAAATAGAAAACAAACAAAAATTTCCACTAAGTGGATTTTAAAATTTGCTTTCTGAATAATCAATTGAAGTCATAAATCCCCAAAAAGATTTTTTTTTATATAATCAAATGAACATATGTGCTTAATATATTTCATGTCCCATCTCTCAATGTATGAATTTTTTCCATACTTACTATTATAAATACATAAATTGTGCCCTATTTTACTTACTGTCATATTGCGCAGACAACATGAAAAAATTAAAAGAAAATTATAGTATCATGAATTTTCTCTCATAAAGAAGCAATATCTCAAGTTTCATCCTCTTAAATTGTTAGCTCTTTAAAGAGCTACTATTTGTACTGTATAGAATACATTCAATACGGTACAAATAGGCATTTCAATAATTAAATTTGGTAACTTTGGCTCGCATCAAATCCAAATCTGGATAATAGTGAATCAAAACTTTGAAAATCTTCATTTAAAAAAATAATAAGCATGATATTGTAAGAAATGTTCCAAATATTTTGACTGTGAAGTTTTCACGTGTTACTTAACATCTTTGAGTTAAGAAAGAAAATTGTTTTAAATACAATAATAAAAATGTTATATATATATGAGATATACAATACTTTCTAAATAATTCATAGTAACAATAAGCTTCTATTCTAATGTAAATGAGGTCATATTTTAATAGAGTAACATATTTCAAATCTTTAGAAACTAGTTTTATTAAAGATAGTAAAGATAAGTAGACATTTTCCACCATTAAGTTAATCGACTGAGAAATCTCAAAATAAAAATCATAAAATATAAGCGTTTAATAAATTATTAGATAAACGAATATCCAAATTTCAAAATTTAAAAAAATTGTCTGATGGAACAAAAATCTCTTTCGCGTCTTAATTTGATGACAGAAATACATTTAGAAGATAAGAATTTCTTACATTATATTAAGATGAATGAAGAATAGTCGAAAATTTGTTGGATAAGGTAAAATATTCAACTATGAAAAGGAATATATTCATGCGATCTTTAAGACATCGAGAACGACTGAATTCATTTTAAAAAAATTTTGGCAAAGGGTAGAACGTATGAAGATTTAAAACATGTACAACAATTATTCCTTCTAACTGGTATAAATACAGAAGATGTGAGTCAATTATAAAAGTTCTCCATAAAGAATATTTGAAAGTAAAAGGAATTCCTAAAATCATGTATTGATTTATTAAACTATGATTATAATAAAAGATTAAAAATTCTAATGTGGATTCAATAAATTAAATTTATTGAATCCACATTATTTAAATGAAAAATAATTTAAATGATTATCCTCTTAATTTCTTTTAATGAAATGAAAAAATATACTAAAATATTAGTATATTTTTTCATTTTACTAAAAGAAATTAAAAGGATAATAATTTAAATTAAAGAGAATTTTCATAATGGAAAAATTTAATGCAATTCATTAACTGAATTATAATGTATTATGTTTCAATGAAAGGGAAATCAAATAGTTTTTAACATTCATCGTGTTTCTTTTTTATTATATGAACTTATAATGGACATAACAATTTTTTTCAATTTTTTTGTTTTTCATTGTAGCAAATTTTCATCAATTTATAAATATCTTATAATTTTACACATACACTTTCTTTTCATTTGATTCGCATTGTCGGTTGCCACAAGAAAGACTCATCTTTGTGCACTTCTGTGAATTCTTGTATTATTGGTTTTATATAGATATTTCAACTAATAAACGGAAACTCGGAAGTTTCTGTAAATATTACTTTTTTCCGAGTCTCGCCACAAGTATTCTACAACCCTATGGGAAACAGACACGCGGCAACAGGAAGCTACTTTTTACTTCCTGAAATGAATCCCACGTTGGAAGAAAAATCAGAGTTTGCTTGAATTTTCGTGATCCCACACACGGTACGTTTTGCTACACGTCATGCAGATCCAAACGCAGAAATGTATCGACACTCCACGCCACACCAGCAGAGGTCTATTGCCACAAGACCCGTTTCACTTCCCTCAGTCTCCTCGTGAGCAGTCCCTGTTGGTCAGGTCAGGTACAGAATCTAACCCATTCGGGGTCAGGATACCAGAGTGACGCCTTTCTCGACCAAGCTACTGTGGCTGTCGAAGGGGATGACTGACTAATTCAATGCGATATTTTTACAATTGCGTATATTTCGTCCGTCATTCCCTATTTCTGCCGCTAAACACAGCTAATTGTCTCGTAATTTTAAACTCCGTTCCAGTGATGAGATCAACGCTTCAATTAGAACTCTCCTTTCATAACTTTCATACCTCCCTTATGGTGGAATGTTAAATCCTACAAACTATTATAGTGCATAGGTCCTCTTAGCACGACGATCTTCACTTGGTTCAGGTACCGAACCTGCTGCTTCCCAGACACGAGATAGATACTATTTTCAAACAGATTACCAAGGTTCCTAGCAGGTGGTACATTTATTAAAAAAATGATAAATAAGCATATATTAAGTGCTTAAGAAGACCGGTGGCGTAGGGTAATGTTTCACACCCGTGATGTAAAATTCCGAGGTTCTATCCTCAGGATGGGAAAGATCGACTCAGTCCTTCATCCTTACAGTGGGTCGATAAAATTGAGTACCAAGTTTGCTTGGAAACTAAACACTGAGGTTTACGCGTCAGTCTGGCAACTTAACGGAGCATATGTTTCTCACCCCAGAGCCCTCGGTCAAAGAAAACTATAGGCCATGGCTCCCCGATGGGCTCTCGTGTCACAAAGTTTAGTTTATTAACAGCTTAACACGGAGTTGTACTAATACACTATCCTCAAGAAGTGTCAATGTCTACATTTGATTTGTCCTCCTCCCCTTCCCGTCAAGCAGAGACTGGAAGAGACAAGGATGGACGTTGGATCCAACAGCAATTTTAGATTGCACAGACCTTCTCCATAAAGCAATTTTCGATTGAGTTAGGTAACCTTCTGACTATCCCGACCTTTGATCTGATGCTACGTGTAGTATAGCATTCATATGTGAGTAGTGAATTACGAAATGAAAACTATTCAGTAAGGGAAAC
This sequence comes from Latrodectus geometricus, assembly GCA_026290005.1. Lineage (NCBI taxonomy): Eukaryota > Metazoa > Arthropoda > Arachnida > Araneae > Theridiidae > Latrodectus > Latrodectus geometricus. The sequence goes on along the minus strand of JAPDSC010010981.1, from coordinate 262,443 downwards.
CACATTTGCTGCATAGAACGTCAATTAGCTTTTTTTTTTTTTTGAAAAAAAGTAATTCTTCATATAATAAGTATTTCATAAATTAATTTTAAAAAATTAAAATGCGTTATTAGTCATTAAAAATTTTACAACAAAAAAAGCACTTAACATAAAATTAAAAAGACAAATATCATTTATTGAATTTAATTATTGATTTGTAATTTTCCTTCTGCCGAGTGTAATTTTTGTTACTTAATTTTATGGAATTTTTTACGAATGACAGTTTAGTTCACTAAGTAATTAAGAAAAACTAGAATCATATGAAACCACATCTGACGGCAATAGCAACCATTAAAAAAGAATAGGGATTGTCGATTCGAGAACAGAGGCAAATCAATGCTACATCAAAATTGATTGACTGCAGTTATCAATCTTAACTATCGATGATTTCGAAGAAAATTTTGTTAACATCGAACATATTAAAGAAAATCAGGATACTTGAAACGGTGTTATTTAAAGTTAAATAAAGGAAGCCTCAAAAATAGCCAACAAGAATGGGAATCAACGATTCTGCTAGAAAAAAAATTTGATCTCAATGAGTAAAAAATTGTACCATCCTTTTAAGTATTTGATCCCATGGAAGTGGTTGTTTCTATCTACATTTCCAAAAACGGATATGAACTTAAATGTGTCTCTGAAGGTGAAACGACGTTACCTTCATTCTTCCATTTGTAACCATAGACCAAAGTTACTCCCGTCAAAAAAAAGACCGTTTCTTATGCAGCATCAAGACAAGCCAAATGAGTGATCACCCTCGGGTAGTTCACGTTCTGTCATTCAGTCTCTTGTTCTGCAAACTTGCTACTTTCAGACTTCCAGGTCCAACTGCTGAATTAGCAGTCGAATGGTGAACGTTCTGGCTTTCAATTTGTTTTTGAAGTTTTGAAGGTTTGATTCCATTCCGAATGCACCACATATTGGAAAGTAAATGATCAAAAGCTGTTATGATGCATTCACTGCATATATTACCTTCTTTTCGTCGATAAAGGACGTCTTTCACAGGAGGAAAGCAGGACATTTCTTAACTCCCACCTGAGCATGTGAAAATCAGAAACGCAGCTCTCACTGCTCAATAGACAGTGGAATTGCTCCGAAGAGAGTGGTCAGGCCACACCAAGGTCCATGGCGTAGATGGCTAGGAATCATTTTTAAAGTGCAACTATTCGAGCAAATGCAATTGTAGAAAAACAAACAATGTAATCGCCTTCTTATTTGAAGTTAAAAAAATAATTAAAATATATAAAACTGTAAGCTAACTACAAAAGTACGAAAAGACTATAACAAAATTTTCCTTAAGAACTTAGTTCGTTCTTTCCTTTTGATAAAAGAAGATTTTGTTTATTTGTCACTCAACGGTCCTTTTTGCAAACGACTGCTTATTAAAACCAGTATCTACACTTTAAAGTGGATTCTTAACAGCTACGTACATCCATACCCGAGGTGAGATTCGAATCCACGAATTGCTTAACCGAAACCCAAACATTAAACATTCCTCTATAAAAAAAGTAAAGTATTAAATAATGAGTTTAAAATAGAGAAAAAAATTTAAATGATGGTGTCATTTAAAATAATTATATTATTCTACTATTTTTTTTATCTTCTTGCGACTTAAATAGAACTCTAACCAGACAGGATTTTACAATAATAGCTCCTTCGAGCAACACATAGGTTATAAGAAGCACAGCACAGAGGAAAGTTACTTTGAGGAGCAACATCAGACCGAAGCGCTGCCCGTCATCATCCATTACACTTGCGATCCTGACCATGGATAAGTAAATGACTTCAACAGGTATTGAGTGGAGAACCACCCCTAACGATGCTCTAAACACACATCCACAGCCAAAGCAAATACAGATCGACACCAGCCTTTCCCACGAGGTGATCTCCTAACAAAAGAAGTCAAAAATAATCGACACAAATGTCTATTGTTAGGGGGGTACGTCCAACCCCACCCCCTCCATTCCGCAGTATTTTTATTACGCCACAAACCAATATCACTCCGTTTTTCTGCCTTTGGAGGAAAAAAAGAAAACAAGAGAAGTGCTCGGCGTGATCGTGAGGACCTCCTGAACTCGCCAACACCCCGATCGCCGCTCTCACTCGAAATTCGATGATCACAGAGCAAGACGGCCGACCCTCTTCCAACTGCTCCTCAAATTATCGACTGGCAATGAGAAAAGAAGGGGAAAAAAACAAACAAGTGAACCGCTGTTTTTCGCCACGGATCTTACGATTTTACCACTATCAATAGTTATCTGTGAGAAGAAAAAAGGAGAATCGAATAAAAAGGCCCGGATGGAGAGGGAGGGCGTCCGACTCTCTCCAAATGAGATGGGAGAGCGCTCTTGAAGTCTTAAGTATCATTCCTACAGATCAAATAAGACTCTGGTTTCGTAATCCAACACAGATTTCTTGCAGCGGCTGCAATGTTTCGGGATGATTATTGAACAACCCACGAAACTTCGACTAGTTTTATTGTATCCTGTAGACGAAAATCATCCAATAAAAAGAATGCAATCGTTAAAATGAAAAAAGAATCAAATTTGATTTGTTTATAAAATAAAGTTTCATGCAGTTTGAATAGGGTGGGAAGTTTCATGCAATTTAAATAAATTTCATATTTATTCTACAAATTAGGTGATAAAAAACAGGCAAAAAGAGTTTTTTTTATTATAAATCCCGTCCATTTTTGGTATATTTAGAACTTTTGACATTAATTGAAGCCAAAATGAAGACATCTGTGATATAAGATAATGAAGACAATGCCATTCCATTGGAGTACATTGTAGTTCTAAAATTGGGCGGGTGCTCGAAATTTGACGCAAAGACCAAGTAGAAGACTCACAGACTTGCTCTCGTATTTCTAGAGATATTATTTCATTTGAAGGACATTGAGACTATTTTATGCTCCCCAATCACCATTTGTGGGTACGACGGATCTTCACCTGGATCGGTATCGAATCCGCAAAATGAAGTTTTTCCAAATCAATTTCATTCATATCCGTACAGCAGATTCATACAGCAAATCAAAACGTTAAGCCCTACAATAATAAGTACTTTTCGTTCTCTCTTTTAAGTCAATATGAATTATTAATGTTGAACAGTTTCGGTTTTTGCGATACGTTTCCAGGTGTGTGTTTCTTCAGGCCGAAATCGATGAACGAGCTAACTACCCTTTCCATTTGAATGACGATGAATTGCCGTGGTCGACACCTGAGCTTGCACATTTTTTCACTCCCTGAAACACCAGAAAAGGGACATTGTAACCATTTAGAATTTTCAATGAGTATAACCTTTTTAACAATGGTAGTCGGTTGATTAATTCCGATCAAAATGCATACATTTAAAGTGTCTACAGCGAGACAAAAATGGGATCATTCAACTGGATCAGCAAAATTCAAAAACATTGTTATATATATTTTGAATTAGTAAAATTCCTTTTCCATAATTTCTTAACAATTTCCATTTATTTAGAATCATTAACATAGATTCTTGGACTATTAGCAAACTGTAATGAAATATTTTTCACATAGACAAAGACATACGTGACTGATCACCTGATCTGTACATTAGGTTATCAGGTATTGTTCCATCACGTAATGCATCTGGATGTGACAGAATTGCTACGAAATTAGAAAACAGAATTACAATACTGCATTTCAGTAAAATTCCAATATTAGAAGTTACAAAATGAACAGAAATAATATATCGTCGACAAAACATTTACAGAACTTCCGTTATGGGTAATGACACATAAATATTGCACTAAAAATATATTATTTCTCTTTTTCCCCTTTCCTTAAAAAAAAAAAAATATATATATATTTTATATATATATATATATATGTATATATATATATTTTTTTTTTAAAAAATTTCATTAATTTTGATTATAAAAAAAACAGTTAAATACAAGGGAAACAGATTATATAAACAGACTATAATGTATATATACAGAAATACACTGCTAGCCACCCAAATTCCAACACCTAGAAAGACAAAAGATATCACAACAAAATTTATTTTGTAGGTAACATATTGACCAATTATCTAATAATTAAATTTATAGAGTTCTGTGAAGTGTGGTTTCTGCCAAAATAAGTAGCCAGAGTAGCCGCCCCTGTTGGAGATCAACTCCCACACGCCTTGGTATTTATTCAAAAAGACTTTGGATATGTTCTTGGGGAACAGTAGACCTAGCAGCTTCCACAAATTTCCAAAGTTGATCTCGTGTGCAGCCGAGGATATAATCTATGTCAATCGTTGAGCAACCATGAACACATGTTTTCTATCGGTGAAAGATCCGGAGAGCAAGCCGGCCAGGAAAACAATTCAATCTGGCGATTGACGAAGAAACCTCTGACAAGGCGTGCCACGTGTGGTCGCGCATTAGCCTGTTAAAATATGGCTTTGGGTAAGCCCGGAAGGTAAGGAAGGACAACTGACTTTAACACCTCTGAGATGTAGCGCTGCTGTTTAAAGTACCGGTAATGTGTACTAGAGAACTGTGAGAGTGATATCCAGTGCCTCCCAATATCATAATGCCCTGGGCAGAACCAACCAGTGTGGCGGTGCATAAAGCAGCTGTTCTGCATCTTCTCTCCACGGTGTCTTCAGACTCGAAAGCGACCATCGTGGTGTTGCAGACAGAAGGCGAGACTCGTCAGTAAAAATAATTTCTTTCCATTCTGCCGTCCACATCCTTCTTTCATCTTGCCATTAGTGGCAGAGACGTCTGTGGTTCTGCGTCAAGGGTAGACGAACCAATGGATGTCTTGTGGACAGACCACTCTGCTGTAAACGACGTCGAACGGTTCGCGAAGACACTGGCTGATACGTTACAGACTGAATGTGCTGTGCTATGGTGCGTGATGTTGTTGAGGTATTCATTACTGCCATGCTCACAATTTTCCTGTCATCACGTGAAGTGGTGCACTGAGGTGGATGCGATCGAACAAGTCGGTGCGTCTTACCCTCCTGCATCCAACGATCGCATATCCGTATTATAGTTGTTTGGTTTCGTCCACAACGACTACCGATTTCCCTGAAATATAATCCATAATCTCAGCAGGCCACTGTGTTTCCTAAGTCGAACTCAGAAACTAGATAAAAAAAAATATTGCTTATTTCTACAAGGGATCATTTTTTAAACCACTAGAAAAACTCAGAGTTAGTCTCCAGTTTTAGACCTATTTGCTAACCCCTGAAAGAAAATGCTTATTTTGATATTTCTATGTATTTAATTGTTATAGAATATTTGAATATGTTGCAACATTTTAACTCCCTAGGAATACCTTGTACCCTCTACTGTCCTCTACATAGCCTAGGATTAGGTTTCGTCAGTTAAGCATAAAGCTGCTAGGTAAAAAGGCAGTCTACGTAATTTATTATCAAAGACCAAAACAGAAGACAGTCATCACTTGATCTGCTACTCCAGAGGTATCATTCCACCTGGAGGACATCTTAATGCAATGCACCCGAGCCACCATTAATGATCACGACGAATCTCCAATTAAGTTGAATCTCAAACTTCCGATAATGAACGATGTCCTAACCAATCAAGCAACCGCGGTCTTACCTGGAACTCTTCGTATGCTTTGCAATACTTGTGTCTTTAGTGAAATAAATAATCAAAGAATACTTTAAAATAATTTTCAATCATTTTCGATTTTGTTTTGAATTACGTTTTAGGGGGAATGTTTATTGCCCTCTAGAAGCTAAATGTAGTTAATCTTTTCGAAGCTGAGGATCACCATGAAGAGAAAAGGTCTATATCTGGACAGGCAATATTATCTCTAAATATACATGCCAACTGAGGGATATTGGATAGAATGAAAATTTTACATGTATTGACTCCAACAGAACGATGGTCTTCCCATGAGTCGGGTTTAAATCTGCAATATTTTGAGGTTTAGTATAGTGACTCTCAACCATTGTGCAGCGGCACTTTTGCGTGCCATCTTTTTTTAAGTGGGCCAACATATTTTAGAAACCTATATTGTAAATATTATAATGCTTTCTTCATTACGAGTAAAATTTGTTTAAATCAAAGAAAAATACAGTTTAAAAGAAAATTTGTTTTTAAAGTTATTTTTCACAATTAAAAACTGTTTTTATCTTCGATGCCTGTGACCTACCATAAAGTGAAATATTTGCCCCATCTGAAGAAATTTCAAGTGTGTTCCCAGTATCTACAAATACTTTTTTCTACATCTTATTTGTTTGAATTCTGATTTTCAGTATTAACCAACATAATAACGTAAAAAAAGATAGAGACTATTCAATATAGAAGATGATATGAGAATAACATTGTCATTTTTATCACCCAATATAAATAAAATTACCAAAAAATATCAAGCTCAAATTTCTCAAAAGAAAAGTATCTCTCTTTATTATAACATTGAAATAAATACCATAATAAATGTGCTGTTGTATTGGTAGTACATATTATATAATTTTACATTCAAATTATTATCCTAAACTCTTTTACACAGTACATCATAGGTAATTAAACAATTTTTAAACTTTTTCTTTGTGTGGTGCCAAATTTTGAAATTGGTAAAAGTAAGGAACTTTAAAAAAAAAAAAAATCCATATCCTTCAGAAAATGTTTTTAATACATGTCAGAGCGCTCCTTGGCCTGGTATAGGTCAGTACTTTTCAAAGTGGAAGTATACTTCAGGACTAGGAAAAAACTGATAGTTTTTCATTGACGTGTGTTTCGGATGTATGCAATACTTATATGTTCATGCAAAATTTTCGTAAATATTTTGGCGTTTCCACATTAAAAACTTTAAGAAATCCTGCTTATTAGCCAAAGTTGGTCCTTTGGCACATCATGTCGGAAATGAAACGTGTCGTGTTTCCGAGGAAATTGATAGGCAGACAAATTGGTGAGAACTATTCTCATGGTCGAGATTTTATTATAAGCGTAATTAACAAGTACTGTAACAATTAACAAGTACATGTAATGAAATCGCTTATGTTTAGAAAGTAGAGGCAAAAAATTAAAAAAAAGATAACGATTAAAATAAAAAAAAATAAAAAAAAATCAGGTGAAAATTATTTGCGCCAAATATTAATGCAATAAAAGTAATTGAATTAATATTATTTGTAAGTGGCTTTCTTAAAAAACAAATTTTTGTGGAATTATATTTATCTAGTAACGCATTTATAAGGAATTTCTTAGTGAAAGAATATTTATTTATACAAATGCCAGACATTTGGTCACAGAGCCATTAGTTAATCCTTTTTCCCAATGCTTAAAAGTAACAAAATCTTAAGATAATACAGTATATAAATCAAAATGCTTTTTATTCATGGATTGTCCAGAGGTACACGACAAAGCTTTTGTTTCCAGATTTTTAAGAATATACAATTAAAAATGTATTCATAGTGTCGCCATCTAATAGTAAAAAGAGTAAACATTTCTTTCACTTTCTCTGTATTAGTTTTGATGCGACAGTTTAACACATAATGCATAAAGAAACAACTTGCTTCCTTTCAATTTATTTAATAAAATTTATTAAATATCTTTATATGATGAACACAAATAATTTTCTACATAAATGGAATGAAACTCCAAAATATTTGGGAAGTGTTCGAGAAATATTATAATAAAGATATTTTAAAAATATGCATTAATATTAAAAATACGTTTAAAACTGATTTAACAAATTTATGGTAATATGTAGTTGAAAGTATATGAATAGTTTTCATATAATTGAAAAAACTTCGTCATTTATTTTCTAAAAGCATACAATCACCCCCTCTCTCTCTCTCTCTCTCTCTTATATACACACACACATCTATATGTATACATATTAAATATAAAGAAAAAGAAATCCATTTCTTTTTTCGGTGTAGATTGCTGTAGAGATTTATTTCGTAATATGTCGACTGAACAATTTCAGACTGGTGCTGGTTGCAAAGGTGACATTTCGTAAAAACAAATTCTTTTGCTCTTTTTTTGTTTGGGTTATTCATTTATGTGTTAAAGAGTGTTAAACACGAAATGCGGTTTATTTTACAATTTTTCTTTGATAAAGGTGAAAATACAAGCTCAGCGATTGAAATTGTGAATGGTGTTTATAGTCCGGCTACTATAACAGCCAGTTACGTGCAATTTCGTAATTGCGTATAAGTTTAGATATTTTTGATGTTAAAGATGCGTCTCGCCCACCATCAAACGTGTCAATAAGATCACACAAAAGGTTTAAATGGACATGCATGTTAGCAATCTTATCATCGCCCATGAACTAAAGTACAGGTATCGACCACGAAATAGTTTATGCCTTTTGCACAAAGTGAACCCGAAGTATATTAAATAAAGTCTTTAGAATCACGTGAAAATAATGGATTCCCTTTTCCCCAAACGTTATATGTGTGTATCTACGTTTTTCATAAAAAAAATACATAAATACAGTAGACGCTTATGTTTACGAACACACACGATTTTATGAATTAGTGGCTGGGTCCTAGCAGGAACCAGCCACTAGACTATGGACGCAAAGATAATTTTAATTTCCTATTTACGAACGAAAAATTTGAAAACTTTTCCTTGCTTATCACGTGAACTCAATTTCTTCTATTTTCTGTTATTGTTTGATTTTTATCCTGTTACTGTTTTCAATTCTTTTATTTTTATTTTTTTTATTTTAAGACTGAGAAACTGGTATCGTTGTTTTTTATTGAAGAACCTAAATCTTTCAAATTATGGGTAACTAACATCACTGCTGGTATTGAAATTCCGGAGTTTTTGAAGCAATTCTTGTGACTGTCGACTTCAATGACTGTTGGTGGTCTTTTACAGCCCATTCATTAGAGTGCCATCAGCGCCTTCAAGTGTGTAAATATCGTAATTTTTACAAAGAAGGGTCATGCTTGGAATCACCTCATGAAATGGACATTCCATGCGGGGTGTGATTGTGGCTTCATTGAGGAAAGCAACCCAATTCTATGCAGACAAGAATGTTTACCTGACAAATGATGATTTGAACGTCGACGGAGAAATCTACTGCTGCCCAAAACTTCATTTCAGGACTATTTATGTGTCAATGCAAATATAATTTGTACGTTAAAAATATCGGATGATTAAATAATTGAGAACATAATAAATGGAAAAATATGCTTTTAAAAGTTTTGAAATAGTAAAAAAATAATATATATTTTATTATTGGAGAAGACTGGCAAAATAAATGATTATTTTGCCAGTCTTCTTAATCAATAAAGTGAAAGAAAGAATCGTTTTGAAACATGAACTTTATTTTGCATGCGCTTCTTATATAATATTTTTCTCACAGTATTCTGTTAACAAAGAGATTAAAAAGTAATTTAGTAATAAAAAAAATAATTTTTAAAATTTAATACTTATTTATGTATTTCATGAACTTTCATTAGAGCTGTTTTAGCTGTTTTTCTAGGAGTTCTTAAAATTTAGCATCCACTCTCCGTATATAGCAAATAGAAATTTATTTTATAAACAAAATTTTCAAAGCACAGAAAACATATATATTTAGAATAAAAAAAATTGTTTGATTCAAATGAGAAAGTAAAAAGCTGTTCCCAAGAACAACGGAAAAGGAAGTGAAGCATTTGCAAAACATTTGCCTAGTGTTAAAATGAGAACGACTGCAGACTGAGGCAGAAATGCAAGGAAACTTATATCAAGATAACTTGAAATAAAAAATTTCAAATTTGGCTAACGTGAAATAAAATCTTACATTTCAAAATAAATTTTGATTATGAAGTTTATAATTAATTAAAAACATAATAAACGGTGATTTGAACTTTCTTTCAAATTGCTTATTCAATGGTATTCATATTTCGTTCCAGAATTCTTCTCACTTTAAGAAAGAAGCATCTGATTTTTTTTTCTTTTAAAATTGACACCTGAACGTGACGACTGAATATAGAAAAAATACATTTACGGTATCAGATCTCCTGTTCTTTGTATATCTCCACAGTGCAACTTTTCCTTTAAAAAAAATAAAATCTACTTTTTTTGTCATTGTTTTTAACCACTGAGGCAAATGTGTTCTCTCTTTTCCCAATATATTGCTTATCGAAATACATTTGAATGCAGATGAAGTGAACCTGGCATTCAATATTTAGGTTTCGTAACTATAAATTATTATTAACTATAAGTAACTATTAGTATTTCGTAACTGAAAGATAATTTTGAGGCATCATACCCCTCATTCGATTTGTTTGTCTATACAGGGAAATTAATTTTGAGATGCAAAACATCATTTTTGAGACGTTTTCGTTAAAGCATCTTGCAATATGTACACTTTTATGTGTTCAACTTTGTTTCACTTATAAATTGAAACTTCAGTAATTTGATAATTTTTGTAAAGCGTAAAATTTAGTAATAATTAATTTTAATTTGCTTTTTGCTTATTTCGTTGATTAAAAAGTTAAAGAAAATTATGCTTGTGCTTTCTTTGCATTAATTTGTAGTTTGTTTTCAGTTCATAACTAGATTAAACCCTAAAATATGTTTTGCAATGTGTATCTTTTATGTGCTGAACAGTAGATTTGAAAGATTTGAGAAATTGCTCAAATCTTTCAGCAAACTCATCTTTAATTCCTTTATAACTGTGCTAAAGTAATTCCTGTCAATAATTGCATTGGTTTTTATCGCGATATTGCTTTAAAAATTGAAAATGAAATAATTTACCGCTCTGAATATATTCTGCAAAAAGAATTAATTTTTCTTCAAAACATATCAATTGTTCAACTAAAACATAGTCTGAGTTGCACTAATTCAAGGTGATTAATGCCTTTTTCATTTAAGAATGTATTTGTTTCATTCAAGCACAAAGCAAAACACTTCAACACCTTACCTTTGGGAAGCCATCGCGCATTGTTTAAAGAATACAGAGACTCGATTTTGCTTAAGAATTCCTTAAACTGACGATGGTAGAGCGCTTTTCACAAGATGCTGGTAACAATCTTGATTATCAAATTTATGACTTTTTTGGCCAGAAAGCGCTTCTTGTTGTATTATGCAGAGGTAAGTAAGATTTATTTTGCTCTGAAGAATCGTTGTTTCCCCTTTATTTTTTCCAGTCATACTTCAGGCTCCATCAGTTGCAAATGAAACGATTTTATTTGAATCGATCTTATTGCCTTCAAAGTATTTTTGCCTTCGTTATAACTTTATTTCTAGTTTATCCCGCGAGTGGTAGCAATCCTAGAAGTTCTTCTTTTGGACCTTGGGAAGACATTTATCTGACAAAAAGGGCAACTTTGTGCCACATCTATTATATCGCAAGACTCATCTATAGTAAATGTTAAGGAAGAAGAAAGTTGAATATCTTCCATCTGAAAATATGTTACATTCGAAGACATTTTAGCTTTTCTATCTCGTACTGTTTTAGTGGATAGTGACATGATTTTTTTCAAGATTTCTGGTTTGTTTTTGAAGTCACGAAACAGTTCTTCAGATGCATGTATAAAGCATTTTGATACACTTACCATCTGGGAATAGTTTGCCCTTTTTTTTTCTTTTCTTTTCAATTTCTAGTGATACCGTGAAGTTTGCCAGATGAGCATCTAGATTGCGTCCAGTTACTTAACATGAACTTGATTGTTGTTTTTGTTTTTGGAGCTCATCGACAGCTTTTTTTGGTTCTTCGCCGCGTGGATATTTACTTGCAATCTGAATATGTTTTTCAGTGAAATGTCTCTCTAAATTGGACTTAATGTGTGCTAGTTTTTAGTGGCAAATGAGACAGGTTGGAAAGCCATTTGAGTTGCATATGAAAAAAAATGATTCCTCTCGTGTGCGATGATCGCCGACTGGCACGAACGGACTTGTCAGAACGTATTTATCACCACGTAGTCTGCACATTTTAATTTTGACAAATTTAGATTTAGTTTACGAGTAAAAATGTTATACCAAGCTATGTCGAAATCAATGAAAATTGTCAAACTTATAAACAATCTAAATCTACAATTACCTACCTACTTTGATCTTTAGAGTTCGAAAATAGGTTTATTAAATAACAATTTATAGGTACTTACGCTTATAATTACTATTTTAACTTTAATTTCTAAATATAAAAAGCTATAGAATAGATAAATAATAAAACAGGTGATTTATTAAATATATATTTAATAAAAGAAACACTTTCTCAATAATATTGAAGAGTAGTATTTTTTCTTTTTTGACAATTCTTACTGATTTCAAAAAATAGTTAGGTATTTTATTTGGAAACAAAATGTGTATAATATGTATTTTAAAAATATAATACTTATTGTGTTACCAACTTTACTTCGGTTTTTTTATTATATATATGTACATACGTAACTTTGAGAAGATAATTCATTTCAATCTTTTTCAGTTGAAACAATTAACTATACGTCGCAGCCAAAGAACTGGTGAAAATCCCTAATTGTCTTGCTTTGAAAGTGAATTAAAACCTACATAGAAACATCCAACGACAGTAGGTCTAAGATTTGGTTGGTTTGTAGCCACTGGGCCATTTACCTTGATTTTATAGTGAAATTGATTGGAGCCTAAGATTAATCTGCATAACAAATAGTCAGTTCTAGCACACACAAATAAATTTTATACGATAATTTTAACTCAAGGAATAGTAAGTACCCCCAAGGGGTTGTACAATACATGGCAATGAATATTTGTAAAGGAAATAAAAAATTAAAAAGATTCGATTTCTTAATTAATATATTTAAACGAAAACAATAATTTACAGAAACAAAATATTTATACGAATACAATTATTTACATACAAACATTAAGAAAACAAAATTCTTGATTAATACAGTTATACATGATAAAACAATCAAATTTATTTAATTGTTTGTTTGAGATTTTCTTCATAAATTTTATTAATTATATACATATAAGGTTTGTTTGTAAGCATTCCGAAACTCGAGAGAAGAATTAGTGGAGTTGTTGCTGGCATTAATTATTTCAGATTATGAAATGTTTACTTATTTTGATTTTTTCATTCTTTTTGGACATATAGGGAAGTGGATCGAAAGATTTGTTTGTGGTTTAAGCCCCAGTACTGCTCTTGGCCTGAGAAAATTAATTAATTGATATGGATTGTATTTATCAATTTTTTGGATTTCCGTATTAGAAATTTGGTAAAGTTTGTCATAAAATCTAGATGATAGATATTTTATATAGTTAACTAGCGTTAGTATGCCAAGGTTTTTTCTAATTTGTTCATTCCTAATGTAATAAACAGACTGCGTGATTAGTCTGAGCAATTTGTTTTGTTGAGCTTCCAGTATTTTAAGATTAGTTTCTGCAGCCCCGCCACAAATTGGTGCTGCATATGTGATAATTGGTCTCAAGTAGGCTTTATAGATTAATAATTTGCTGGGTAGTGAAAGTTTTGAGTTGTATGCCATAAGTGGGTAAAGAGTTTTTCTTCCCGCGATGAATTTATTTTTAATTTTATTCATGTGGTGTTTCCACGTTAATTTAGAGTCTATCATAAGGCCTAAGTAATCGGCCTTATTGGTCCAGGGGATATTGTATCCACCTAAATTGATAAAAAAAATATGTGGAACGTATAAACAGAAAGGTTCTTCCTACATCAGGAGAACTCGGAACTGATCATCTAATATCATTCCCATTATATATTTGCGCAGTCATGGCTTGTACCCAACGACATCTTCATTAGAGAGCTTCCAACTTTTAAATATAAGCATTAGAGTACTTGATAATGAGGATATTTGAACCTAAGCAATTTGATGCTTTTCTGACGCCACCATTTTATCCAGTCCTGACCATTTGAAAAGCATTGTTATTTTTATACCAGGTAATGTGAATACTTATTTACATGAAAATTTCTAGATAGAAGAATTGATACATAATGTATAAGTTCTGTAATGCTTGTTTAACAAAAAATAAATAGTAAAAAAATAACATAAAATTATCACTATGCAATTAAAATTTTCATTTATGTTTTAAGTCATGAGTGACATTATATAACTTCTGGAGCTTTGAGAATCACGGAGTAATAAATTCAATTACTTAGTACATTCATGAGCAATTTAAGTAATACACTGCTCAAAACAATTAAAGGATATTGTAAGTTTTACATAAACTAAAAATATGAGGGTTTTTTTTTTTTTTTTTTTTTTTTTTGCTGAAAATGGAAGAAGAGAATCAAAAATGAAAATTTTTCTGATTTAAAAACTGTGGAATAAACTAATTTTGAGTTCTACGTCAAAAACGTCACTTCAGAGGCAATGAATGAAATTTGACTTTCAACTGAATAAAAGACAATGAAGATAAGGATGATTGGCATTCAGTGACTGCTTTGTTTCGATGAGTATGATGTCTCAGCGAAGTCATTTAACCGATTCAGAAGCTTGGAGAGTGGTTGGTAGGTTAAAAGAGGGCCAAACTCAAGTCGAAGTAGTGCAAGCCATTGGAGTGTCATAAAGGATCTGGAACCGTTTTCTGGAGATTGGAAGTGCAGGCCGAAGATCAGGGCAAGTTTTTAGACGGGCAACAACGCCCAATAAAGATCGTTATTTAGTGTTAACGGCTCGGACACTCCGAAATATGAACGCTACCCTTCTCCAACAACACCTTCGCTTGGCTATTGACATCACTGTTTCAACTCAGACTGTTCGAAACTGGTTCTGTGGTGTAGATCTGTATGCTCGTCTACCGATGGTATGCGTTAAACTAACATCAAGGCATCATCGCGACCGCAGGGAGTGGCCACAGAGCATGTGAACTGGAGGAGAAATGAATGGAGCAATGTTCTTTTTTCGGACGAGTCCCGTTTTTCTGTTCATCCTGATAATAGGCGTATTTTCATCTGGAGGGACCGTGGCAGTAGGAATAATCCTGCGTTCGTGTACGAAAGTGTCAGATTTGACGGTGGGGGAGTGTTAATGTATAGTAGTAACTCAAATGACAGGCGCACAGACCTTTTATCATTAGAGATGGACTTCTGACTGGTTAAGGATAAAGTGATGAGATTATCTGACCTATTGTAGTCCCTTACGCTGCAGCAATCGGAGATGACTTCATTTTAATGGACGATAACTGCAGGCCACATTGTGCTAACCTGGTAGAGGATTTCCTTTTCGAGGAAGGAATCGTACGAATGGAATGACTAGTGATTTCTCCTGACATGAATCCAATAGAGCACGTTTGAGACGCTCAAAGAAGATGATTGCTGGTCACCAACGACCCCCACAAACTCTCCAAGAACTGTAAAAAGCTCTTCTGGAAGAGTAGAACAGAATACCCCTACTCGTGATTAATAGCTTCATTGACTACATGTCTCAAAGGTGTTCAACGTTGCTGGTCGTCTGTGGAAACCATACCCCCTACTGAAAACGATTTCCTTTGAAGAAAACATCTTTTCTTATTTTTTTTCTCATATGCACAAATTGTGTTTTTTTTCCTTTTGTATACACATTCGCAATAAAATGCATTTTTTTCTGCCAAACATGTGTATTTACGTCTGTCGACCATGTATTAATCAGCTAAAATATTTCAAAGCCACAAGATCCACCTAAAATCGCAACATCTTTCAATTGTTTTGAGCAGTGTATTAGAATGAAAAATGCGAATAACATTTGATTTCATGAGCACTTTTTTTTATAGGAATCTTATAACTTTGATAAATATTTAAATTTGGATTATTTCGTTTAATTAAATGCTTTTCAATATTATTTACCAATAAATAATAAATTTCTAATTTGCTATTCAATAAAGAAATATTAGTATTATGTTATTCAATAAATTTACTTATTTCAATGATTATATTACAAATGAGTATTAAACTTTACATTAGAAATTGGTTGGGGCAAAGTGCATCTGTAAATAATGCATTTGAATTGATAAAGGCTATACATTGCCTCTATAAAAAAAAGAAACTATTACTTTATTTCCATGTAATCAAAATCATGACATAACAAAAATAGTGCCATGATTATCATCAAGTTACAACTACTTGCATAGCTTTTGATTTTTACATTTTAATTTGGCTTCAAAAGTCGCCATATACATTTCGCAAGATACAATAACAAATAATAACAAACCGTACAGTCAGTATCTTATTTTTTCATAACCCAATTGCTCTCTATGTATTAGAAAATTCCTCCATTCTATATTAAGTAAGTTACAAATAAGTAGCTGAGATTAAACAATATTATTACAATAAAATCCATATTCAAAATCTCAATTAAATGGAAAAAAAGGAAATATATCAATAAATCAACTGGAAACTATTAGCATATAAGCAAGACCTCCAAGATTTCTAGAAAGCCTTGATATAAGCTTAGCATATTGTTGTTTAATTTTTCACCAGTGTAGAGAAAAATCAATAAATCATAGATAAATAAGCCTATTCTATGAACACATTTATGATGGAAACTTACATGTAAATTAAAACATGGATAATAGCACTGAATTTGAAAGTAGCTTCATAATGAAAAAATGTAGGAACATTTTTCATTTCATTACATATAATAATTCTTACTAAATAATAAGATATAATAATTATAAAAGCATGGTCATCTATGTAAAAACAAGCAAATATGATCATTACTTAATTAACATTACAAATGAAGCGCTTCTTAATGTAAATAATAATTACATATCTTCTTAAATTTTCCTTGACTATTTATCCAGTGTAATTTTTAGATTTGATTTAAAGAGTTTCCTACACCATGAAATTTAAGTTGCAAATTTAAAACTGTTTTAAATATATTGGCAGCATTTGTTGTCTATATATTAAAGAAAAAAAAAAAAGAAAAAAGAATCCATTCTTAAAAGAAATAGAGAGATTTGATTTAGATTATATGAAATGAAATAATTAATTTAGATAAATGATAAGAACAGATAAGAAATTTTCCTGATACATTACTGCAAAACATTAGATGAAACAAACTGTCTGATGAAGCTTCTTTTTTAAAAAAACTCAATATGAGTGGTTATTTTTAAACTAAATTCCAGGGACTTGTGGAATTATATAAAAAAACAAAATTTAATCTTAGTAAGTAAATAAATTCTCAAAAAAATAAAATAAAAATAAAAATTAAAAAATAAAATTAAAATAAAATAAAAATAAAAAATGTAAGCAGCGTAGAAAAATTGGTTGCCATATTGGATTTAACTTGCTGTTGCTATACTATATCTTAGCCGAAAATTTGTTCCCTATATTGGTTTTTATCCAAGATTTGCGTGTCCAAGATTGGGGTTAATTTGGTTGCCATTATAAAACCAATGATGACAGTTTAGCGAATTCTTACCACTCGTTATTGGCTTATCTTCGCATTTCCTACATTAGAGAAATCTTGGCTTCCATAATAGGAACAATCTTGGCATGTCCAATATTGGAGACAACTTGGCTGGAATTACAGATCTATTATTGGGCTTATCTTTACATGTTGTACATTGAGAAATACAATATAATGGAATTCATGATCTCATGTTTCCGGTATTTTACATTTTATTAACTACATACAGCATTTTTTCCTGATTTCATATATCAACAGAAAATATTAAGCAAGAGTCTTTGTGATCAATTAACTGCCCTACTGGTTTTGCAGTATTAGGAATTAGCATGGATTGTTGTACTTACGCTCTCTCTTTATAAAAAGGCTATAACAAAATATTTTATTAACTGTACATTTTGTTAAAAATATAAGAAATAATATACATCGAAGTATTAAATCATAAAAATAAATATTTTATTTATTATTTTTATGAGATTTTAAGCTTTTAAGAGATTGTGTTTCAACGTTAGCTTAAAACTAAAACATACGAAACTAAAATGTGTAAAGAATTTAATTTTCCTCATATATCAAAAATACTTTGTTAAAATTAGAGAACAGTTGAGTATACAAACTTAACTTAAATACTTAACTATCTATTGCTGTCCACACAGTAGTAGTTCATGAAGTCCACTGTAGTGGTGTGAAATATTATCTTTAATATTGTGGCATCAGAGGTTATCTACTTTCGCGCGGGTTGTCACGAATTTTGCAAGTTTTTGTTTTGTTGGATAAGAAGTTTTAATTTCTCAACTACTATCATTCGCTTATGAATATTTAATAGTTAACAAATCTAAATAACGGTCATTTAGTTTAAATTTTTTATTAAGGTTTACATTCAACATTATGGGATTAATAGACGACTGTGAACAATATTTCGGCTCCAAAAACTTATATGAAGTACTAGGTATTGAGAAAAAAGCCACACCAACTCAGAGTATGTGTTGTTAACATTTATCATTATAGATAGATTATTTCATATTTTTATGTTGATACATAAAAATATGATGTCATTCTTTTTTTCTGATTCATTTCAGTAAAGAAAGCGTATAGGAAAATATCTTTGTTTGTTCATCCTGATAGAGCTCAGGGAGACGCGCAGTCTGAAGCAACGCGAAAATTTCAGGTATTATCTAAAGTTCATTTGATATTATCAGATGCTGAAAAAAGAGCAGTTTATGATGAAACTGGTAAGAATTTTTTGCACTTCATAATTTCTTATGTATTATATCTATAATATAATTTCTTTTATTTTAATGAAATATTTATTGTTTAATAATGAAACATAAAAAGTTGAGATTTTTTTTTCATTCATATTGTTTATGCTCTAATTTTGAAAGAAATATTTATTTTTTAACTCTCCTTATATTGGCAGTTTATTTACTAGGCAGGCTTGGTACTAAATGTTGATAAAATAATCTAACCTATAGCGTAATGTGTTTCATCATTTAAAATAGAATCGATTCTATTTAAAGGAAGTTTTGATGCTAATTAATATGAAAAGTGTGTTTTCTAAATTTAATGCCAAAATATGTACTGCCTGATTTTATCTGGTCCCCACAATAAGCTGTCAAATTATGTAATAAAGCAATTAAAAATAGCCAAATGAAGGCCGAAAATACTTTTTTACTTTTGACTTTTATTTGCCGAATGTGGCAGACCTGCATTATTCTAATATTCTTTTTCCATTTTAAACATTGTAAAAAAGTTTTGACAACTTTTAATTCATATCGAAGCAGAAAAGACATTGTTTTTTTAGGAAGAAAGTGTACTACCTCACAATTTTTACCAATGGGCATGGAATGTAAACAAGTATGTTAAGGTGAAAAACTGTGAGCGAAATTGTTAAATATTTTTTACAGATAATTGCAGTTGCTGAACAACTTTGATATATCCCCCCAAAAATTACATGCCAAATCTGGCACTCTCTAAGGACTTTTTAGGGTTGCTGTTCCATATTTTGGTGTTACCAATTTAGGTTTTTTCAGCTTTTAGGTTTTTGCTGTTGCCAAATTTAGTATTTTCTTGTATTTTGTACCATTTTCTGAGTTTTTATTTTAAAGTTTTTTATATGTTAATTATTTGTATTTAGCGAGAATCCATCTTGGCGAGTATAAAAAGGCGCCAAAAACAGGTATTATGATTGGTGAGGGAAAAAAAGTCGCCAAATTTTCGATTTGGGGGGTATATCAAAGTAGTTCCGCAGTTGCAAAATTGTTAAAGAGTATTCAAGGTACTGCTTATCTTCTTGGGTCTTAATTTTCAGAATTCATGTGTTATAAATCCTATAGAAGAGATAAATCCATTAACTCTTTATTGAAAATATTCAGAGTCACAAATTACTTTGGCTTGGTAAGAATCTTGGCATCATTTTTGTTACAAAGGCTAGAACAATCAAGCAGTATCCCGAAATAAATATTTTGGTTAATCTGTGCCTTAGGTTCCCTACTTCACCAACTCACTAATTTGAATCGTTTTCTCACGCATGCTCAATAATTACTCGTTTGTTTTAGCCTTTTCATTGGTCGCTAATTAAATTTCACTTTGAAATAGCGGTAGAATTTTCGTCATGGCATCAATGTTTTTGAAAACGCGCCAAGGAGGGGACCTAAAATGCATTTTCACCAATATTTTCAAAGAAATTATAACACAGTTAATGTAAACATTTATTCTCTGTTATGTTGGTTACTAAAAAAGTTTATTGTTTTAGTTTTGGCAATGCAATTTTAAGATAATAATTTTATAAAATAGATTATATATTCTTATTTTCAAGGTATTGCTGATATGTTGATAAAAATTGTCAATGTTTTAAATTTATTATTAGTTATAATTTTTGTAAAATTCATCAGCTTCATCAAAGTATATCGTGGTCTGTTATTATGAATTTAGAAGTCAAAATACAGTGTATACTTTAAAAAATGCAATAAATTGTTACTGAACTATTATGAAGATAATGTTAATATATTAAAATACCATCTATTTTATATGAACATGTGGTATAAACCTTATCTGGTCTCATCCTAAAATATTGTTGACTTTTACTTTATTGTTCCTAAATTTAAGGAGTACCCATTTTAACTTCATTTTAAAATTAAAATGTCTATGCGTGCTAACTTTTTGTAGTCTTTTTTTTCATCATTGATTGATGTCAAAATTAAATCTCTCTTTTGTGGATACACTTATAGATACATAAGAATATATGCATAACATTTAGAGTAAAAATTTTTTTTTATTAAAATATCGTATTTTTTCTTTCTTTGCATACTTCTATCAATGGTACTGTCTTTCATAGAACATTACTTTAATGTTTTTGTGTTTCTGTGTAGAAGTTAATTAACTGATCATAAAATTAATCTAATATCTTTATTTTAAAAAAATTCAGAAATATACACCATACCTGTACATCACCTTAAAAGTGTAGATTATTTTTTAATTACCAGGAACAGACTTGTTAGAAAAATGTTTTGTTAAAATTTACTTGCTAAAAATGATAAGTTCATATGAAATTATAAATCATCACTATTTATTAATATTTTGCAAAATTAATAATGGAACATTTATTGTCACAGACATGAAAATTGTGAAGTATTTTGCTTATATTTTCTGCCAAATACTGTGGATTATGTGACAGGAATCTGATCATAATAACCAAAAAATACTTCTATTTATTCTTATATGTCAAAATATTTAATTACCATTCTTTTTTTTAATTTTATAATAATAAAATGTTATACTTGATTTTATTTAATATCTACAACTTTTATTAAAAATGTTCCCTACTATGATCATTAGCTGTATATTTTCCGCATTCTATTTATTGCAATGAACATGATTTGTAATTTTATCCAGAAAGCACTTCCACTAAGATTTTACTTTTCAGAATGTACAATCCTAAATTGCATGCTGATTATCATTGAACAACAACAAGAGAAAGTTGTTACATTTCAGCTTTTTGCATGCGTATCTATTAGGATGGGTGTTTGAATAGTTTCCCTGTTTCCAATCTTCTGAGCGAAAACTTTAATAATTTTCACTCTACCCTATAAATTAATAATGGGTTTGAAATCTGTTTAAAATCATTGGTTCTGAATAGCCCTAATATGCAAGGAGTGAGATAGTAAGATACAGAAATGAAACTAAAACTGTTTATCTACCTGTGACGTGAACATGATGAGTCTCCTCAGAAGAAAATTTTGAGCTGGTTGGTGCCTTGTTCTCCAGTTCAACAGTTTGTGGGATTAATTCTTCTTTAAGGCATGGTTGTTTTCAATAATAAGGCCGAATTAAACTATGCTCTAGTGAAATTAATTTTTTATCTTGAAAAACTTGTTCTACAAACCAAACCTAGAAGGCAGGAGTATATACTAAATGGTCAACTATAAATGTCAAATTTTTGACTAATCAAATTTAATTTATAATTGTATGCTTCCCACACGGCATGATTTGTCTTTACAACCTGATCAATATGATGCTCATTGATTAATGATTTTAAAGTAAAAGAATTCCCATTTTTTTCTCGGACTTGAATTAAAGTAGAAAACAGTAAAAATATAAACTGATAATTATATAGATATTACCAACTTCTTTCTCTTAATTTGAATGTACTGATCAAGGTAGCAACCATGAAAATACATTAACTGTAGATGTTTACATTATCAGATGGGATAATATCAGTGGCTGAGCTGGTAGTCAAATGGTTAATGCTCTGACCTTCTCTGACCAGCTGCTTCTTGGTGCTATTCTTATCTAGATTTTGGATGTTTGTAGTGATGGGGAATACACTTATATGTTCCAGCGTAATTAACTTTTGTGCAAAAAATGATTTTTGAGCTACAAACAATCCAAATTAAATTATATTAGTTAATGATAATAAATTATAATGAGGTATGTACTGAAAAATTTCAAATCTCAATGATGAGTTAATTATTGCAAGATAGCATTGAGCAAATTATAATGTATTATTATCCAAGGTGATATTGCTAAAGATATAAATTACCATGTTTTTGTGTATGTAATCCATAGCGGCCTAGTATTTGCAAGACCTTTTTTCGAGTAAAAGATAAAGCGTTACATTATCCGTTGCAAATTCTTTGGCAAATTATCAAGAATATGTACTACTGATAATATGGTATCACATAATAATAATAAATGAAAATAGCAGATCAATGAAAAATGCCAATTCCAAGAAACTTATTGATTTATAGTTTATTATATCTTTTTAAATGAGTTTAGATATGCTTCAAAAATAAAATATGTTTGTTTAATAATTAAATAAAAGAAATGAACTATTTTTGAACTGTGTACTGGATATACACTGGTTTTCATAAATTAAGGTTTTTTTTGTTGTTTCCAATCCCTCAGAGATCTGGTGTCAGCTAGATCAAATCCATGACACCGGTTGATATTTAATCTCAAATGTAAAAATATTTGTGATTAAAAATCACAAAAATGACAAATGCAAAAAGTTATGCATAATTATTAAATGAAACTTGTACACATTATATAACACATAGGAAGGTACAAAATAGCATAAAAAGAAATCACAGTGTTATAAAAGTTAGCCTGAGTGCACTATGAACAAATGGGAATTATAAATTTAGTATAGAAAAAGTATACTAAATTTATAATTCCCATTAATAAAGGTTTATTATGGGGTATAGCCCTATTTCATTACCTATTGCCCTGTCATAAGGGCACATATAAGCATCAAAGATGTCATCTATAGAGATGACATAGGTGTAACCATTAACATTTACATGGGAAATGATATGGAGGCCTGTGTGTCCATCCAAAGAGATACTACCCCAAACACAGATGCTGCCAGATCTGTATACATCTCTTTCACTGATATTTGATGGATGAAAATGAGCTCCACATTCTCAAATAAGGATCATGTTTGTGAAACTTTTGATGCAAAGTTGATCTGGATAAAACCTTCCGGAGTTTGCTGCTTGGGAGTATCCGAGTTCAGCTGGAGTTGCAGTTCTATTCCATTGTGCTCAAATATTGGTCATCGACTCGTACCATCCTTAGCTGAACCTCTGGGATGCTGAATCCATGGTCAGAAGTTGTGTTGCCAAAGTCTATGAATTACAGAAGGAGCTACATTGAGCCACCTAGCCAATTCTATCTAACTTTGTCTTGCCTCTTGTCTGACAATAGCTCACCCTCAAAATTGTTCAGTGAAATGATGCCTAGAGAACATTGTTACAATTTTGCTATACAAGATTTCTTATCTCAGACATGCAGCGACAACTGCCACCTTGCTCTGGGATATTCATTTTTATGCTCTTCCAAATATATTCTGAACAGCAGTGCCTCTACTTTGCATAATTTTATATTACTTACCTTTTTTTATTTACTAGCATATTCAAATTTCATTGCAAATGTCTAATTTTTAGGAGAGTTATTGCTATTTTTGTGGTTTTTCTTTAATTTTAGGTAACCAGTGTATTTTTCTTTAGTATTGCACATGCTTTGTTTTTAACTTTGCATGGTTGTTACCATTTTAATTTGTTCTGTTAAAATGTGCTGTGTAACTTATATGCTTTCACTTCTTTCTACAAACTTGAATATTTTCAAAATGAAATGGCTCAGGTCAAGATAAAATGCAAAATGGGAATAATAAATAGAAACTGTAATATATTTTTAAGGAACCAAATTCATTCTTAAATATAATGGAAAAAATTGATTATAGCTGAAACAAGTCAGCTGAGTCATGCTGTTTTATTTGTTTTGTAAAACATTAAATAACAGCACTTCTTTCAAAAAGCTTTTCTGATAGAGAATATTTTTATCAGATTATCTACATCAGCATATATTACGCTTAATGAAATTTGAAACTTTTAAGCACAAAATCCATGAATTAAATGCAGGAAAATGTAGTATATATAGATTAAGTAAATCTGTTTGTGGTTAGCGGCAAAAAATATATATAACTGGATAATAATGTGTCATGTGCTTGTTTCTAGATTTCAGTAAAATCCAACAATCAGGTACACGTTTAATGTGATTTTAAATTTTTGTGCCAATCTAAATTATATTACCTTGCTTAATATACAGTTTTCAAAATCCGATCTCGAACTTCTCGATCTTAAATTCAAAATCCTATCTTAAACTCGAACTTTAAACATTACAATCCTGCACTATTTTAGATCTCAGATATCAAAATTTCGTATATTTTATTATGATTACTTATAGAAATACTATGAAATTAATAACTAGAAACTAATTTCACAAATATTGCACTTTACGAAACAAATATGATAACTATATATCAAGCAGTCTAACTATATATCAAGCAGTCTAGAGTGGGTGACAATGATGCAATAAAACTAAACAATAAATTGGTTAAAATGATAAATAACATATTTTTATGGAAACTGTGGTGTTAAATAACTAGGCACCTTAAGAAAACATCAGTATAAATGCTATCTAGCACAAGAGACCAGCAAGCAATACAGTGAAATCATTAATGTAAATGTCTTTATAGAAACTTGGATTTTAATTAACCAGGCAGTATGTGCCTTCCCTCCCGAAAAAACAGCGAATGCAATTCAGCCTTGGAGAGAACAGGACAATAACGCTAAATTAATAACATATATTGTTATAAAAACTCGATTTTCTAATTAACAACCATTACAATAAATTAAATGTATATACATCATATATTTTTATACAATACTCAATAAATTACATAATTATATATGACAGCAATTTTGATTGAATAACAAAAAAGCAAAAGTGCTCACCTAATCATCACTTACAGAAGAGTTTTAGAATATGCAGGTTCAATTTATTCATACCTTTCATTTTTTACAAATTAATACTAAAATTCAAACTTTCCAATTTGATACACTTTCAAAACAAAATCTAACTTCAAATACTTAAATATCATGTGATACATTTTCAGAATAAAACAACTTCAAATACTTAAATTTCAATCATAAATGTGAAACAAAACACAGCTTCAAGGGTTATTAAAACTCCAAACAAGTTTTGTGCATGCTCACATCAAGCTATGCCATAAAGTCACAAGAATGCATTATGGTGCAGTAAATCACAATTTGGTGCATTTATCATTCGATCGGCTCCTAAGATTTAGTCCAGATTTCCATTTATTTCTAAATTGCTACTGTGTGACTATAATTCAAACAGAACTGATTTAAATTTATCTTGCATCTATCAGATATATAAATATTCTGTCACTACAAACAAAGAAATGTACCAATCATTTCATCAGAGTACACATGATATTTCTGAATAAATAATATTCCGTTATATAAAATATATAATGAAACAAGCTAAAGAGAGAAATGTAATTATAATCTTAAGGGAGAAATGCATAATTCTGGTTTTAAAAGTTATGTAAATATTTAAAACCAGAATTATGCATTTTTAGTTGAGGAATTTTAATCTTTTCTTACTAAAAATTGATTCAACAGTTCTAAATTTGAAAAAATCATTTCAGCTTTACTGTCTTAGAGCCATTCTAAAATATTTTAAACTCTGTCATTTGATATAATTTAGTAATTAAATATGAAATTTATGTGTTTTGTGCTATCTTATTATATTTTATGCTATTTTAATACTTTATAAATGTTAATATTATAATACTTTATAAATGTAAATACTTTAAAAATACATTGCTTTTATAAATGTTTATTTTCAGCTTAAAAGCAGTGGATAACTCTAAAATGTAGTTTTACCTTCATTTCTTTCTTTTATAATTTTTTTAATGTTAATTTCAGTTTAGATTATCCTTTAGTATTTCAATAGAGATCAGTGGTTCACAATGCTTCCTGTAAGATCAGCAAAGGGAAGTATCACTTGCCATGAGTAGTTATTGGGAGGGTGACCACATTTTTCCTTATTGGAAGTCTGTAGGTTGGGCACATATCCACATTAATCTGTGATCTCCAAAATTCTCAATGGTGTGGAGTAGATGTAGAGAGGAGAGTGCCAGTTTGTGCGTGTCCTTGTCATCTGACCATGGTTCAAAATTACATGGTGATCGGCTACTAATCCAAATCTGTTAATCGTCAACACAGTCCAAGGCTCACCTGCACCTATATGTGTATGTAATAAAATATTTTAGGACTGAAAGAAAGTTTTGATTCCTAAACAGAAAATATATTATAAAAGGTTTTTATTGTGTCATTAGTTTATGAAACAGTAAAGAATTCAAAGTATGAAAAAAGTTGATTTGGATAAATTTATAGGAAATTTTATTTTTTTATTGCATTCATTTATGTTAACTTTTCTGTTTTAAATTACAAATAAATAATTATTATTTTGAAATTTAATATCCTTTAAATTATATACTCTCAGATTATTTTCATAATCACAATATATTCATTCTGTTGTGAATTAATGTAATTTGTTACAATATAATCTTTTAAACTTTGATTTTTAACATTTAATATTTTGTGTAACAAAATCTATTAAGATTTTTTTTTAAAGTTGTTTGGAAATTTTGATTTTAGTATGGAATTGGTCATACTTTTTACTTTTCCTAACATTTTACTCTTCTACTTATTTTACTTCCTTTCATTTCTTGCATATTTTTATGAATAATTTAAATATTTTCGTATTATCTTGTTCATAACTTTTGCAAAAAGAATGTCATCAAATAATGAAATTTTTATCTTTTCTTTTTCCAAATGTAAAAGTAAAACAATAGTTAACATTCCTTTTCAGTGAAACAAGTAAATAAAACATATATGGTCTTAAATTGCAACCTTTGATGACTTGTATTTTTTTGGGCAAACAAACAACTGCTAGTGTCATTTATTGTTGAAATTAAATTTTTATTTTCAAATTTTCTTTAATCATATGCCAATACATCCACAATTCATGTGGAGGCAACATAAAATTATATGCAGTAACATATATATCTAGTAGTAATGATATAATTCTTGTCTGATTAAAATGAATATGTATGAATGATAAAGTTATTTTTGAAGCATTACTATTTTGAATTTGTAATGTGGACTGCCCAATGCTGTAAGCTGTTGTAAAACATTTTTAATACCCCCAGCTTAATTGCCTTCTTGGAAGACTTTTCATTAACAGTGGAACATATCCATGTGTCAAAAGGGACAAAACCTATAAAACTTACTAGCATCATAGTCTAACAGATATGCATGCAAAAAGTCGAAGCAACATTCATCTCCCTTTGTTCAACAATAATTGGGATAAACATTACTATTTAATAACTAGTTGTTTTATAAAAGAAAACTGCCATCATTTGAACTACAACACATGTAGGTCTCTGATTTTCTTGAAAATTTTGCCACATTCCATATGAATAGTTTTTAGTTAATAAATTCCTGATCTTCTCAAACCTTTTTCAGCATCTTTGTCTCATCTTTTAAGTTGGCAGCTAAATGATTCTCAGAGTATATGATCATTATGATTTTTTAAAAATATTTATTGAGTTCTTGTCTTTATTTTCTCAACCTAGCCATTTTCTTCCAACATCTGTGATTATATTTGATTTTTATAACAATTTTAAATTTTTTTGTTTATTCCAATTTTCCATTCTCTGTTTTTCTTTGTCTTTGGAAACCTTTCTTAAAGTCTTTCTCTTCAATTCTCTCAGCAACTGTTGTCTAATTTGCAGCTGAATGGTTATGGCCTTCAATTCAATCCACAAGTTAAATTTCACCTTGGTTGTGAGTGTTAAAAATCAACTTAAAGTTGTTCCCAGTTACATTAACCCTATCAAAAAATAACCATATAGTGACTGCAAACCATGAGCAACTTTTTATCATATTTACAAACAATGTTTCAGCTATGCTAAGTGATAAACCTAATAAATGAATCTAGTTCTTATCTTAAATATTATCTTAATAGTTTTTATAATGTTTAAAAAATCTTGTAAAAACAGTTATTTTTTATTACTGTATTCGGGTACTTGAACTGGAATTTTAACTAAATCTGTAAAATATGATACATAGATCTCAAATTGAGAAATTATTTAAATAAAAATATTACATTTTTACAATTATTACTATAAAGAATGTCCAGATTTTCAATGGTTTATGTTTATTTTTAGGAGTAATAGATGAAGAAGATAGTATTTCTGAAAATGACACTCCTGAATTCTGGGAGCAGTACTGGAGGAACTTATTCCCAAGACTGACATTACAAGATATAGAAAAATTTTTTGAAAAATATCGAGGTATTACCAAAATTATTCAAACTTATTGTTGCACTTAAGAAATTCTGAATAAATTTCTGTGATGATAAGGAATTCTATAAAATGTATATTATCTACCTGTCGCGTTTTTCTTTTTTCCAGCATACTTGTGTGTTGGAATAGATGCTAGATAATTTTCTTCCTTATAGTATTTAAATATGTCCTATTGTTTATGGACATATTCCAGGACGAATTTGTATTTTTTGATTTCACAACACGAACATAGAAGTAGAAAGGAATAAATTAGTGTATTAATACTTAAAAATTAAAGTATTTCAATTAAAAAGTGAGATGTGGTGCATGTTTAAAAATACTTTATATTTGTAAGATGATTTACTATGCAGTTTTAATTTCTGAGCAAAATTAAAATAAACAGGATTTTATTTTTTTTAAAGGTAATTTATAAATATCATTCTTTTAAATAAAGTTTAAAATACTAAAATTAAGAATTTATATTTAGTATTACACTAATGCTTTCTTTCCCGATGAGAATTTTATAGAGATATTTTCTGAGACTAATATGATTACATTTTTTAATGTACTTTTTGAAGAAACAGTTTTCAAGCTTTCATTCATTGAAAATGAACAGAATTTTACAATTTATTATATGATTATTAAAACAATAATTTTTAAAACAATTTATCAATCCCACAAAATTCATCATGATCCCACAAAATTCATTGAATAAGAGGTTTCATACCTAGTCACAGCAATGCGGAAAGGAAAATTCGTGTTTTAAGCTTTTTTCTCAAAAGAAAAAGAGCATATATTTTAAACCAATGAATGTAGAAAATATTTATGATGTAAAATATTTATAACAAAAGGAAATAAAAATAATTAATGTTGTTAACATACAGATCTTTTCCAAATACAACTTCGGTAATGCACATGTACTAGCTTATGAGCAAAAATTATTTGTTCAAAATATCTTTATTTACATTTTTTAATATCAGGCATGGTGGTTTTAGAAATTTTTTTTGAACATATTCAATTAATTTATTGCTTATCATTTTTCTTATAGTTAAATATGTTTCATTACTTTAAAAAATCTGTTATTTTAAATATACATTTTGACAAATCAATGAAATTCAATTATATACTTATTTTAAGCAATAATTTAAAACAATTCTTTGTAATAAATTTAATTATACCATATCATAATTTATGAAACAGACTAAATTTGTTCCACATACGCAAGCATGTATCTTAAAATTTTTTTAACACTTATTAATTTGATGTTAAACATCAAATGGAAAGAAGTCGATTGCTTATCGATAAATATAGCATTTATGGTAAATCCACTTACATCTTCGTCAAAATTATGGCAGACCCAGCGCAAGATATTAGCCTCAAAAGATAAAGATTTGTTATGGTGAAATCTTCAGCACATAAGAGAGGTAAAAATGACCCTCTCCTTTCTGTCAGGAGAGTAGGAAATGTCTTCTTGCACTGCTGTAGGAGCAGTTTCTTGAAACAGTGATGCCAGTCTCAAAAGGTTAACAAAGAAATCGCTTTTAGTTTTAGATTTAATATTAATTGTTCATGTTTAATATTTATTTAATTAATATTATTATAATTAATATTTCATGTTAAAGAAATGTTAAACATTTAAATGAATTATGAGAAAAGAAAGCATTAAGTTGGAAAAATTAGATTTCAATTTATTCCTAATATTTTGTTTTGTATAAAATGCACAGGATCAGAAGAAGAAAAAAATGATCTCAAGGAGTGTTTTGTTAAATATGAAGGTGATATGAACTTGATCAGTGAAAATTTCCTTGGCTACAAAGTTGATGAAGAGGACAGAATACGTGATGTATTGATGGATATGATTAATAAGGAAGAAGTCCCCCCATTTCAGAAGTTTATGAAAGAATCTAAAACTAAAAGGGCTGCTAGAATCAAACGGGTGGGTAATTTATTAATATATATATATATCTCTTTCTATCACGCTCTATATATCACTGCTATTTAGAAATATATCCTAAAAGCTGAAATGTTACTAAATTCAAATATCTTGTGCAATTTATTTTATCAAAACATAATAAAATCAATAATTTTATTCTTCATTACATTTATTTACTACTGTAACATTTCTTTAAAGCTAAATTTATGAAACTTACATATTATGACAACTACCTTAGTGATATTTAATGATAAAAATTTTCATTGGCGGGACTATCGCTATTTAAAAGATATTATTTTAGCACCCTCAATACTTATATTAGCATCGTAGGTAGTCTTCATATTATTTTTTTCACTCACCAGTTTTGGTGACATATCTAGGTAGTCTTCATAATATACAAGTACCAAATTTACTTTTAATTCCATTTAAAATGTGTGTAAATAAGTATTTGTTGCATTTATTATATCCATATTTTTGAAACATATAGTTACTTAAAACTTTTTTTCATCTGTTTTTTGAATTTTTAGATTTTTAGTCCTTATTTTCCTGATTTATAAATAATTTTGCCCATTCTCAGTATAACCACGACCAAAATATTCTTTTATTTAGTGAACAACTTTCCTGAAATATTAAAGCTGATCTAATTAATAGTTTCAAATTTATTGTTGAAAGTAAATGTGAAAAAGGAATTAACTGGCAAATTTTACTCTAGTTCATTGTCAATACAATGAACTACAGTAAAATTTGAAAGTGTTTATGATCTTTAATTTTCTGCAGTATTCATTTGCTATTCAAGTTCTAAAAGTATATTTTTCCATATTAGCTTTACGTTTAGAAGAATAACTTATAGTAATTACCATTTTAAATTCTAACAAAGATGTATTATAAAAATGTTTGAAAAGTAAGATTCTGTTTTTGTACAAATATTCAGTGAAAAAAAAATGAAATAGAATTGCTACTATTCTATTTAAATATAGTTAATTCTGAATAATTTTATAAGACTTTAAAAAATATTCAAAATGGAGGAAAAATTAAAGAAATTTTCAAAGGAAAATGTATTTAAAATAATCAGCCTTTTAGACAAATTTATGTTAGCTTTTGACTAATCAGTCCTGCTGCTTGCTTTTTAAATAGCTCCCAGTTCTGATTTTTGCCTACTTTTAGTTAACATATTTTTCCAACTTTGATGTGTTATATTAGCGAATTTCACGAGTAAATAATTAGGAGTTTTTATCTTTGTCAAATATAAATTCAGAAATAATCCTGACTTTAGATTCAAGGTTTTATTTAATTTGTAATTGATATTTAAAACTGCAATTTTATTACGTTTTAATAATATCTTTCGTTTTTTAAAAATAAAAACAAAAGATAACAATATTATCATTTTTTATTAAAAAAAATTATAAATTTTTCTTAACATCTTTAATGTTTTTATACTATATTCTCATGCATTTATTGATTACATATATAGCAAATTCATGTATAATTGTCTCTTTCTTTTTTTGTGTGTTTTGTTTATATACGTAATGTATTGGTAAAGTGTAAATTTATGTTTATCCTCAGTTTAATTTATTTTATATTTATCCAAAATAAAACTAAGCATTTTCTTGAAAATAATTTGTTTGACAACTTAAATAAGATACATTTAATTTTTTTTGAGGATATTCCAAAACAATTTCTCATATTTATTGATAATATTCTCTTTTATGAAGATTCTTCTTTCATAAAAAAATTCTTTCATTCCTACGAGTTCATTAAGCTGATTATTTACAAAATGTTTCCAGTGTACAATAATAGAATTTTTATTGATATCCATTAAAACAAAAATGCATTTTATTTTTAATTATCATACAGAAATCATTTAAAAAAAAAAAAGGTCAGTTTTATTTTTGATGATCAATATAGAATAAATTAAACTGAGGATAAACTAAGATTTAGAATTTACGAATATATATATATAATTTCTTATATAAGATATTCAATCATTGTATAAATGTGCATAATGTTAAATGAATTAATAGTGTAATACCTAGAGCAATATTTACTTATTTTTCATCTAAAAAAAACTTTTAAATAAGTGATGATTTAAAAGCTAAAATTATTAATTTTAAATGTATAAAAATACTTGCAATGATGATGGATGTATAGAAATACTTAATAATCAATTGAAGCTTACATTATTTGTTATATCATTACTTTACATCATTTCAAGATTCTAAAAATTTAAAAAGCAAAGCAATTACACTACTTGTGCTGTTATAAATAGTTATGTTT
The DNA here is from genome assembly GCA_026290005.1 of Latrodectus geometricus. NCBI lineage: Eukaryota > Metazoa > Arthropoda > Arachnida > Araneae > Theridiidae > Latrodectus > Latrodectus geometricus. The sequence continues at coordinate 229,735 of JAPDSC010010981.1, read as the reverse complement.
TAGTAAAATGGAATACAATTAAAATGTACTTAATTAGACAGTTTAATTAAAAATAAGAATTGAAAAATTGACTGAATTAAATCTAGAAATAAATAATGAGAATAAGAATTAAAAGTGTCATTTATAGATTTATTGAGAAAATTAGGTACTACAGAATTGGATCTTTGCCCATTCCAACTGTATAACTTTAAATTTTCTCAATAAATGTTGGATAATCCTTTCTCCCTATATTCAAATATATCCAAAGTGCACTTTAAGCCGAATCAAGATTCATTAATAAACATCACTCAACTCTTTCACTTTACATTCAGCAGCTCATTTCCTTTCATTTGTGTGGCATCTTAAAATTAACTAAAGATGCATCATTGTTCTACATACATAGATTCCAACTACCCTGATGAAACTTTGAACTGTTTGATTTGAAATCCTAATCCTGTTCCAAAAGAAAAGCTTTATAGTTGGTATACTTATTTGTATTTCGTAATACTTGCAGACGTATTATAGCAGAAAATATTATATAAACATGTTATATGTGATTCTACAAAGACAACTTTTACTTGTTAATAATTAATACTCCCTGGTACTGAAACATTTTGCTTGAGGTTGATTTTTTTAGACTTGAAATCATGCCCCAATTTGTTTTACACTTCTTTGTATTTATTTGGATTTAAATCTCTCAATAAAAATGAAGCTAAAGCTCTGACTGTTAACACTGCATCTAAAAATCACCTAATTAACTATTTTCCCAATTTAAAAAAAAAAAAAAAAACTTGATGAAATGGAAAAGCCAGAGACTGGTAGATTAGGCTTATTGAGACTTCTAACCACCTGTTCCCAATTTAATAATTGTTTCATTGAAGGGAGGGCAACAAAATTATATTTTCTACACTTACACATCTTTTTTTGATTCACATGTAAATTTTTATTAGATGTTAGTTATTGGTGTAATAATTTGGCTATTCTGGTAAAACCAAACGTTTCTCTTAATTTTTTTAATAATGACATTTGTAATACTCGCATAATGAAAAAGGTAAATTAAACCCACATTATTCTTATTTTTTTTCCTCAGATTCTTTATAGATAGATATTTTAAAAATTCATAAATTTAGTTATGTATCATTTAATTTTATGGGCATATAAAAACAGTGAATTTAAATGCAAGACTTTATTTCACATGATTGTATATTTATACATTATAAGGTAGTTTACACAAATTCAAGAAATGCATGAATTGTGATATACCAAATACATATAAGTTTCTTATAAAGGAAACATTTTTTGTATTTAATCAACTTTTAATATTAAAAAAAAAATGTAAATAAAGTATATTCTTAGTTTTGGCTTAATGAAATTTATTCAAATATTAGTATTGATTTTTTGTTCATGAAAATTTACAGATAAAAACTGAAGAAGGTGAAGCGGAAAAAATGAAGAAGGAATTGATGGGAGGAGAGTCTGATTTACTGAAGGCTATTTCAAGGAGAAACCAAGAAAGAGAAAGCAATTTCAATAACATGATAAAAAGCTTAGAAGACAAATATGGGAAAAAAGAAACTAAGGGCAAAAAGAAGAAACATTAATTTATTATCGTGAATTCCTTGTCTAGTAATTTAAATGTTTTAATATTTATGTGATCAAGTTTGAATAAATAATTAGCACATCTCAATAACTTTATTTTAAATACCTCACAATCATATTCACACATTTTAAAATGCAGTGGATTCTAAATATATTTTCACAACAAAATTTTCTTTTACACAGCAGAATAAAATAAATTTTTCAATCCATCACATTTGTTGGGTTGAGTTTCCATTCCAGGTATTATTTTCATCATCATCACTCTGGTTGTTTATTCGAAAGATATTTCCTTCACGCTTGGCAAATGGAGATTCCCTTCTTCTTGCTGCTGATTGTCTACATATAAAAACAAAAAATAAGTTTTAGTTCTAAAAATCTATTATTTGATTCATAATATAATAGAAGTCTGAACCAAAGAACTAGCACTTAGAATATCAGCTCGGCGAAAATTATAGCAATGTAATTATTAATAAGTTAATAGAAGAATAAGTATACATATACTATAAATAAAATATTAGAGTTAATGGAAATAATACTGCACTTATTTAAGAGTCAATATCTTACACTAATTTTCAACTTTACAAAATAAATTCATTCCTGTTTTAACAATAAATGCATTTATAATATTGTTACAAATTACTAAATGAAGGAAAAATAGTATTTGCTGTTATCCAGTCTTTTTTTCCTTAAGATGGTAATATTTTTCAGAATTAAAAATTAATGAGAAGAATTCTCAGAAATAAATCTATGTGATAAAACATTTTGAATGAATGCTATTCTTTAGTCTGATAGTATGAGTTAAAAATCTAATCAATAGATATTTCATCTTAAATTTTTTATAAGTGTACCAACGGTTATATGCATGTCATATATACTTAAACTTTGTTAATATCAATATGTAAAAAAACGATCCATTTAATATGCGAAGGTTTGGTTTTGATATTAATATTACCTATGAAATAGAGTGGATGCTTGTTTTTACAAACTATTGACTGATCTCTAACAAGGTCCCATAGGTACAATAATTTTATTCCTCATTTAAAACTAAATTTTTGAAAAATCTTTTATAAAAACTAGCTTGCATTTAATTTTATCAAATGTTTTATTCTTATTTTATGGATGAGAAACTTGGAGAGTATTTGAATTGCAGATAGCTGGAATATTAATTGAATGAACGAATACAAAATGCAGCTTCAATTCTAAAATCAAAATTAAAAGAAAACACTTTTTATAAAATCATTATGTGATTTATTATATTTTGGAGCTATTAGTAGACACAAACCTCAAGTATTAATCACCCTGAATTTTTTCAAGCAAATTGTGTTGAATTTCCTTCATCTAATCCAACTTTGTATGCATTTGAGTATAATAAATAGTTTCAAATGAAAAATCAAAATTCTTTTGGAAACAGCGATCATATCTTGTAATCCACTCACGACAAATTGACATTTTGGGTGAAGTGCTCTTATAAATGATCTGCATGTATTAAATAAACTACTGTATTTGAAAAAAAGACAAAAATATTTATTTATATTATTCATCCACGAGCTTCAACAAAGAAACCTACCGTTCCTTGAAATTTCTCCGCAGAATTTTTTAACCTGGATTCAGCTGTAATTTGTTTATATGGGTTGTCAAATGATTGAAAAATAATAGGAAAGAACTTTCAGATATCAAACACAAAAAAAAACCCAACTTAGTATTGCGACTATATGCAGATAGCAGTAGATAGATGAATAACAAGATTAAGACACTTTTTGACAAAAACAAGTTATGAACATAGAAAATTAATAAAATATTTTCTTAATTTTCCTAGGTAGGAAAAAAAAAGTTTTTAAAAAAATTAAGTGATTATTTTAACTGATTTTCCTTCAGTAAAATGAAAATAAGCATTGTTTTTAATTATGACTTTTATTTTTCATATAATGTATACTAATTATTTTTTCTAATTGTATTAGATTTATCAAGAGAGAACAATGTAGAATATATATATATATAAGATCCATCAGTTATTTTTCTATTTTATAAACTTTCGATTTTTAAGAATTACTTCACTGGTCCTCTACATGTTTGTAAAAACAAGTACTACTGTTTTGGTATCTTATTAAACTAATGCATAAATATGCAATATCTGATGAAAATGTATGCAAGCATAAAATCCAAAATAAAAATGTTTATTGTATCCAATAAAATTAAATTTTATTGGGTACAATAAACACAATATTGTAAGTTAAAAAGATTCATTTTAGTACAGCATTTCCATTGGGAAATTATTTGAAAAGATTTAAATACTTTATTGAGGTAAATTCCTTTATCCCTTACGGTTATTTTTATTCTTAAAACAATAAAGTGGAATTTTTTATTATTAATTATTTATTTTTTATTATTATAAATTATTTAGTATAACCTATAAATTAATAAAATATTGCAATTAGAAATATAAATAAAAGAGTGTACTAAATTTAATTATTTTTTTATTGAAAAACTAAATAAAAACTGAGAGCTTAATTCCTCAATATGAATTTATATGAAATGATGATATTTTACAGATAACTAAAAATCACTAAAATACAGACTTGACTGAGCTAGATGTTTTACAAATAAGCTTCGAAAAGTATATTGATAACACAAATCATGACATACATAAAGAGTCTAGTAAATTTATTAGTTTTACCAATATTAATCTTTAAATAATTAGATCTAAACAGTATTTTTTACTATGTAAACAAAAATAGATAACTATAGAATAATTTTTTAAAGATTATATTAATTATTTAGCAGAAAATTTATTCTCAAAGGTAAGAAAAGTAAGCAAATAAAACATCTCAAAATAATATAGTGCAACTGCATAATAAATTTTGCTTGCATTAAATTGTACTACAGGTAATGAAATTTAACATCTATGTTTATAATTGAACTTTTTCTGATAAAATTAACAATCTTTACAAGTGTACAAATTAAAACATAAAAGTACTATATAAAAGTTATTTTAAGGTATACTTTTTATGTAAGATCTTAAAATAATTGTAAATTTGTTATTAAGTGTTGTATATGCTTTGTAATTATGATTATTATCTACATGCAAAAGCTGACACACTTCAATCAATGTAAAATTAATACAAGATTGTGAAATGGCAATTTATAACCACATTACAAAAATTTATTTTTATGAAAACTTTTTCTTTTATATTTATGAAAATTGGTTAATTTGATGCATTTTATTCCCATTTATGCAATTACAAAATCTGACATGTTATTATATGTGACTATTAATAATTTATTAGTTAATTTTACCAAACCTAGACAACATTTTAATGAACACAATTAATTGAAGACACCTACCATTGATATCTATCATTATTTGAGGCTAAAATATATTTCCCTTTCCTATATATTGATATATAAATTCGATTAATACATTTTGAAAGAATTTGGAAAAATCATGATTTTTAATTTTATAATATATAAAATATTTTATGATTATAAAAAGAAGCAATATTAGTTTAATTAAAATAAGTAAAGCCAAAAATGCATGAATCTTGAAACTTACACTATAATTGAAGGGTTAATTACAAAATTTTTGGCCACCTTTTAAAACTCTAAAAAATAACTTGTTTATTATTTGCTTTCATTGAATAAATAGAACTCTTTTGCAAATTTGGACATTAATAAAATAAAAATGTGTGATAAAGAACAAAATTCCTCTAACTAAATCAAGTGATCACATCAGTTCAAGAAACTCACCTGTTATCACTCTCCTTTTTGCTGCCTTCATTCGAAGCAGGTTGAGGGTTTGACTGGCTCTGAGAAGACGGTGAAGGATCAGAACTACTAATGAAGAATGACCTTATGTAGTTCCATATGCTTGTTATGGGAGAAAGTGCAAACCAAATCATATCCATAAGGAAATTAGAGCTCCGGTTTATGTTGGATACTGTCTGTTCCTGTAATATTGTGCACTCAATATAGTTAATATGTAAATGAAAGAAAATTTGCAGTGATTAAATTATAATTTGTTAAATATGGATAAAAATTTAACACCAATTATAAATGTTTCAGAGATATGTAAAGAATTAAATATCAGTTTTTTCTTTATTAAATTAGAAAATTATCTAACAATATTTATAAAATTTTAAAGACACACTAATTACATTGATCATTATAGTTTCAATGACGCTAATTAATAACCAGTGTAATTAAAAATTTCAGCATATCAGATCTTTGACTATCTTGAATAAATGTCATGAATTTCATAAAGCCCAATTAAAAGATATATTTATCATAGTACAATACATTACTGTATTATTATCACAGAAGTGAAAGCGACTTAAGGAAAGAGGTTCCATTCACAGCTCTTAGGAGTAGTTGAAGGATACATACTTTGAACTCAACAAAATATTTAGCAAAGCTGGCAGTTGAATGGTAGAGCTTTTGTCTTTTATTCAATAGCTTGTGAGTTCAGATTTCAAGAGCTTAGATATTTGTAGTGAATTAGAATTCATTTTAAATTGTAGATCCTTTGTGTGCAAAAACATGACCATTGAATGGCAACCAAACTAAATCAGCAAAATATTTGAATGAAAATAAACCATGTATAATGCTATAAATTACAAATACAATAGTTACTGGATTTTATTATTAAATTAAAAAAGCAGTAGCATATTTGAAAAAAATAAATAAAACAATGAAGTCACATTTATTTTGTTTAAATATTTTTAGGATGCCTGTAATGGTTGATTTCAATCTACACATATAGCACTTATTACTTGCTAAGCTACACTTTCAATCAAACTGGAAATGAGAATTGTAAGAACATTATTCACTTAAAATATTTTGTCCAAAACAACCAACTCTAAGAAAAAATTACACTTGTAGTTTATTGACATGAGAAATTGTATAGTTATAATTTAAATATTCTCTTTGCCAAGAGTAATTTAACAAATAAAAAAACTTTAATTATTATTATTTAGTGAGGTATATGGGTCTAGGCAATTCATTACTTAATTAGGAATAAAATGAAATACAAATATTTATATTTTATATCAGTTTAGCCAGCCAATGATTGAGTGGTTAGCCTTCCTGACTCCTAGTCCAGGGTTTGAATTCCAGTTTGGGCATGGATGTTTCCTTGCCCTTTCTTCTAAGATGACGGATGGATGTGGACCACCCTATAAACGGGTTTGTGGTGGTGTTATGTGGGTAATACTACTTCCCTCCGTGACTTGGTTCACAGGTGCCCACCAAGTAATGCTAAATGAGTAGCAGTTTCCATGGCAGAGGAACCCAGTGCCCACCATTAGAAAAAAATTTTTTATATTAAGTAAATTATAAGAAATTATACATTTTCTGCTAAAATATATAAACAAAGTTCAACTTCCTAATTTAATAAGAACACAAAATACTTGCTTGGTCTTAAATCTGTAAAAAAATAACTTTTTAATGAAAAATTCTTTTGTCATTCATATTATACTGCTGGTTTTCTCAAGAGATCAGGCTTAAAAATTTTGGAAAAGAGTTAGGAAGAATTTAAAAATCGTGCAGTCTATTAAAGTCAATGATATCACCTCCGAAGTATCTATTCATGTGGACATTGTGTTAAAATTAAAACAGATGATAAAAAATCATGAAATGGATAATGACAATTGCAAAAATGAGCAACTTCATACTAAATTATTCCTACCCAACATTACAATTACTTTATTTACAAAACAGAAAAATAATATTTATATTATTATGTGTTACAGTACACAGAAAAATAATATTGTTTAATTGTGTGCTATATACTGAATTATAGTTTGCACAAAGTATTTTTCAAGCAATAAATCTTTTTGAAGAACAATAAAAAAAGAGTCAATTCAAAGAAATTTAATCACTTTTCTTGCGTTGTATAGAAAGTAAAAATTACATATGAATTTTTGTTTTTTCACAAACCTGTTTTTTATATTCACTCAGTTACAGCAAATAATCAGAACTTCTTCACGTTTTTTATAAGATAATTAGACTATATTCAGTCAGGGTATGTGAAATTATTTAAAATGTTAAAAGAGGCCTAATAGAATGTGAACTAATTGATAACAGTACACTAAGCTAACTTTACTCTTTAATTATGTTACTAATAAATACAAATAATAATTTTGAAATATACTGTTTCCTGTTAAAGTTCACATCGCTTAATAAATATTGACTTAGATTAAATTTGAGATTCTTTTTATTTGTTGGCATTCATTCATTGCGGGAAAGCATATTTTTAAGGTGCAAGATTTTTCATTGTGTAAATAAAAAATATATTACTTAAACTAAATGCCTATTATTGAACTAAATAATTTAAAACACTGTTGATACTTTGATGTTAGTTTGCAAATATAGAATTTTAGAAATAATTCTAAATAAATTATTACAGATAAATTACAACTTATGAATATTGTAATCAGTAAATTTAATACAACTTAACAATATTATTGAGAGAAATAAATAGCCAGATGTAACTGTTGAGGAAATAGCAATAACTGATTTCCTTGTTAGTAAACAATACTTATATGCTTGGTACACTTTGTAGTCATTTCAGGAAATGATTTTTTAATTTTATATTCAATTCAAATTGGAATAAATGAATTTTTGTTCTTTTACTACTGTATCTCAAAATAATATAATGCAAAAAAAAAAAAAAAAAAAAAAAAAAAAAAAAAAAAAAAATTGTTTTTCAAAATTATTTTATTAGTACCTACTAATTTTTATTACTACCTATACTTATGAAACACTAATAAGATTATGTAGCAAAACAGAATAACATAAGTATTATCTAATAGTTTCTTCAATATGAAAAAGTAATTAAATTTTTTTGATAATAACTTTTGTTAGTAGTAAAAAGGCTGTACGAGAAAGTATTTTATCTTACTGGAAGAATTAGAAGCACTGCTGAAGGTGCCAACTCCAAGCTTCTAAGAGTTTCTGAATAATTGGCCTCAGTAAAATGTCTTCTTGGAAATGTGGTGCATAAAGAAAAATTTGAAAAGGGTGGGCGAACCTCCTAAAAGAAAATATACATAGCTAAAACAAATTTTAATGGAATAGATTTATAGGATACAAAAAAGTCTGAAGTAGTTAAAATAATAGTGCATTAATGAATTTTTATTACTCCTTTAAGAAAAGCCATGTCAGAGTAAGTACGATATTAAATTAAATTGCATGCAGTATCACAGCAAGCATCACATTGCAAAATCTCAATCATGTTATATATACCAATAATGAAAAGCAATAACTAAAAAATAAACAAACATACACCAATAATTGTAATTTACATTTCTTGTTTTTATTCACTGTATGAAATCTGTATGCATGGTACTCATGTTTTAATCACTATTATAAGGCAAATGAAAAAAAGTTAGAATTTTGCTAATGAAAAAATTAAATGAACTACATCAGGTGCAGTGCAAATATTATTCTTCATTATACAAATTAAAAATATTAAAAACAAATCTTTACAAAAATATTCTAAATCTATCTGTCACATTCATTTTTATCTTGTACTATCTTTGTCTGGAAATATGATTTTAGCATTCTGAATCTTGATATTGACTATATTTTGAGATTTCTACCCACTTAATAAAAAAAGATTAAAACATTTTTTTTAAAAGCACAACACTACCATATATAAATATTAATTTTTAACATGTAAGGAGTACAATATTTCTTCCAGAAATTATGACAGATTAAATTCCTTTAAAATAATGAAAAATGAATTCTTTGCAATCCATAAATGGCATATCTATATTACTGTACTTTTAAATTGGTAAATGGTTTTGCACTAAATTTACACGTGTGCATGAAAACAGAATATATTTTTCTTTAAATTATGTTCATGTACACAAAGCTCACATACCTGTCTGACATATATCCGAGCTTCTTCAAGCGTAGCGTCTGCAGAGAAACAATGTGTTGAAAATGAACCATCAGGAAGGCGAAACTGAAGGCGGGCATCATTGCTAAATAAAATTCAATGTTCAATTATTCATTTTCAATATGAAAATGAATTATTGGCTGCATTTTTATTTTATTCAGATATTTGTTTCTGCACATTTTAGAAGCACCATTTCCCAATTATTTTGGAAAAAAAGTGAACATACTTTGTGTACATAAAATGCATTATACATAATGAACAAAGTATATTTGTTTCCAAAATACAAGTTTTTAAAAAATTCAGCCACATACTAATCAAAGAGATTGCAGGAGTTATGATTTAAAAAAATTTACAATTTCATAGTGCATTACAAACATAATGGAGCAATTAAAATTAACTTAATATTGAATTATCAAGATACTACTAAAATCTATTGAAGTAAATTAAATATAAATTGAACATGCTTAATAAAATTTTATTTTTCAGAAAACATTTATCACTAAGGTCACTCATCAAACTTAAAATACTGTTACAAAATAAAATTTTTTTCAATATTTTTGTTTATTTTTCTCAGCCCTTTATTTCAAATTATAAAAATATGTCAGATTCTGAAATATTTTAATACAACTGAAATATGCATAAGAAAAGTATTTTTTCTTCTCCAAAGATTTTTGACTTCACACTAAGACTAGATATGCACATGAACTTCATTCTACAGCACCACAATTCAAATAATAATTAAAAAACCTTTATCGATAATTCCAATAAAAAAATGAACATAGAAAACTTACGATAATTAAATTTATTTACTTCATAATTAATACTTAATTTTATAACTCATCAAATTGTAAAAAATTCTTAGCTATTAGAAAATAAGTAAAAATAATTTTTTTATTTTCTTTTTCAATTTTTTTAAAGAAAAAAATAAAAATTTTCAAGCAAATACACAAAATTGATTACTTTATTTATATGTAAGCTTGACTGTCTCAGAAGCTAACCTCCTAGTCATCTACTTAAAAGTAAAAAAATATTAAGTTAAAAAAAAAAAAGAAAAAAAGAACCGTTGTTTTTTAAGAAAAAATGTATATCAGGTACACTCCCTCCAAAAAAATATTCTACATAGTAAATATTATATAATAGTTTATTGAATATTAGAAATATAGGAAAAGTGATTTCCTATATTTCTAATATTCAGTAAACTTGTCAAAAATTTTTTTTATTTGCCTTCTTTATAACTTTTAATTTAAAATTTGTTGTTTAACTTAAATGTTTTTGCTTCCATATGGCGATATACAAATTTGGATATTTTCAGAAAGAAACAGTACATGTCAGGACAAAATGCGAAATGACAATAGTGAATAGCAACTAATATCTTTGAGAAACCAAATTTGTTCTTGAACATAATTGGACAAAGCTGATAATAGATGAAGTCGTGGTGCTCTCTGTTATTTGTTTCAAGAAACATAAACAGCATTTCTTTCAAAACTTTCTTGTAAGTTTATATGATGGAAAAAATTTTTTTTTATCGGATAACCCGTGGTGGTGTATAATAAGCACAGTGAAATTCGAAATTTTTTTAACACATAATGCACAGATTATTTACAGGAAAATACAGTAGTGAAGAAGTAATTTCTATTATAGTATCTAAAAAACATTTTACCTGCACTTAAGTAATGCATATAATACATGTTTTTTTTTCATCTTTCCTCTTTAATCAATATTAATAGATACTATGTATTTTAATATAATAACAAAAGACCATAATGGGTTAACAATTTTTTATATCAATACTAGGTTATTTATAGATAAAATAAAGCTTAATAACTGTTTAATTGTAAAAAATGAAAAAAAGCACATTCTTTTACTCATATTACCTGAAATTTCATTACTTTTGCATACACTGGCAGTATGAACTTAATCATACATATCTAGGAGATTGTAAAATAAAATATGCTTCATTCATTCATTCATTTTTTACTATAATATTTAAAACTATTTAAATGCAATTCAGACAATATTATATTTTAAGTTGCTTTGTATTAAGATAAATGAAGAAATGTTATTGTCAAAATTGCAACAAATTATGCTTAAAGAAAGATCTACAACTTTTAATTAATTTATTTTTTTTAATGCAAAAGGTAAATGCTAATCTATATCTTCCTCATTGAGAATTCACACAACCTACATTTATAAACATGGGGAGGGGGTATACATTAAAATAACAATCAATTCTGTACATTGAGCTCTTTGTGTTTTTGACTCCATATTAGCTACTTATTTTGGGCGTCAATAAGAAAAGTTTAAATCTTACAATACTAGGTTACTAATTAATCTGTTAGGTCTCATGTGCAGTTTATTCCAAAATATTTAACCTTTAAGTTAAAATCACGATTTCAGACCTCTTTCTTGGAAAGAACATTTTAGAATGTTAATCCATCAAATTTTTTTATTTAAAAAAAGAAGTAAATTGGCATTCTTTGGGGATTTAACTTACTAATTTTTTATAATAACTTGCCAATATAACATTTTATATTAAAATGTTTAGATTTAATGCCATCATGCTATTAATTTTATTCAATTTTATAAAACTGCACATTACAGGAACACATTTTTTATTTAATAAATTTCTTACTTAAGAATATTTTTGATGTCATGTATGATGTTTCTATTTTATCAATCTGATTTTATGTGTTGTACCTCCTTTAATTTTTGAATTTACAATGCAAAAGCTTAATATTTATCCAATTATTTTCTTTTGAGGTTTGAATTATTTGAAAAGTATAATTGGGAAACAAATTCTTAAATTATTGTATGAAAATAGCAATGACATAACATAAAACTATTAGTCATTAGGAAATAAATATTTTAAAGGTTTTTAGCAAAATAATATATTTTCAGTCTAACAATAGGATTTAAGCCAAATAATTATTGAACCTATGTAATGCAGCTTCTCGCCTTGCCCGTTCTTCTTCTTCTTTTCTCTGTTGAATCCTTCGTCTCTCAGCTTCTTCTGCATCTTTTACACGCTGATATCTTGCAGCTTGCTCAGCCCTTAATTTTTACAAAAAAGAATTTATCTTAATAAATCACACAAATTCCTGATAAATTTATTCTGAGTTACGTGAAATGCCATATAACATCATTCTAAAATGCTAAATAGATGCTTAAAATTTGTAAAAACAAAAACACTGAATGTTCTTTCCATTTTTCAAAATTGTACGACTAAAGCACATGAAAATTCCATTTTAAGATTACAATGAGTTTTGGGCTATATTTTGTAGCACAAACTCTTTAGAATATTATAAGGAAGGAAAAAAATGTTCTGTAATTTTACAGTTTTTCTATTTTTGTAAAGTTGAAATTCACTTGTTTTCTGTAAATTATTAATTCATAAAATTCAAGCAAAAAAAAAAAAAAAAAAAAAAAAAAGTAAGTAAATGGCTGTTTTGCATATATTATTTAGCATATTGTAAATCTTGTTAAAAGCTTCAACACACTTATAAATATGTGTCTAGAGTTTTCTGATATGTTATGTTAATGTTACTAATTAATAATATTTAAATTTTAAAAAAAATATTAATTAGTTTTGATCATTATTATTACAATAAAGAAAACTAGCACCTTATACTTTGTTGAGGCAAAATTGTATGGATCAAAATAATTATCTCCTCATTTGTGTCCCATAATATATTTTATAGTTTTTTTTTTTTTTTTTTTTTTCCAAAAATTAAGAAAGGCATAAAAATATGCAATATCTCTTTTAATTGCTTAAAGGAAAAATATTCATTATTCTTACTACTCCTACCCAAACTTCTTTTCTTGCAAGCTCAAATCAAAACTTGCAATATTCTGAATATAGAAGTATGGCTTGCTATGAAAGTATAAGCCATTTCAATTTCTTGACAATGATACAAAATTTTTCGTGACGTTAAATTGTTTTAATATATTTGTTGTGTTTATTTAAAATAGAAAAGTAAAACTAAATTTGAATTAAGGTGAATATTTTTGTTTAATTACAATATGTAATCTTCATAGGAAACAAAATGATGTTTATATTTAATATTTGTTTCACATTACGTACCTATCTTGAGCAATCATTGCTTTAACTTTTTCTCGAGCTAATCTTTCTTCTTCTTTTTCTTTGGCACGATTTTTTGCCCATTCCTTCATCTCAGCCTCTTTTTTGGACAACTGAACTTGCTGCATAGCTTTACCCATATTCCTTCGTGCAATTTCATCTTTCTTTTCTTTCTAAATTAAGAAAGAATAAAAACGTTTATAACATACAGTTAATATTTAGAATAAATTCAACATTTTTATAGTTATAAAGACAATATTGAATTCATTTTTAAGCAATAACTGCTGTATTATTAAAGTCTATCGCCATTCTTTATGATATTATAAAAAGCATAACTCACTAATATCATTTAATCATCATTAACCTCATATCAAATTATAGCATATTCTAATAAGGACAGATTTCATAGTATTTTTAGCAATAATTCAATAAATAGAATATCTATACCAGTCTAACTTTTATGCAAAATATATTAGTTTAAACATAGCTGAAAGTATCTAAACATTAAGAATGGTGTATCTAAACATTAAGAATGGTGAATTATTTATAAGTTAATGAAAAAGAACAATTTTATTCTTTTGTTATTTATTGAGTTTAAAAATATATTGTATACTTAGGAGTTTTTTTTTAAATTATTATTATTGAAACTGACATATTTCAAGATAATTCTTTTATTACAATATTTTAAATGTTATAAACTTTTTTACCCATTCACATTTCACCTTGAAAGGAAAAATAAATCTATCTAAACCACTTCATAATAATAA
>JAPDSC010010981.1:181032-215315 GCA_026290005.1 Latrodectus geometricus | reverse complement strand
ATATATATATATATATATATATATATATATATATATAAAAGACACATTTTTTACCTTTTGAAAAAGTGTATCAGGTCAGTTTTTGTATGCATGAAGAGTTTGTATCTCTTCTCAAATTTAAAAGAAAAAAATAGTTCTCACAATTGTCCCCAATATTTTTATAGAAAATAATAAGTCCTTCCTTTCTTTCAAATAGTAATTCACGAAAAGTTGTAACTTCTTTGTAAAATGCCAAGCATATCAACCTTGAGAAGAGTTGATTAACAAGAGGTAAGCCTTAGCTTTTGGAATTCATAAAGAAATATCAGAGTGAATCTGATTTTTTTGTCTATTTTCTTTTAATTAAATTGTTATGTTTATAATTTTACAGCTTTAAATTTGTATGCATCCTTTAAGAAATTCCAGTTTCGTTATATATTTAAGATGGAAAAGTTTTTTCTCATTGTGTTCCTTAACAAAGATTTTAAAATTTTAAGGCAGTTCCCCTTTTTGGTACTTTTCAGCTGTATGAAAACATTACAAAAAATTTGATGACAAGAGATCAATTAGAAAAGGTTTTAATTCTATTTTTCTGAAATCAAAAAATTTATTTTAAAGTAAATAATAGACAAGAATCATAAAATTGTTCCTTTAAGACAAGCAAGAAAACAATCTCATCAGTTTAATATTCCACAGCAAACATCTAAATATTTTAAAATGATAATTTTAAATTAATATTTTACATTTTAAAGAGAGATTTTCAAAATACAAAGCAATTATGTGTTTATTGATAAACTACAGACTGTAGGTGATTTAAAGAATCATAGACTGTAGGTGAAAATAAATTAGAAAAAAATATTTTCTTTAGTTGGTCAAATTGCTGGTTTAATATTTTGATTGCAGAATAATCATTATGGAACAAAGTCACTAATGCAAAAGCATTTCATGGAATGCAATTTTTGAGGTTTTCCCTAATATTCAAAATGTGGTAAAGAAAATAGTGTTCTTAAAAATCATTTTTAACAAAAATTTAAAAAAAACCTTTGAAAAACAATACATTTGTAATTTGTCTAAACAAATTCTATTATTACAATGCATTTCAAATATATATATAAACCTGTAATAGAAAAAATAGTTAATACACCTAAGTCTGTTTTTACACGGTCTTTTTGTACACGGTTTTGAAATAACACGGTTTGAAAATTGAATATTTTTAATTTTTTTAAACGATTTTATTCCATTTAGCACGATTTGAAATTTTATGTACTTAAATTTTTTTTGTCAAATTTAATTTTTGCGAAGTATGTTCATATCACAAAAAAGTATTTATGAAAGAAAAAAGTCTGAAACCATCGATAGTATCGATAGTTTGCGAACACTAGCTTAAAGATTTAAGTGAATTCCCCTTTAGCGCGTACAAACAAGTAGGGGAATTCCCTTTATGTGCATACAATAAAATTTACTGGTCAGAGCAATTGAAACGTGTTAATATTTTGTGAACTGTCAATGCAATAAGACGTGTTTGGTAAAGAAATTTTTTGCAGGCAAATTTGATTTTCCATTAAATTTAATTTTAACGCATTAAGATAAAAGGTAAGCCAAAAAATATTTTGTATTTATTCAGTTATTTATGTTTTTTAATTTTGTTAAATATTTTATGTATCCCTAAAAGGAAATGTCAGATATAAAACTAAAACGGAAAGCAATTTCTTTGGAAAAATTGAATAATAATTCTTTTCGTTCACAACATAGTTTTTTAGTTCCTGAACTTGCCATACATTTAATTTATATTACTTTTAAGATTAGAGTGCATATCTTTTTTATCATTAATTACTATGCTTGTGAAAATAAGCATTATATATTTGATTTAATAAAATAAACATGAATTCTTGTTCTTAAAAATTCTTGTTTTTCACTAATTTTAATAGGTTTTAGAGATTAGGAACAAATCACCCATTTTTGTATAAGATCAATGTCTTTTTTTACACGTTTTTTTTTTTACATGGCTTCTTCTGGAACCAATCTACCGTGTAAAAACAGACTTAGGTGTACCTTTAATAAATAAAAATAAAGAGAAATAATATAAAAACTAATACAAATATTGGAACATAAAAATACATACACAACAGAATAAATAATGCACGCTAAAATTAACACCATTTGGTATTCATTTTATGCCATTCTTTTGTGTGGAAATTATATTATTAAATATAGTATAATGTTATAATTTTGTAATATTACGGTTTGAGAAATCCTGATTTAACTTACATAAAAGTTAAAAAACAACATATTAATGAGCCACAGAAGTTTACACTACAAAAGTACGAAGCATAGTTCTGGCCATATATTTTTATTGCAAATAGAAGGGAAACACACAATACTCTTTATTATCTACCCTTACTAAATTAAACATATTTAGTTTAAATATAACTGGCAAATTCTTGCTAAAAAAAGAAATTCTGGATGAGGAAAACAAATTCTTAAATGAAAAATGAAAGAATTTAATGTATATTTTTAAATAAATTGAACTTATTTAAATTATCTTTAGTAACATTATACTAATAATTATAGAAAATATGTTGACTTCATACTTCTTGTTCTTCAAGAGATTTTGCTTGTCGTTTGGCTTCCAGCAAGATTTTAGCCCTATTTAAATATTAAAAAAAGTAATAATAAACAATAGAAATTTAAAAAAAATACAGAAAATTTTTTTTTTAAATATTAAACAGTTTTAAAAAATAAAATTTGTAACAAATAATTATAAAATTTTATGTAATCACAGGTATAAAGCAATAATAGTAATTGAATATGAAGGAAAAATTAATTTATAATGTTCTAAGCAAAGGAGAATATTTCCACAAAGCAAAGCTTAATTTCTGAATAGTTAAAGTATCACTCTTTCTCTCTCAAATACACACTCACTCACTTATAACACACACCTTTCAATTAATAATAAATTATAAAATTCTTAAAATAATTTTAATTTAATTAAAAAATGACTGCTGAGCAAAAAACTTTAAAAAAAGTTTTTTGCTCAGCAGTCATTTTTTGCACATGAGGATTAATCAGACCAGGACCTACAGTTTAATGTGGATTCCAAACCACTACAAACATCCAAGCACAAGGTGGAATTTGAAACCACGAATTGTTGAACTGATGACAAACTCACTAACCAATTTACTACCAGCTCAGCAGAAAAGTCTTAAATATGAAATTCTTAAAATTATTAAAAACATTTTAATCTGAAGATATCATGTATCATATCAAGGAATATCTTGCAATAGAGAACATTACATATCTATAAAATAAATTTTGTTTTTCAATGAGCGAATACTAACTATTTCTTTTGTTGATCCTAATTATAAACTGATTCACTGAGAAAAATATATAGTTATTAACATACAGCAATTCAATATTAATAATTACAAATGAAATATTATTCCAGAAAATAATAAATATATTGTTTTATGATTTTATAAATCTTTTTAAACTTCCAGCGACAAATTGTCATCTATAATTCAAGTAATTGAGTTCTTCCATCCGTAATTTGTTTTAAATAATACTATAAACAAAACTATTTTAAATTATGTAATACATATTTCCAAACAATTAAGTGAGCAAAGTGTGGATGTAAATAATGATAATGAGTATGAAATACAATATAGATAAAAAAAAAATGTTAGAGAAATTTTTAATGCTTTTTATCTCTAAAAAAGACATTTCAGATCAACAATTTAGTAACATGTAAATATCAAAATGTATCATTTGGAAATGATATAGGGTATTTAGGGTGAGATCCCCTTCAATAAAAGACTGATAAACACATGCTTTGGATAATTATGAATAAAAATGGTATTACTTTAATATTTCTGATATTTTACTCTAACTTGAATCAAAACACAATGATAAATAGCATTTAATTGGAATCACTTGACATCCAGTCCATTTTTATCGGTTCACATAGTGCCTTGAGATTAAATGTGAACACACTATTAAAGAAATGCCAGAAGTCCCTGTGATGAAGCATTATTTAAAATTTTTGATTAGAAATCTTATATTTTGATGTTGGCATTGCCTATTCTTTTGTTGATGAGCTGTTAGTAGGATATATTGGCCATCCTTTTTTGAGATAGATTGTGATTTCCACACACTGCTCAACATCAAGCATTCCTTATTTTTAGAAGTCCATTTCATAGCCTTGTAATAATATGACTCATCACTCTAACAGCATTTGCAGGATTACTTTGTTTGCCTGGCTTCATAACTCCCAATATCAGCTATGGATTTCGGTAACTCATAGTACAAATATTTTTATATAATATTCTAAATAAAAAGCAGAACAGGTGAATTTTATGACAGAAGTAATAGAAAAGAAACTTCTGCAAATTCTCAAACTTTGTGTGTTTATTATCTTCATGATTTTTGACATCTTGAATATTGATTTGCATATGTAGGTTATATCACACTTAAAATTGTGGATTTTTTTTATACCATATTAGTGCAAGTATTAGAGAACTTTTTAAATCTTTGTAGTTACCAGAATATTTCTAAACAGAGTATTTAAATATATTACAAATGTAAAGTATTTGAAATACAAACATTCAATTTATGATGAGATTAGAATTTAAGAATTATTTTTATATTAAAATATAATGAAATATTTTTCACTTGCTTATCTTAAGCTAAAAGCTATGTGAAATCTTAATCAATTTATACAAAAGAAAATAATAATTATCGTTAACATTTTTTAAAATTTTTTTTATAATGACAGAACATTTATTTAACACTTCACACTTATGTGTAAGTATGAGTGTCAAATTTCTTCATATACTTAAAACTAAATAATAACACAATGTATATTTTTATTTACCTCAATTTGAAGTCATTCATTAATTTTATAACACAGAATTTTCATAATTAAAAATTTAAAATCACAAAACTATAAAATGAAAAAAAGTCTTAAAGTGATAAAAAAAATCAGAAATAATGAGAAGCAATATTCTTATATTCATTCATCTGATTAAAATATTTCGTTCCTTTTATGTCACGTTTCAGTATGTTTACCAAAACAAAATAAAAAAGCAACAAATTAAAAAATTTAGATTATTTTTAACAGTTTTATTCATAATAGCCAAAACTTCAATACTTTGGTAAGTTACTTTTGAATGTGAGTTTATGAAGTTAAAATATAAAAAAAATAAGAAATGTAAAAATAAAACACACAAACCTTTCAACTTTATCTTCTAAAGATGGAGAAGATTCTGAAATCTGTAATGATTTATAAACATACATTAATTTGATGTTATGTACATTAATCAATGCTACACAGAAGGATACTTTGAAATCAATATAATAAAAATTCAGCAAAAAATCACAAATAAAAATATTTTTCCAAACATTTAAATTGAGTTTACAGAAAAAACAATAGTAAAATACAGGAAAAGCAAAAATTTCATTTATATTTCCAGTGAATAAGTTTATAAATCATTAAAGAACATAATTTTTATTCAATATTGCATTATACATTGATGGAAAACAGTGATACTATTAACATAATATTATATAAAAAATTAATGGATGTTTTACTTAGATTTCACAAGAATGAAAATTAATTTTTATACAAATTCTTAATTCCTTCGCAAATATTATAACAAAAAAAAAAAAAAAAAAACTCAAGTTTATTAAAATACAAAATGTAATTTTATGCTATAAAATACATCTAATGACACAAAAATATTTTAAATTCATTAAAATATTTTACCTCATTTTAATAAGTTAACCTGTAATTTTTTTTTCATTCACAGCAGAATGAACAATAAATATAAAATAAAAACAAATTTGAAACATGATGAAAATTTTGCTTTTAAACTTTAACATAGTATGCAGGGCACAAGAATAACTGCATACAAAGATTTTGAAATAAAGAAAATTTAGCAGAAATAAAAAATCTTCTTGGTTTTATTTCAAACAATTATTTACAGAGATAAGATAATGATCAATAAATATTCAAATATGCAAGCAAAAATCAACTAACAAAACTAATACATTTGATTAAATTTAATATTTTTTGAAGTTATCACAAGATTATTAAAAACAAATGAAGCATCAATTTAAAAAATAAAGTAATATGGATGAACACAAACTGCAGCAGCTTGTGATGTTGATGGCATTTGTGATGCATCTGTGTCACTAGAGGATGTTTTTGGAGTAGCAATTTCTGTTTGAGTGGAGGAAGTTGAGGCTTCAGTCACGTTTTCTTTCTTTTGGGGTGAATAGGATTTTTCATAAACCTAGAGAGAGAAAAGAATTAAGAAAGCAAATTTAATTTAAAAGCAATACATAAAAAAAAAAAATAAAATAAAATAAATAACACAACAAAAACTATCAATTTAAAAAAACAGAATAATATTTTTTTTTTTTTTTTTTTTTTTTCTTTGAAATTTAAATAAAGAAACTAATTTTGTTTAGTTATAAAAACAAAAGAAAAATAGAATTTTCAATATTTTTGCAAAAATTCACAAATTTTAGAGTTAATTGAAGCTTTTAAGATTTTTAAAATATAAATCCTTCATGTGTGAAATAAAAAAAAGAAATGTTTTAATTCATAGTTAATATGTAATGAACATTTTTGTTTGAAATCTATAAAAAAAGTAATAGAAGCCATGAATAAAGAATCTCTAAATAAGAGAAACTAATTTTATGAAAGTAATAAATTTTAGTAGCATAAATCTATATCATACAAAATAAAGATTTAATTATAAAAAATACAAGGGATCAGTAATACTTAACTCTATATATAATAATGAACATGAAAATACTTTTATAAGTTTGCAGAATAGGAGAAACAAATTTTGTGAGTGTACCTCAAATACTTTGTCAATCTTAGCAGAGAATTCTGCTGGCATAAGATGCCCTGTTATTATTTCAATTGGAGCTCCATTTCCACCAATGAAAAAAGAAGATGGTATAACTAAAACAGGATCTAAGCAATTTTTTAAGTAAATAACTTATGCAAAGATTTAATTTGTAAAGCATAAGAGAATGTTTGAAATATTATAACTAATTATTAGATTTCATAAGCAAAAATTATGAACAATAAATTCAGGAAATTAAACTTTACACAAGAAAAACAATTAATATAATCTTCATTTACATTTAAATTAGATAAATATCAAACCATGTAATAAACAAAAATAAAATTGTTAAAATTAATTAACAATGAAACTAATTAACAGAAACAGGAAATTTAATGTAGATTAACTTTATGCTTACATTAAAATTAATTTTGTTCAAAAACCTATGTTATCTCAATTTATGGAAGAGTCCTTTAAATTTATTTTGTAACAATGCAAATAATATAAAACTAGAATGTTAATCTATAAATGTTTAAAAAATAAAGTGTTAATAAACTAAGCATTAATTTATTTTCTGTATATAATTTCGTTCAACATTTTAAATTTAAGAAATTTTTTTGAATGTTTATTTAAATCTCTATTTTTCCTTTCTGTGATAAAACTTATCAACATAATCTTTTATAAACTTAAATATGGCTAAATATTTTTTTATCATATTTAAAATATACATCTATTATCATACTAAAATATTACATAAGATTGTTGGAATATTTTTTTAAAGAATTATCATTTCTACCATAGCCTGTTTTATCTCATAGAGCTGTTAAGAGAATATATTGGTCGCTATTTGCTGAGGTAGCATAGTTAGCCATTGTTATGGGCAAACATTTCTTGATATTAAGAATCAATTAGTCTGAAATTGGCTTTTTGCACTCCAACATTTCTTTGTTAGCTCAGGTTCAAATTCTCAAATGGTACAACAAACCAAGGAATCCAATAAATCATACTCTTGAGATGATTTTTAAGTCACTTTTTATCAAAACAAAAATTGAACTGAGGCAAATAAAAATAAACTTCTGGAAATATCACAATTTTTCTTGAGATTATGAATGTTTACTTGCAAATGATGCTTTTTGTTTTCTGAAATGCTTCAAATTATGGAGTTTATTTGATATCATCTATGTAATTTACATAATTTTGTTAAAAACATGTATTCCACTAATTTTTTTAGCAATGCAAATAAAGTTATAAATTTTGTTATTTTAGAATGTCGTCAAGTTGAAGACACTATCTCAAAAAATATAATAAAAAAAAATAAATAAATAAAAAATAACACTAAATTTAAGAAAAATTTTAAAGCTTTGTAAACATTGAAATGTTTCTTTTATAAAATATCTTCAACTTTACATTTCTGTAATCAAAAATTTGAAAACTGAATAGTAAAAATATAGTTTTGAAACTCAATCTATGCGATTAGTAAAATTTTGATTCTATATATATATATATATATATATTATCTCATTATGATAGAATACTTTAACTAATGTCATGAAAAGTTATAAGTTTTATATACATAATATTTAAAACCAGAAAGACATTTAAAATAAAAATAGAGAATTATTTCCCAAATGTCAAATTTTACAATATAAATATAATGTAAGAATATAAAAATAATGTAAGAGTTAAATTTTAGTACTAACAAAACGGTTATTACTAAAAATTGTGTGTATGAATATTATTTTTAAATTAACTTTATAAACAAGTGCAAATATTTTATTATACAAATATAAATTTTCAAATTACTACATTTTTCACTTAAAAAGGATACAAATTTGACAGAATTGCATATATGGCACACTGTAAAAAAATATTTTTATATTAAAAGTTAATTAAATTACATATAACCAAATTAGAGTTAATTACTTCAATTAAAAAACTTATGAGATAAATAGAATATAATAGTTGACAGTAATATACCTTTTAGATAACTAAGATTTGTAAATGTATTAAAAAGAAGTAATTTAAATACAATACATAACTTACATCAAAAATTAATTTGTACTTTGTAATTAAATTTCATTTTCTTGATAACTATAGAAAATTTGAAAGTAAAAAAATATTTGAGAATTCTCAATAAAATGCATAAACAAAGTACTAACTATCTAAATTGGTCTTGAGAATTTAATGTTTTAATAAAATCCATAACCTGCACAGCTTTTCAGCTTGGCCCCTTTCTTATTTTCAACAATTACAAAAAGTAATAATTAGCATTAGTTTAATCATATCAAAGGATATAATTAATGATTATATGTAATTAACAATAATAGAAAAAGTATAACACAAATATTATAAAGTATGTTAACATTAAACAGATTAATTAAATTAAAGGACTAACATGTCAGATTAAATTTACCTTAAAATTTACATATTAATAGCAATTTCTAGATTAAAGAAACAAAAATTAAAATAAAAACGAGGAAGTAACCTTGTAACTTGCAGAATTAACATTTTTAACCTTTTGAGTCTGGCGTCACCATTTCAAAAACAGCTCCTAGGATTAGGATGGTGCCAGAAGAGAACATTTCCTACCCCCCTGACAAAAAGGAGAGGGTCCTTTTCACTCCACTTTTCTGTTGAAGATTTCACCATAACGAATCTTTATCTTTTGAGGGTGATATCCTGCGCTGGGTCTGCCGTAATTTTGACGAAGATGTAAATGGGATTACCATAAATAAATACTATACTTATTGATAAGCAATCGACTTTTTTCCATTTGTTGTTTAATATATTAGATTAAGTAGTGTTACAAAAATGTTAAGTTATGTAATTGTGACTAATTTTGTAAATTATAATATGGTATAAATTAATTTATTGCACAGAATTTTTTGAAATTATTAAACAGTATCTCGCTGTCATTTTACTTTTATCTTATTCCACAATTAGTGATGGCTTTTTTTGTTTCTGTGAAGTTGTACAAAATAATACGAAATTATATTATAAATTTCATTAATTTTTTTTAATTTTAACAATCAAAATACATATTTAAAATAACAGATTTTTTATAGCAATGAAACGTATTTAGCTATAAGAAAAAAGATGAACAATAATTAATTGAATATTTTTAAAATCATTCCTAAGAACAGCATGTCTGATGTTAAAAAGTGTAAATAAAGCTATTTCAAACTAATAAATTTGGTTCATAATTAAATACATATAAATTACCAAAATAGTATTTAAGAAAGATCTGTATTTTCTTTTCTTTTTAGAGATGTTTAGCATTATAAGTAATTTCTATATTCATTGTGTTAAAATATATGTTCTTTTATTCTTTTCATTTGAGTAAAAAGCTTAAAACTAGACTTTTCCTTGCTGTGGCTAGATATGAAACCTTTTGCTTAATAATTATTGTGGGTTTAATCTTGAGTTGAACTGAAAAATTATTTGGGAAATTATTTAAGTCATACAATAAATTGTAAAATTCTGATCATTTTTTAATGAACGAAGGCTTGAAAATCGTTTTTTCAAAGAGTAGGTTGTAAATGTAATCATATTAATCTCAGAAAATATTTCTATAAAATTCTTATTTGGAAAGAATAAAATATTAGGGTGATACTAAATATAAAAATTCTTATCCCTAGTGTTTTAAACTTTGTGTGTAAGAATGATTATTAAATTATCTTTAAAAAAACCAAAACCGTGTTTATTTAAATTTTATGCAGAGATTAAAACTGCCTATAGACTAAAAAATATAAAGTAATTTTAAATTTTAAATATGCACTGTATATTACTTTTTGGTTGGAAATACTTTCATTTTTAAGTACTAATAAATTGATTTATTCCTTTCTGCTTGCACTTTCTTGTTGTGAAATGAAAAAGTGTGTGTTGGTCCTAGAATATGTCCATAAACTACAATCCTCTTTTAAATCTCATAAGGAAGAAACAAAAGAAAATAGGCTCGCACCTATACTGACATGTGTATATGCAGGAAAAAGATATTTAATCCTCATTAGAAATTGGGGAAACCAAATCAGGTATATTGTACCTCGAAAAGCGTTTCTAACACTGCATCATATTTATTTCTTTGTGAAGACATTGTTTGGTCACTTCATCTTAAAAGTCAGAATATGAAAAAGTTCTCGTATTACAATGAGTGTTGTTTATTAATGAAAATCATACTCTTGAGATGATTTTTAGAAAGGAAACAAATTCTTCAAACTTCAAACAAATTCCAAAACAAATTCAAGAAAGGAAATTAGATTCAAAGAAAAAAGGAAACAAATTCTCAAATACAGAAATACTTTAATATCTGTAATTATAAATTACTCCACCAGTTAAACACAGAATTCAACATATTTTTATTAAAATAAGGAATATATAATTTGGAATAAAGTTCATCTACTTTCTTTTTACTAATATAATTTTTTTGCTTATATTGCATACTGATAATAATACTAATGTAAACAAAGAATGACTGATTTTGTACTTAAGCATTTGAATTGAGACTTTTCTAACACCTATTTTTTCAATTTTAAATTATTTTAAGAATCTCTTTTAATATATTACATTAACAGTTCCATACTTTAATCAATAGAATATCAGTATAAAAAGCTGCATTTCTGATCAGGATTGGACCAAATATAGACATGTTGATAGGGATAAAGATTGTTAAAAATGTAAGGACACTAATTTTCTTTTTCAGGTTATTATAAAATTTGGAAAGAGTTAACACAGGAGCCGGCCAACTAATTTATTCATAGTTAAAAATTGCAGAATGCTTTAATTCATACATCAGAGTTAAAGCATTTTGTGGTGTATGCAAGTGAGAATCTGAAACACACTCTCATATATATGAAATTACATAATGCATATCATCCACAAATTATAGTTAAATTCCTTTTTATAATAATTAACAATAAAAATAATCTGTACATATGTAAAAATGTATATTGTAGTAATAAGTAATATTTTTGCACACACACACATATACATAATCATTTTTTATGATTAAATTTATGTAAAATCAATTTTTATAATTTATAGTTATATTTACTCTAAAAGAGAGACTATAACTTTTTTAATTTTTGTACTTTATTAGCATTTTTTATTAAGTCTCAAATAAATTTACAAATGATAAGTTTTTATTGTTTTAGTGTCCTTACATTTTAGATATCGCCAATTAAAATCAAATGATACCAGTTAAAATCAAATAAAACCAAGGAATCTGCATTATTATTATCATCACGAAAACTACTATCCTTGAATTCAGATTCATCACAACAATTTGAATCACAATTTGCAAAGTTTTCTTCTTCTTATAACTTTTTAATTTCTTCATCAGTCAAACCCTTACCAGGTGAAGCCACTGAAAATATTTTTTCAACTGACAAAAAAGCAACTGTTTACAACAAAAAAATTAGCTAAAGTGAGGATAAATATGCTTTTCTTAAAAAAAAAAAAAAAAGCCAATAAATACGTTTTTCACCAAAATTCTCCGCTTGAACAAGTCCCCAGTTTTTACAACTTTCAGGCACAAAAGAGCAGCAATAAAATTTTCAACTGCCTCAAGAAATTTGAGCTGGAGAAAGTTGCACGCTTGAAAGGGGGAAAAATCCATGGTACTTCCTCTTGGGTGAGTGATAAAAAAAAGTCAATGTAATAATTGCACAGAATTTATTTTATTTATTACTTTTTTCAATAATAGAACAAAAATTTTGCAAAATTTTCCGTGACTCTAATTATTTAATGAAAACTATTTTTCTCCTTTCTTCCAAATTCTGAAATGAAAATACATAAATAGGGTACTCGCTATAATAAGAAAACAGTGTATTATTTTGAAATGTCATAAGTTTCTCATTGATTGGAACAAATAATTAGATAAATAAAAACATCTAAAATTAAAGCTAATTAAAAGAGTAAATATAGACTAACACCAATGATATTTTAATATTATATTTTGAAATACTTGAATATTTTTCTTAAGAACAATCAAGATTTATGATTGTTAAACATTATTTAAATAAATAAAATACTTATTTAAATAATGTCTGACAAATAACAATGACAAAAATTTAGCATTGAATGCATAATTTATTTGTTAATATCAGGACATAATTTGTACCTATTAGCTGCCAATTTTAATGCAATGACTTTTTCAGGTGACAATTTCTCAGAAATGGTAGGATCATCAAATGTATTATTCATTGTTCTTGACATGTCATCATTGCCTTAAAGAAAATTTAAACAAATCAGAACATAATACAAAAAAATTTCCATTTTTATTTCATGATAAAACATTAATGTTCTAAAAAAAGAGTAAAAAATCTATGAAAGTCAAACATTTTTTTTTAAAAAAAACACATTAAATTTAATAATAAATAACTGTTGAGTCAATATAAGCAAATATTCAGACAGTGAATTCCTACACATTTTATAATTAAATAAATTCCTTATTATTTTAAAACCTATTTTGAATATTTTATTCTATAAATATTTGAAACTATTCTGGTGATCAAAATATGAAGTGAGTAGCAAATGAATTTTTATAAAGATCTCTTTTATTAAAGTGAATAAAAGTCATTAATTTTCAATCTTAATCGGTATAAACAGAAGTTCTCATAAATAGGTATATAATTTTTGATGCCATTATTTACCTGCTTGCTAAACTTACAAATATGGCATTACAAGATGCAAACATGAAAAGTAAATAAAAATATTAATAAAATAAGGATTATTGTGAAAAAAAAAAAAACTGGCGTTGACCTACCTGCAATATTGTAAAACTTCTTATGGAAAAAAATTCCTATGTGAACAAAAATATCCAAAAAGATTATATTATAACCTTGTTAATTATTATGTTTTAATATATCATTTGTTAATTTATTACTATTAATGATGAAATAGTGTATTATTTAATTTGGTATGTCGTTATGGACAGAAAAAAAGTGTGAATACACACATCAGAAAAGAAATTTAAATCAAGAATTCTTCACTTTAATTGATCAACTTATTAATGAAAAAAAATTATATTTTACATTCCATTTTTCTTACACATATTTTAAAACAAGTACATATATTTTAAAAAAATTTAAAAAATTTTTCATATTATCTTATTTAGTCTAAAATTGAATTTCATATTTTTTAAAAATAGAAAAATAATATATCTACATTAATGAGAAATTTAGATTATATAAATGCCAAATTGGTGTAAGGTTACTAATACATTTTATTTTGTGAACAATTCCTTTATTAGCAAGTTAAATACAGGAAAAAAACAATTAACATTATCTACTTTGTCAGTAATTCAGTAACATTAAAAATAGTCCAATAATATTACAAATAAAACATGACAAGGCAAAATTCTACAAGCCAGAATTTGTTTGGCACAATATCAAATTTACGTGTCAAACATCAGTTATCTTGCCAAACTAAATTTTGTCAACTCATGCAATATATAATTTTCCAAATCCATATTATATTCAGACTAAAACTTTGCAATTTTGTGCTCTTTTAAATTTCAAATATTTCATTATAGTTACAGAAACAAAAATAATAATTAACAACTAATATCACAGATTATATAGTACAAAATAAATATAAAATAATTATATATCACATGGTCTAGAATGGATAATATCTAAGCAATCTCATCTTAAAAATGTTGATTATTTCACATTTCTATGTTCCAATATTAGCAGAGAAGAAAGTGCTGTAGGATAAAGTCTTAAAATAGTGTAAGCATCTAAAAAGTTGATTTCAGAGATTTGATGACTTAACATGAGTGATGAAAAATAACTAAAATTTTTTATTATACTGGAGATTTATTACACTTCAATTAATACTTATACATAACAGTATAAGTATTAATTGTATTAATATTAATTTTATAAGTATTAATTGTAAGTATACATAATTTGTATAAATACTTATACATAACAGTATCTCCACAATCAGACACATGATGAATGTTTATAAAAGAAGAACATTTAATACTAAACTAGCCATGTGCCCAGGAAAGCTATCTCGCACTATTCTGGCTTCTAGTAAAAACAGAAATTATTATTGTTGATATTCAATATACCAGCCTTCAGTCACTAGCTTAAATATAGTGTAGCACTGCCCACTTCTAATAATTAGTTTATTAGCTAATGCAAACACTATGATGTTTTTTTTAATTATATTAAGTCACCAAGCCTCTTAAAAGTTAACTATTTAAATGTCTACAATATTTAAGATTTTGTCCTGCAGCATACTTTATGACACTTTGCTAATGGTAGCACATAAAAACATGATATAACTCAACACTTATTATTTCTTTTATCTCCATTTTTATAATTTTCATAATATATTGCTAATATGTATTACATTCCTTAATTTTTTATTTTCTGTATTTTTTCGTATATAAATTACAGTAATGTTTAATCAGCCACAATGTTTTTCGGTGAAAAACCCTAAATATATACAGATGATAATGTGTTGCCACAAAAAATAAAAATAGTCAGTACAATTAAAAATATAATAAATTATACAGAAAAAGCATTTATTACAAAAAATATCTTTTGGACCCTTTTGAATCTACCTTATTTTCAAGTGGGATAAGTTGAGATCAAAGCAATTACCGTATTTTCCTGTTTATAATCCACAGATTATGTGTTAAAAAAGTTCCGAATTTCGTTGAGCGTATTATACGCTGCCGCGGATAATCTGATAAAAAACATTCTCCATCAGAAAAGCTTACAAGAAAGTTTTGAAAGAAATACTGCTTATGTTTCATAAAATAAATAACAGGTGGTGCCAAGACACACCTGAGTTATTTAAGCTATAACCAGCTTGGTCCAATTACGTTCAAAACAGAATTTGGTTCCTCCTAAAGATATTACAGTTGTAAATTTGCTAATGTCAATTTGCCTTGACGTGAGCTGTTTTGTTTTGAAAATATTCACATTCGTATATCGTCATATGGAAACGAACACTTTTAAGTTATACAGCAGATTATAAATTAAAAGTTACAGCAAAAGCAAATATAAAATGGTGAGAAACATGTTAAGTGAAGTGAAAAATAAAGCATGCGCAGTATAAAAGAAAAAATGTATAAAATACGCATTTTGCAAATAATTCAATTTTTTTCATTTAAGTATTAACGAAGCAAATATATATTTTATATTTTTTTAAATATGTTTAACATCATTTCAAAAGTTATTAAAAGCTAAATATTGATAAGTTTTACAAGAATCTTCTTGAAATTATCGTTCTTGCACTTTCATCTCAAGTTAATTGCACTTTGTGATGAGGTGGATATAGATTAATATTTTTCATAATAAATGCTTTTTTCTATACAATTTATTAAATTTTTAATCATTCAATGCACTTTTTTATTTTATGTGACACCCATATTATCAGCAATACATATTTTAGACTATTCGCCGGGAAAAAATTGCCGCTGATTATGCGACGCTTTTTCCTCCTTTTACTCGAAAAAAAGGCCGTGCGGATAATACGCCGTGTAAGTGTTTCATAAGAATGCAAACATTTGAATAAATGATAGATCTAAATTTTTTTAACTTTTCTAAATTCTGCCTTAAGTTACCGTATTTTCCCATATATAATCTGTGGATTATGTGTTAAAAAGTTCCAAATTTTGTTGTGCGTATTATACGGCACCACGGATAATCTGATAAAAATACTCTCCATCAGAAAAGTTTACAAGAAAGTTTTGAAAAAAATACTATTTAAGTTTCATAAAATAAATAACCAATGATACCAAGACTGACCTGAGTTATTTAGAGTATAATCATCTTTGTCCAATTATGTTAAAAAATGAATTCGGTTCCCCCTAAAGACATTACAGTTTCATGTTGCTAATGTCATTTCGCAATTTATCTTGACATGAGCTGTTTCGTTTTGAAAATATTTAAATTCGTATATCCTCACATGAAAGCAAAAACTTTTAAGTCACTCAGCAGATATAAATTAAAAGCTATAGCGAAAGCAAATAAGAAAAAATGGCAACAAACGTTATGTTGTGAACAAAGCATGCGCGGCATAAAAGAAAAATGTATAAAATACACTTGTAAATAATCTATTTGTTTCATTTAAATATTAATGAAGCAAATATATAAATTCAAATATGTCTAACATAGTTTTAAGAGTTATTAGAAGCTAAATATTGATAAATTTTACAAGAATCTTCTTGAAATTATCACTCTTGAGCCGTCTCGTGTTTTCATCACAAGTTTATCGCACTTTCCGATAAGGTGGCTCTAGACAGATCTTTTTTATAATAAATACTTTTTTTTCTGTACAATTTATCATATTTTAAACCATATTGTACATTTATTCATTTTTTGTGACACTAATATTATCAGCGGTACATATTTTAGACTATTCACAGTTAAAAAATTGCTGCCGATTATGCGACACTTTTTCCCCTTTCACCTGAATAAAGGTCATGCAGATAATACACCACTGTGGATTATATACAAGAAAATACGGTATATAGATGGATGCTTAATTTATGTAAATATTTAGTAATTCAGTCACATACTAAATTATTTAACAGTTTACTATTATAGTATCAAACATGACTCTTATTTTTTTGAAGTCACCATTTACAATTTCTATTCTACATAATTACACAAAATAAACTAACCTTCAATAAAAACCATGAAAAGCTTATCACTATTTTTGGCTTCAGACACTGCTTCAGCAATAGATCCATTGTGCCAATGCATAATGAAAGTCTGCCATGAAAAAAAGCTTCAATATATTTAAACATTGAAATGGATAAGTAATTATGTGTTTGATAGTAAAATATTAGTTTTTTGTTAAAAAATACAAAGTTCATTTCAAATTTTATCAAATTCATAAATAAATTTTAGAAATTACATACATTTGTATATTTTTTCTTAAAAAAAATTTAAATAAAAGAGGAAAATTTTATTTTTTTAACATTTCAGAATGAGAATACTCATATGCTTTTGTAAGCTTACAAATAGTATGCATTCACCTGGATTATCAAATAATCATATGATGGAAATTGAAACATCAATTTTGAATTTTTATCCATAAAAATTATTTTCTAAGTATTTTAATATCATTCCAATGATTATTTCCACAAGAAAAAATATGCCTTTAAAGTTGCAATTTAGAGAATGTACCACCTGAACTAACTCTCTCATAAGCAACTATTTTACACTAAATGAGTTGGTTTTGATACATTAAACCACAGCAATTGTTTTGAAAATGGTCAACAAGGTAATACTGTTATTTTTAATAATTTAATTACCAAAAACCATCACAGCAACATGCATGTTCAGCATAAAGTTTTGTTAGAAACATTATACAATTCTAATAATCATTTTTTAAGTCATTATTCTCCAGAATCTGTTGCTAAATTTTAAAAGATTTATGAACAAATTATAAAAAAAAATGAATTTAATAAAAGAGATACAATCAGATTTAAATTTTAAAATCAAAAAAATAATATAAAATTCTTAATTCCAATATTAACTCTCATTCTTTATAAGTCAGGCTGGCTTAATGACTAGACATTTTAAATATCATTACACTAAGAATGTATATGCACATTAAATTTTATTAGATTTTACTGACTCAGTTTGTAAAGAAATAAATATGCCACACACACCTCAGGTATCCACCTCCTTAATTGATTGTGGTTCAAAATTAAGCAGTTTGGCTGGTAATAATAATAAATATAACAAAATTTAATTCATAAATAGGTAATTTTGGATTTTATATGTAGTAATATATATATTTATATATATATATATATATATATATATATATTCCTGATTTTGCTAAGTGAGCTTTTTTAATGCTCTATTTTTATAATCGAGGAATAGAAATCTGTTAATGAAATAGCTATAAAAATATCTTATTTAATATTACTTTTTAGCTGGTATAAAAATAGAAATGCAAAACAAAGTTAAAGTTTGAATGAATTATATACTCACATAAAACAATAAAACGCAACGTTCAATTTCATATACTTACAAAACGATTTTAAATTAAGAGATGTTTGCATTAGTTCTAATTTAATTTACAGTAAAATTGATGATCAATAAGTACCCAATCTTGCTGCTTTGGGTGAAAATGTGCTTTAGGTACCCTGCTTGGCGCATTTTCAAAAACACAGATGCCATGGCGAAAATTCTACTTCAAAGTAAAACTTAATTAGCGACCAATGAAAAGGATAAAACTAAATAATAATTAATGACTATGCGTGAAAACCTCTTCAAATTCGCGAGTTGGCGAAGAAGGAGACCTAAACCGCAATTTAACCCTGCTTTGTTTATTTCTAAAGCAGTTATTTCAAGATTATGGAAAATTGTGTACACTTAGAAGAAGATTAATATTATATATTAATGTCCTAGTTCAAGATAAAATATAATTTATTTAAAAAAAGTAAAAAAAATTAAAACATAGTAAAATCATACTTTGTTTACAAATCACTTAAAAAGAAAACAATAGAAAGAAATGTTTTGAAATCTGCTTAATATAAAAAGGAAAAGAAAATCGAAACTTTTTCTAACATTCAAAATATTAATTATCATGGTTATTATCAAAACAAAAGTGATAACATAGAAACTTAATAAAGGAAAAAGCCATCTTTCCCTTTTAAAAATAAATGGCCGCATATATTTATGTGTAAAAGAAAAAATATTCTTTTAGAATATATACAAAAAATACCCAAAATTTCTATAAAAATCATACATTATTTCAACACAAATTTTCACTTTCATAAAAAGTGTGTTATTGGAAAATAAAAGTAAGTCTGCAATCTATCTTAATAAATTATTTTAATGTATTTTATTACTAAACAGAATAATAAATACATTTCCTTACCACTATATTGGACAGCAAAGTATTGTAATTTATTAATTATAATTTAATTTATTTGTATTCTGATCTTCTCAGTACAAATATTTTAAAGTAAAATTACATCTGATCTGTCTTTCGAGCTTTACACCATTACGTAGAGAAAAATCCTATACAAACCATAGACTAGATAACAAACATTGAGTTTAAATGTACATTTAATGAATGCTGAAATGATTATTCATAAAAAAAGATATTTTTTAAAAAAGAAAAACATTTTCATGATCAACAGTTTAGATAAATAAATTAAAGAAAATTACGTTTAATATTGTACTTAAAATTATATATCTTCACAAAGATTTCAACTATAACATATTAAGTTTTGTTTTTAAAATTACATATGAGTGGCAATGGCATTTTGTTTCTTTCTTTTCTCTCATTCGATTCAGCTATTCGTCTAGTTTTGTTATTGGCGCTGTATTTGATTCTTTACTACATGAAAATTGTATATTACACGTTTACTTTGAACATTAATTGCTAAGTAAGTCTGATTAAGGAAAAATGCAATACTTTAAAAATATATTTACTTTACAATGAATTTTAATTTTAAGAATGAATGTTTCGTATGGATAAAAAAGAACTTGCTTGTTGAATCTAATGATGACAATAACACGTATTTTAAAAGATTTTTTTTAAATAAATCCACTTTTCGCAACAGATTTCTTTAAAATTACAGGACTTTTAGTAATTTAAATTAATAATTTAGGTTTTTTCTGTTTTTAGGTTTTTGCTGTTGACAAATTTAGTATTTTCTTGTATTTTGTACCATTTTCTGAGTTTTTTTTTTTTTTTAAAGTTTTTTATGTATTAATTATTTGTATTTAGCGAGAATCCATCTTGGCGAGAAAAAGGCGCCGAAAACAGGTATTATAATTAGCGAGGGAAAAAAGTCGCCAAATATCCAATTTGGGGGGATATATCAAAGTAGTTCCAAGCTGATGCTGAATTTAATCAGAATTGTTTTGGGGTTAAAATTCTTGTACGTTTAATAATGCTGGTAAAAATTTATTGTACGGTCACCCATGGCGACTATTTCAAGATCCCACCATTTTGCACAAACGAGACCTAAAAAAAAAAAAAATGAAAATGTTGCCTTTGCGAAAAATTGGCGACAATCAGGTTTCCAGGAAATGCTATTTATTGCCAAATGTAAAAAATTATGCCAAAGGTGACCCTACAATAAATCTGATCCAATTGGAATACAGCAAACACAAGGAAAGGTGAAAATGTAAATGTATAAGCATACTATACAAATGTATAAGCATTCCTTACCTTTTTGGTGCCCTCTATTCTGCATCAATGGTGCAGCTTTTCCTTTTTGGACTTGGCGCCACAAAACCCAACCATTCTACACCAACACTGCTAATGTTGCCAAATTACGCACGTTACCTATACTAGTATTAATCCTGTTTTAAAAATAATTCAATTAGAATATCTTATTCTTTTTGTTTTAATACATTGGGATTTATAACATATTCTTCCTGATTTATATATTAATATATTTATTATCATTCTTTTTAGTTTTTCTTTTCATATAATGATTGGTAAAATCCTAGGATCTTATGCAGTTATTGTGTGATTTCCTATTTTTATACCAAGCAATTAAATAAAGTAATTACTAATCAAATGCTTCAAGAGTTAATATAACACAAAACAAATTTCACGGATGTACACAATCATGTTATATCTTAAAACGTAAGTTATGTCATACAAATGCAAGGAAACATTCCGACTCGGTAAACCAGTTTAACATATTTTATTGTTATATTAACATCTAAGAATTAACCAATTAATTGAACAACAACTGTAGTTCTTTTTAACTTAATTTATCAGTTATGCTTTTTGATGATCTATTCTATCACCAAGTCTCACGAAATTAAATCCTATATTTGTTCTTAAAACAATTTTATCTTATTGGCATAAGCCTATTTTGGTACTTATATATTATGACGATTACCTTGATGATATTTAGTGATAAAAATTTTCATGACATGAGTTAAAATATACTCTTTATTTTTCACTCTCTTTAACCTATATTATTGCCTTAGGTAGTGTAGTGAGCATAAAATATTCCAGACTTCAATATTACAGACAAGCAACTGTAATTGATTCATAGCAGCAAGACAAAAATGTGATCACAAGATCGAAAAATAATTATTTGGCGCATGTGCTCTTTGGCTCATGTTTATAAAGATGTTTTTAGAATTTAATTTTATGTCTTTAAAGCTAAAACTCTATTGTAAAAGCTATAAATTTTGATTACCAATGAACATTCTACATACTCATTGAGCAATAGCTTTTCTTAAGAATTCTTGCACTTTGTAGTATTGATTATTAAACAGTACATCTGTTAGTTAATAATATTTTTCAATAATTTCTTTTTATAACCAAGTTATATTTTTAAGGTAATAAATTGAACTCAAATAATATTTTCAGTTTTTATCATTGAAAAATATTCCATACATATATTTATACTATAAATTTATAAATGTAGCATTAGAACAACTTAAAATTATTAGAAATATATCATAAATATTGATAATAGAATATATATTGCCACAAATATTTGGTAAATTGTAAAATTTTAACTTAGAGCAAACGTTGAATTTAAAATAAATCCATAATTCAATCACATTATAAATAATGTAGTAAAAAAAAAAAAAAATTCTGTCATTTTTTAAAGTACTATTATTCATAAATATGGATAGCTTTACAGGATTATAACCCCATTAACTTAGTAATATATAGTTTATTTTCATTTCAATAAATTAAAAAAAAATTAGCTATCTAGAGTAAATTCAGGCAGTGTAATTAAAAATGATCATGTTGTAAAATAAATTATATTGTGTATAAATATGGTATAAATGACTATGATAAAGGGAAATTATTTTTGTCCAACAAACTGGGTATAATTTTTTAAGATTGTAATTTTACTATCTCTATTCCTCTTATAAATACTTAGAGTAAATTAATGAAATTAATTATGGCTGTTAATTTCATTGTAATTTAAATATTTTAATAATGGATGTTTTGATTCTTAAGAATATCAAAATATTACATTCAGTATAGAGTAAAATACCATACTTTGATTTCTTACTATAATACTTTTTAGGTATCACCAACAGTTGAAACAAATGATCATTACAGAATGAGCATTTTATTATTTTAAAAAGACTATTAGATAATTCAATAATGTGTCAGTTTTAAATAACCATTGGATTTAAAGGAATTTAAATCTTTTATTCTATATTATGGTTGTAATCTTAGCTTCTAAGTCAAATTTTAATTTTGTAATCCTGTATAAGTATCCCCCCCCCCAAAAAAAAGTCATGTAGTGTTATGTCAAGTGATCTTGTGGCCCAAAAACTTGAGTCTTACTGAACCTTTCCATAATATGATCAATGTAGTCAATAAAAAATTATTTAAATAAGTAATAATAAAATATAATATGTACTAAAGAAAAGTTATTCAAATGGAAAAGGGAATCTCATAAAACTTTCACAATGAAAAAAGAAAAAACAACATCTGAATTATTTTGTCAATAAATGCTAATCTTTATTTTAATATCAAAATATGTCTACTATTTTATAGTTATCCTCTACTATTTATATTCAAATCATATATTCATTAATGGTTTCTTAGACTTACTGTTATAAAACTGTAATTGTTTGAATTTTTTAAATTCAATTCGTACTAGTGTATGTGTACTATGTATAACAGTGAGTGCAATGATAAAAGGAACAATAAATATAACTAATTTGTATTAAATCATTTTTAATTAAATTGAAGGATATGGTGTCTCAATCGTTATGGGGTGCTTTTAGTGCCACGGTTTGGGATCTTTTGTGTGTGTACCAACTTCACTCAATGAATTTTGCATGTAGAGTTGCTGGGTAATTGCCTCTATCCATTTATGCTGTTCTGTTATTGACACAATAATAGAGTTTTCCAGCTAGACAACTGTTATACCTTTCACAAGTCTTGACTGGTTAGGGCTGGTTGAAGGAGGTTTTGGTACAAGGTGCAAAAGGCCATTACACAGCATTAACAAATCTTAGTTATGGACAGCTTTAGCCAATGTTTGGCAAGCCATTCCTGTGAAACATTTCCATTAACTTGTTGAATCCATTCATCATGTGGCAGCTGTTATCAATGCCAGAGGAGGCTCAACTCGTTACTAGATAGGTATCCCTAATTCAATGGTATACTTCAATGTATATGCAATACAATGTAAAAGGACAGGAAGGCAAATTGTGTTATTCAATCCCTTTGCTAATTTTACCTCCATTGCTGATTTTTTTGTCTGATAAATAAATTGAATAAAGTTTATGAATTTATGTTTTGTATAACTAATTGCTCGTCTTCATTTTGACTAATAGATTTCTATCTTGATTCTTTTTTTGTATTTTGAATAAATAAAATACTGCTCTTTAAAAATAAATAAAAAACTGCTCCTTATTTGAATTAAATTTAAGACATGCATTTTTATTTTTAGGATATTAAAAGACAAATGTTATGTAAAAAATCTGTAATTTAAAATTTATTCTTCTTTGTTTTGACAAAAATTATTCCATTTTGGTTTAAAAATTGTCCTTGCTACTTTTTTAGCATTTTCACACCTTTCTTATGGCTGTTAATTGAAAATGAGCACCCTGCCCTTCAATGACTTATAAGTTCAACTCTCACATTAAATGTATATGTTTTCAGTAGTTCGGAATATGCTTTAAACTATAGGCATAGTCTAATCTTGTGTATAAACTGTTTATATGCTACTTGCATACTATGATGATTGTTTTGGTGATATTTGGCAGTAAGAATTTTCATTAATAAGATTAGTATGTAAATTTTATTTAAATTGTGTTAATCTTTATTTTACCGCCCTCTATAATTTATTTTAGTATTTAGGTTTTTAGGTAGTAATCATATTTTTCCGATCACCAGTTTTGGCAACATATCTAGGTACCGTATTTTTCGCCGTATAAGACGCACCGGCATATAAGACGCACCCAATTTTAAAGGAGGCAAATCTAGGAAAAAAAGATTATGAACCAAATTCTGTAGTAAAATATTTTAAATCAACTGTATAACGTGCACGATGACTCCCCGTGGAATTGTTTCTTTTGGGAATGTTTTCCTTTTAACACATTCGCTGCCACCAAAATTTATATATCCATCCTCAGAAGCCGAATTTAAAAAAAGTGTTTTAATGGTAAAAAACGTTCCTAATATTTTAATAGTAAAGCCAGAAAAAAAGAAATTTTATTTTCTAATAATAATTAAAAAATAATGCTTCACTAACGTGCCACAAAAACCTCATCGTTCAACCTCCAAATCCGAACTAAAACTAAAGCAGTTTACTTATCATACTCGATTGTCGTCCCAGAGCGTCACCGGCATGGGAGGTAGCGCTATGCTGACGCGCCAGCGCGTCAGTGGCAGCGAATGTGTTAAAGATCAACATTTGCGGCAGTTTGGTACCATCTGCACAGCAGGACAGCACAACCGAGTAGTGGGTTTTCTCATACCCTGAAGTTTTTATGGTTATGCTTTTGGCTCCTTTGTTATCTATGGTTCTGTTAGATGGCACATCAAACGTTAGCGGGACTTCATCCATGTTCCCAATCTGGCTCATTTCAAAGTTATTCTTCTTCCTCGCATCAATAA
The DNA here is from genome assembly GCA_026290005.1 of Latrodectus geometricus. Classification (NCBI taxonomy): domain Eukaryota; kingdom Metazoa; phylum Arthropoda; class Arachnida; order Araneae; family Theridiidae; genus Latrodectus; species Latrodectus geometricus. The sequence continues at coordinate 189,924 of JAPDSC010010981.1, read as the reverse complement.
CAAACTTATGAAAAGACAGAATCTTTGATTCGTATTCCTTGCCATGGTGGGCTTTTGTATTCGCCGTATAAGACGCAGGCACTTTTCCCCCCCGATTTGTGGGGAGAAAAAGTGCGTCTTATACGGCGAAAAATACGGTAGTCATCATAGTATATAAGTATCCTTCGTATTTTTGTATAAATAATATGAGTGCAGATTAAATGTTTACTTGTAGATACAAGTACATATTTGCTTACCTATAAATACACGGTTTCTATAAGCAGTATATGTTTTCTTATAAATAATGCAAGCACAAAAGTTATATCAAACCTGTCAGATTATTTGGAATTATTTTTAAAATAATAGCCTACATTTCAAACATTTTAATTTTAGTTTCAACAAATAAATAAGGTTTTACATTGCTCTCTCATCTATATCATTAGTAATTTAAAAATTTTAAATATAATACGTTTAAAATTTTTAAATTGTTGAAAGCTAAATTTCATTAAGAATATTCTATATTCATTTAAATATCAATTGCATTATTTTTTTTAATTCACTTACTAGTAAGCCAATGGAAATTAAAAGTGAAATTTTATCATTTTTAATAAATATTTTTTATTATTGTTTAATTATATTAAACAAAAGTATGTAATGCTATCTCATATGCAGTGTATAATCATTATAATTAAGTTACATAAAAATATATATATTGCATTACTATCTATTTTTAATTATAATTTATCATAAAGCAATTTTCAGTTCTCCATATTATACCATACTTTAATTCCTATTATAATAATTAAAATGTTCAATGTTTTGTATATTCTTGCTTTTTAGTTAATGTCAAGATCTATTTAATTTAAAAAGTGAAAATATGCTTTTATTTTTTGCAATATTTTTTTTTAATTTTTAAAATATAGGATCTAAGTGTTATATCATAAAAATTTAATTGGAACCATATCTTTATGCTTTTGTAACTTTCACATTCTTATGTTCTTTTATATTTCACCTTAGGTAAATATGTTACAGATTTGCTTTTTCTGTTCCAGAAATGCAACTTACATTAATATTGCATGTAAATTTTCAGTAAATTCTTTTGTCACATTTTGAATTTATTTCACTAAAGAAATTAGAGTTTTCTTATTTGTAATTGCTTAGATTGACTGTAAATAAGTATAAAATGATTTGCAGGGTTAATAACTACAGAGTAATAAACCAAATTCATTCATAAAAAATAATATATTCCTTCTTAGTTAAAGTTCTGTCATTATGGTAGAATTTATTTTTCCATATTTATGAATAAAAGCATATATTTTAAATTTTTGATTATTTAACTTCTTTATTTTTTATTCTATTTTAGTTTGTTGCTCAAAAATATAAAGAAAGGCTTGAATTACTAAAAGAAATGCATAGAATAATTTCACATAAGGTAGTTTTGTTATTTTACTGATCATATTATTTTTCTCATTATAAAATTTAATTTTAAAACGGGCAGTGTAATATTAATTATTTATAAACCAAACTTATTAAATGTTTAATATTTTGTTGTTACTTATTGATTATATTCTTTATCCTATATAAAAGGAAAATTTAAAAATGAAATTTTAGTTGTTCACTTAAAATGTAAAGTGAGATTATTATTATTATTTTTTTTATAATCAAATGAAATAGACAGCAGTTCATATTAGAAGTAAATATTAAGATTTTATCTCTTATAATGTTGTTTTATAAATTTATTTTTATATATGGTATAAAACATTTGAAAGTGAAAGGTTAAAGAAAATAACAGTTTTATGTAGTAACAAATTGATAGCTGAGTCGGAGGTACTGTGACTTCTATTGTTCATTGGTTCATTTTCCACTTCAATGTGTGGACGTTTGTAATGATTTAGAATTCAATTTAATCTTTACATAAAAATATTATCTAGGACAAGAGACAATTCAGCAATAAAATGAAACCAATAATGTAAATAGCATTCATTTTTATAAAAACTCAGATTTTAATAAACCGAGGAAGGGATCCCTCTTAAAAAAAATTGATGTAATTGCAAGCTCTACTGTGAGAGACAACTGGGTAATGTCACCAATGGCGCAATTACAAAATTTCCAAATCCAAATGCTAATTAAATAGTAGAATTTGTATTTTCAAACTTTTTTTATTAAATTTTATTAGAATATTAAAATGAATTTATAAATTGCTAAATTTTCATTTACAAATATAAAACATTAGTTAATTTCTGGCTTATAATAAAGTGTAAAAATTAATATTTACAGTATTCATCTATAAAAAACAACAAATTTTATTGATAAAATTTCATGTATCACATATTTTAGAATTGTATGAAATAGGTAGGACTTAATAATTTCATGAAAATTATTTATATATAATCCAGTGAAAGACTTAAGTAATGTAAAATAGTAAGGAATTATAAATAATGCAAATTTATATGAATTGGGAAAAGGTAAGTTTTTTTTATTTAATGTTAAAAATATCTATTTAAATGGAAAACATTTAAAATATTTAAATGGTCCATTTAATGTCAAATGATATGAATAAATTTAGGACATAATCGAAAGACAGAAAATGGTATCTTTTATTTTAAGAAAAATATAAAAATCAAAACAAAAAAGATAACAAAGTATAATATATTTATAATCAAACAACTTACATTTGTGGCATGCTTAATAAAAAATTTTATTAATTAAAAAATGCAACTCTTACATTAAAATATAAAAGATAATATTGTTTTAGACAAAAGTGTACAATTCTTTACATCCTTAATCTTTAAATCAAAACATGACTTATAAAAACAATCAAAAGGGGGAGGGAAGCATTTATGTTTAAACATATGTAGAAATTTGTTTAAGTAATAACAAATAAGTTTTTATCAAAATTTGTAGTTTTAAACAAACTAGATTTATATAATCTGAAATAAATATATTACATAATGAATTCAGTTAACAAAATAACATTTATGAAATTACTGAATAACATTTATAAAACAATTGAGAAGATTGTGAGTATTAGCAGAATAAAAGTGTTACATTTTACAAATTTTATTTTTTAATTTTCGATTAGAAACTTTATTTAGCTATAGTTTATCATTTCTAACTTTTGTGTTGCTATTAAGTAGTATAATTATTTCATTTATAAAAAGTTCTCTAACTGTAAAAAAATTGCTACTACAAACAATTTGGTTCCAGTTGTGGTATATTTCGCAAAGTTGTTGTTACTTATGACATTTGGCAGAGCCAAGCCCTGCCCATTTATGACTGGACAAATGAAGTCAGATAGAGTTTCATTTTTGATCAGAGCCCCTTCCCTCAACGAAGGTGGAAGTATGACTTTGGCTAATAGATGGCAGTTTCACCTGGGTCTTCCATTTAGAGATAGGAAGCCAGAGAAGACCCAAGATCTAGTTCCTAAAACTCCCATAGGTATTAATTTTGAATGGGAACATGGAGGACATTATGACTACCTCATATTTCATATGCTGCAGCTACCATTAGTGAGTACAACAGTCTTTAGTTAGCTGGGAATTTCGAAAAATTAAGAAAATGAAAAAATTGAAAAATTAAGTAATGAAAAAAATAAAATAATAAACTAGATTATTTATACACAGCATAAGCTTCAAAGATTGTTAAAACTATGAACAAACTGCACATATTAGAATGTCATAGAATCTCTGAATGATTCCATTCTTCTGGCACAGTTATCTACAGGTTTGGCACATTTGGTATCCATACTTAGTCATAAGATGAAGTCCAGACAGCAACCTTTATTACCCTTCCAAGTGCCTCATCTTTCTAAATCCACAATGTTATGCATACTAGGATTAAGCTATTCTCACTTAATTATCTCTTGCAGATGAATTTAGAAAATGGAAATTCTATTTATTACTATCCATATCATTCATTTCCTATACACTAAAATTCAGATTTTCAATTTGATTGACTTTAAAAGTTTGCAATTCTTATTAAGAATTTGTGTAAAAATTGAATTTCTTATACTATTTTTTTGAACATAGGTTGTTACCTTAAGTAGTAATGAAGAAAATCGTCCTGTTATAACTTGTAGTTCTTCAGTACTTGCTGCACAGATTAAGAAAGTTATTCCATCAAAACTCTATGACAACAGGCGAAGTTCCATTGCTAGTAGCATAGATAGAATCACCAGTACTTTACAGAAAAGAAAATCAGGTGTTTCTGCTCGAGAGTCTATTCAGCCATCTGCTTATGTTACAGAAGTAAATTGAAATTCTCTAATGTGTGAATTTGATCATTTAAATTATTGCTTACCCAAGTTACACTTATTTATTAATAACTATTGGATTCAACAACTATTTGCATGATAAATAATTTTATCAGCATATTAATGTTATAATCTGTCTTTGTTACATAAAGTTTTCATTTTATTACTTAATCGCTATTATTATTGGTACTTGCATTTCAGCTGATTGATGAATAAGAATTTTACTTATTAGCATAAAATTGGTTGCAGTGACACTAATATGTAAATAGCATATTATCTTTTATATCTTATGAAGATAGATTGGAAGGTATAATGTATGTTCTAATAATAAAGTAATCAGTATGTAAAGAAGGAATAATGTATGCATAATATGGAATAATCAATAGCATTTTTAATACTCACAATAAAATTATATCAATATTAGTTGTAAAAATTTTGATAGTTGTTTATGCAAAATATGCAGATATTTAACAGAATAGGTTAACAGGGAAAATTTATGAATTGGAATCTGTTGTTATCGTATGTTAAATTTAAACAGAAATAGTAGGAAATTTTCTGCTATGTGAAATGTACACTTATTTTTATGTGTTTTATATTGAATAGTGTTTTTAAATGTTATTATTTTCATGTTTTATATGTATTATCTACAATTTTAATTTTTATAAGAATTAACATAATTTCTATGGGAATTTTAGCATCATGCATTTATCATAAAATTTAAAATTTCAAAGTTAATCAAAAAAGTAATGCAATGATTAATTGGAAAGTCTTTGTTATATTGCTGTATTTTTAAAGTTTAAGTACCTTGTATTAACTTTCCTTGTCATATCAGAAGTAAAAGCATTCTATAGTTAAAAATTGATGTATCTAACTTTATACTGGTTTATGCACAAAGATTACTGAAAAAATTTATATTTTGCTTAATTTTCAGAAGAATAGTAACATTAGTATAAATGCCACCTATGGGAAAATTAACTTAAGAAAAAGGTTTTTTTAAATTTTGTTGAAATCTATCACTGTGATTACTATCTCTAATCGCCACAATATCAAAGTTTTACGTTATATAATATATGACATATCAATAAAAAAAATGCTAGAGATTATATGAACTATTGTATTTGCCCCCCCCCCCTAAAAAAATATTTATAATATTACCATTTTAAGGATTTTTGCAACTATACTATATTAAATTGATTAATGCAAAAAAATATAAATTTCTTTTTCCTAAAAAATAACTACATCAATAAAATCATGTGAAACCTTGAAAATCTGTATTTTCATTATCTGATTTAAAAAGATATAATAAATTCCGATCAAATTTAGGATTCAAGAAATCCAAATCATCACATACAAGCTCTTATTGTGTGCCATGATATGATTTCAACATTCATGATATTTTTATTCAATCCACACTTTTATTGATTTAAAAAGCAGAATACTTTTATTTTTGAAGCATATGTAAATGCTATGAAATATTGGTAGAAAATATTGCTTTCTGAGAAGAATTGAACTTTTAAGGCACATAAGTGATATAGTATTTTTTCTAGAAATTATGGCATTTGATATTTATGATATGCATTTAATATATAAGAATAAGTTTCTTTATTTTATATTATATAAGGAAACTTTATATAATATAGAATAAAGAAATTTATCTGAGTTTCTTTATTATATAAGGAAACTTATTATTTTTGACAATTTTTTTAGTTTGATTGGGATAATGAATTATATATATATATATATATATATATATATATATATATATATTAAAGCCTCAAAAAAATCAAATTAAATTTTTTTTGTATGTCCTTAATACTTAATTCATTATCCCTATTTGCATCTTTAATAAAGTAAGTTAATGAAAATATACTTTATATTAATTTACTTTTAATATCATTACTGTTAATATATACTGCAATTCTTAGAACTTTACAAATTTACATTTTTTGTAAAATTAATTGTTGTTGGATATGTTTAAACAAAAGTTCATTTATCTAATATTGTAATTTTTTCTTAAACAATTTGTTGAAATTATTATTATTATATAATAATTCTGGAAATCATATTTTCAGAATTATCTTTTACTAGGAAATCATATTTCCCAATTTGGTGGCAGTCTCTAAATTTAGCTAATAAGTGAACTTAGTATTCACTGTAATTAATCCAGAATATATGAAAGACTAAGTCAATTTTCTTTTCTCACAATCTAATGATTGAACTCCACACTTGGTATTGTGGAAATGTGCTTTGCAATATGAATGCATTACTTATAATCTCTTATTTTTCTAAAAAAAATGCACAGCAACAGTGAAACCAATTTTTTGAGAATTTGGCAGAAAAAACTTAAGGAAAGGGTTGGAGTGGTTGATATTTTTAAATATGTTTTGAATAAGGGAAAATTTGTAAAAATAAAGAATTATTTTTTTCAAATGTGAGGAAGAAATAGGATGTGTGCTGTTTTATTTATTTGCTTTTTAGAATGCTATAGGTATTGCATACATCACTGAAATGAGTGCATCGATATTTTGTGCAATCATCTTTTGATTATTGGAATATTTTTATTATGAATTTTAAGAAACATTATGGACAATTTTTTATATTCTAATTCATATAGGAATAGAACTTTTTCTTTATTTATTAATTGCACTCATATCATTTCTAATTTCATAATGAAACATTTTCCTAGTTGATAAATAAAAGATAAAGTGTTTTATTGTGAGGTATTATCATTCCATCATTATATTTATTTATCAATTATTAGCTTTCTAAAAATCTTTATATGCTTTTTATGACAAATCAGTAAGATTGGTTAAGTTTTTTAAAATATGCCAATTTTATAAATTACATACAATTTTTCAGTGTATAAAACTTAATCAATACTTTTCTATGCTGAGACTGAACAAATGATGTACAATATTTTTGCTATCATCAAGCACCCTGGAAACATTGTTTTTTGAGAAACATGCTATGCTGTCAATTATAATTTATTTTCATAGCTCTTACCTCAATTTTAATTTTCTTTTGATAAAGAGAAAACTTAAAAATGTTCATATTTGTTAAAAATATATTTGAAATTTTTATTAAATTTTATTTAATCTGGAAGATATGAAAATATTTATTAAATTATAATTTAATTAAATACTTTTAGTTGGATGAATTACTTGTTCCAGAAACTAAGGAAGAAGCAGTTGATCCTGAGTTGATAAAAACTTTGCCTGTTCCCTTAACTGAAAAAAGATTATTTAAGTAATTATTATCTTAATCTTTTATTCTCTAAAGATAGTTGAAATATATTTAACAATTTTACTCACTCAAAAAATACTTTTAAACTGTTTTGTTCTGATAAATCAAATAATATTGCAATGTTTTAATAACTTGATATCTGATATAAAAAGATTTGTTTTTACATTAGTGAATGTGACTTTCTTATTATTCATCATAAATCACTATTTTTTATTTACAAGTAATTATCTTGTAGTAACCATATTGCTTATAAATATTGTAGCAAATGTATTGCTTATAAATATTGTAGTAAATGTATTGCTTATAAATATGCCTTATGCAGATTTGATATTATTCATTATTTACTTGAAGCATATGCTTTATCTCATTTCATCCATTACTCACATAGATTTTATAGGTTATTTGCAACCAATTAACATCAGATTTTCAACACATGCAACTGTTTTTCATTAATTCAAGTCACATCTGTTCTTAATAATCCCCATAATTTCTATTCCTGCATCTAGAATTATTTATTATATTCACCTGTATTGTATTTTACCATTTATTGTACTTGATAAATCTCTATTTTTATGCAATCTATGTGATATTCATTGATTTAATACCTACCTGTCTTTGATTTTTATATAACAGTTTAGATTACATTTTAAATCACAACCTGTCCAATGGTAAAAAGTGTCTAGAGATAAATTTGTAAAAAGTGTCTGGAGAAGGACAATCAAACAGGTTTGTTTGAATGCTCTTCAGAATTGATCTATTTGAACATCTACCATAGTATGGATGAAAGGTCAATATTATCAATTTTGTTATTACTATACTTTCTTGTATATAATCTGCAGTGGCTTATTATTCACAAGATCCTTTTTAAAGTTAAAAAAGCATCGATTTATCTGCTGCAATTTTTTCACCGAATATATACATACTGCTGATAAAAGGGTGTCACATAAAATAAAAAATACACAGTATGATTGAAAACAAATTATTCAAAAAAAAAAAAAAAAAAAAAAAAAAAAAAAAAAAAAAAACCATTGATTATGAAAAATTTCTGATTGGATCCTATTTAGATATACCTCATCACAAAGTGATTAACTGAGATGAAAGCACCAAAGCAATGAAGATTGATAGGTCTTAATAAAATGTATCAATTTTTAGGATTTAATAACTTTTAAAACAAGGTTAGAGAGAGAGTAGAAAAAGACAGATTAAAAAAAAATTTTTTTTTTATTAATAATTAAATGAAAAAACTGGATTATTTTCAAACTGTGTATTGGTTTAATTTTTTATTTGTACTGCACATGCTTTGTTTTTCACCTTACAATAACATGTTTGTTGTGATATTTTTCGTTTGCTTTATCTATATTAACTTACTATATATATATATATATATATATATATATATATATATATATATATAT